>CM068367.1:97545343-98145343 GCA_034769895.1 Magicicada septendecula
TGAGTTTTTCAACGTCGGAATGTAATTTTAACTTCCGAACTTTAATGTCGTGGTCTGTTCTTGGGTGTTGCAGTCTGCCAGACGTTTTGGGGTAGTGCTTCCAAGACTTCAGCAGATCAAAATTCACGGCCGACATACGATGTAACAATTATTATATACGTACATATATTTTTCCTATAATTATTTGTATCTTCTTGGACATTTTTGTGCATTCCTTATTTTATTTTAAAACTGTTCTCATGCACAGTCCTTATTTTCTTTTTTTTTAAGCACATTTCGTTGACACCTTAACCGGTCAACATCATCAGCACAATTAAAAACATTGTTTATACTGAAAATCTTTTGTTTGTTTATTTATTCGTTCTGAATATATATATATATATGTGTGTGTGTGTGTGTGTGTGTGTGTGTGTGTGTGTGTGTGTGTGTGTGTGTGTGTGTGTATATATATATTCAAACTTTTATGCTACAATCTATTTCTTGATGTATATAATATATTTAATATTTACAATGACTTTACCTCAAGACGTTTTTTCCTTATTTGGAACAGAAAATATAAATCTAATTTGGCCACACATGCAATAAACACTGGACATGAATTCCCAGACATAACCAACATGACACTAATAAAACACATACCACACAAGGGCACCATAATGAACATTTGGGAAACTTTACAAATATACAAACACAAAACAAACTAATACCTGAAGAAATACAAATCAGTACAAAACATGACACAATTTTCAAAGCACTCAACGTCGAAAATGATGCCAAAGGCCAACAGGAAACCACAACAATAACCAACCAACACACAAGTACTTCACAAGATACAAAACTAGGAAGGCTGAGGATGGGAACACAAAGCGTCCCGAAACATGTTCCAAATAAGGAAAAACATCTTGAAGTAAAGTCATTATAAATATTAAATATAATATATCTACGCGCGCGCGCGCGCACACACACACACGCGCGCGCGCCCGCGCGCGCGTGTGTGTGTGTGTGCGTTTCAGAAAGTTTTCCATTTCCGCTATTCCGCTAGGCTGAGCTAACTGCCACTGACGAAAGCAGTGTAGTCCAAACGTCCAGCAATGTACCACAACGTCAACATTCGGAAAAACGAAGCTTAGATCAACTTAAAAATTACATTACACAAAGCAGTGTCTTTGATTTTTAGGCGTATATTAAAGAACATATTTATTGTATTATTTATAAGGCCATTTTAAGGACCTTGCAAGTACTGATAACAAAGAATAATTAATAAATAATTGCATTGGAGTATTCGTATGTAACTGCGAGAAGGTTATAATAGTTACGACAAACAATTTGTAAGTAGCCTACGGGTATGTATACACTCAATGTGAACTGGTTCGTATTCTCTGACTACTCACGATTAAAAGAAACACACTTTGTTGTGTATTTTTCAAACGAGTACACATCATATTCTTCTTTACGTTTTCATAGACTTCTGATTACGTGTTTCTGGTTTCTGTTGTCTAAATAACTAGATACACACGTACAGACAATACGCACGCGCGCGGTTGCTCATTAATTAAAATTGTTGCCTTATGTCTAGAAGGTTTCATCATCGTCAGTATACTACTACTACTACTACTACTACTACTACTATTACTGCTACCACTACTTTTTTTACACGAACAGGCCAGCCGTGGACCAGGCGAATATCATTTCCTTTTCTTCTCCTGCCAGAAGGCTCTCATTCGCCAGAAGGCTCTCATTCGCACACTATGCGCCGCCTTCCTTTCCACTGTCCACCTCTTTCTCGTCTTCTTCTCACCGCAGAGAACCTCAAGAGTTTGAATTTTGTTTCTGTATGTATTTCTATCCACACAGTCGTTCAAAGAGATACTACTACTACTACTGCCGTCACTACTTATTATTATTATTATTATTATTATATAATTTTTATCATCGTAGACAATCAACATGCACAGCATCAAAAGAGATCGACAGAAATATATTATGGGTGAAGAGCAGAAAGCAAGCACAGTTTGAAAATAGTAAAGAAACAATACAATCAGGAACATAATAGAAGCAGAGATCATGGTTACGGAAACGGTATAACAAAACCGATTAGTACAGAAAGGTCGCCTCGGATGAATGAAGACGATACGAGAACATCCACACAGTGGATTGTAGAATCCAGAGAACAGTGTCAAAGCGCCTACATGAAGAAGGCGTAGAAGAAAACCCGGGGAGATTTGGATTAAGTATATACAGGACACCATGAACAAGTTTGGCCTTTGGCTAACTGAAGTCAGAGATCAGCGTTAGGCCAAGAGATCAGTAAACAGATCAGCGTTTTGTAGAAATTCCTTGCGTATTTTAAAGTATTAAGCGATATGTTCAGTGTTTTCAAATTTGTTTAAATACGTCAAACATTAATTACAAATTTAGTTTTCGGAGAACAGTTAAGGACGAAACCAGTGACAGAAAAGATACGAGCAAGAAAGAAAGGTAGATGAGATAAATAGGCCATGTAAATAGAATAGAGAGGAGAGTTGTTGGTAGAGTCTATGAAACGAGATTACAGGTATTCGACATAAAGGGGTATCTCTAGAAAAACATGACAAGAGGAAACTGAAGACGCAGGCCATTAGTGTCTTTATATTGTTGGCTGTTTCTTAGATTATCGATCCTAAACACTTAAGTTCGATTATTCGTTCCACGTTGTACAAAAATGTTGCGTCCTTATTCCCGTTGTGTCAATCATAGTTTTAGTTGAATTACTTGTGTACCGATTTAAAGGGCATATCAAAATTTGACATGTGTTGTATTTGTAGTATAAAAGTAAAACTTGATGTTTTCATATATATATATATATATAAACAAACATAGGCCTGTTATGGAAAGTGAGAAAAGGTGAACAACAGGTTTGACCGCAGCTAGATAGCTAATAATATACAAATATTTCAAGGACGATTTTGCGCAATTTATACCTAACAACTTCCTACTTGCGTTTGAGAAAACATAGACGTTTTAAAATCTGATCAGAACTTAAAGTCAATTTATAAAAATACTTTGTCAGTTAATAATTATCGTTAAAAGTAGATTAACATACGTCATACGTAACACTACAATAAAATATGTGTGTGTGTGTGTGTGGGGGGGGGAGCTGTCTATACGAGATGTTAGCATTGTATTTACGAGGTAATAGACCTTGTGCCAGTTCAGAGTTTACTACACCCACAAAAACACAGGTCATGAGAACGCTTCCGTACATATTTGGTGACAACACTTCTCACAATTTCTGTCTCACTCGTTCAGTTTGTACAGAACAATCTTTGGATGTGATGTCACTAACTGTGGCTGTTCGTACACATATAAGAATATGTGTACATTATATAAGAATATGTGTACATTATGTGTACCGACATAACTTTTTATGTGTTCGATAGTGAAATGCAGCCCTTAACAGTTACCGGTTGTTTCCAGTGCGCTTCTCTTGAGATCCTTAAACGGCCGATGGAGATGTTTTGACCCCGAGAAGGGCCGACTTCCTTATTTTAGTATCAATCCTTCTAAAGGAAAAAACAAACACAACGGTTCTTGTAAGGATCAAAACAAATCGTGCGGCCCTTTGAACAATTATAAAAGAAGCATGCAGGAAACAAGGTAAAATTATTTATTATACAAAAGCGCGCGCGTGAGTGCGTTGTGACGTCTCCCTTGTTAAGACATTACAAAAGTCGGGAACCAGTTCAATTTGTTACCTGTTAATTAAACTAGTTGCCGTTGTTAGTAAACCTTACTTACTAACAAATTATAACACATTATTATATAGGAATTAGTCAAGGATTGCATAAATTTATTCACTCGCTGGGTGTTAGAAAAAACATTTCTTTATTATTATATTTAAATCTCATAGTTTACTTTACTTTTAAAAGAATTACTCTAGTAAATTCTGCATTTAATATTTTAAAAATTTTAATGTCTTATTCCTTTTATCTCAAAAGTATTCATCTAGATATTGTTTTAAGTACCACGGATCCGGGTGTCAACTCTGTTATGTTTTAATTTATCACAAGTTTAACCAAATTATTTGAAGAGTAATTTCGGTTGTAAATTTTAGAATTACCTTACATTTAGATATCGTAATGTTATTACTACTGCATTACAGAAATTACAAGTCTTATAAGTTATTCTTTAAATTATCAAAAGTTCTTTACTGTTCTTTTGTTACTTCTTTTGTTGAAACAAATTTTTACAAATGTTATGTTTGGATATCACCTGAATTTAACATGAGGTTGCTGTGGGGTCCATGATGGTCATCTTCTGTCGTCTTCTAGGGTGCAATACACGGTCCTCTTGATGCTCCATTATGTTGATTGTTTCTGGTAGTCTCGTACTAGACGATCGGGTTTTTGTACTAGAAGTTCATACTGTTATTGTTTGGGTTTTCCACTTCTGGAGTCAGTTGCTCACATTTTACACCTTAATTACAGTTCTTATTTTAGCAGCACTAAAATCTGGTAAGTAACATATCTTACCATTTAGTTTTTCTTTTTTCTTTAAGAGATGTGTCGGCTAAGTTTTCCTTTTTTTTTATACATATTTCTTCACACACTACATTATATATTTTTTTTATTATCTCCACGCTACATTGATCAAAACGAAATCATTACAAACTGGATAAAATATTTTTTAACGGTATACACCTACGTGTATATTGACAACACAGTACCGACATCTTTACATGTCGAAGTTTCTCCAGCGAATGTGTGCATAGTTTAGCGGCGAGGGGTCAGTAAGCTGGCGCGGTTCTACGCACTGAGAAAATAGTTCGTTCTTTTAAGTGGTATTAATTATTCATTAATTAAATCGTAATACTTTACGTTACTTTTTGGTTATGAATTAGGAATTTCCTTATTTATTTAGTACGTATTTTATTTAATTAACTTAATTATTATTATTAGCTAAATAACACCGTGCTTTGCGTGTTGGTACGGGACAATTTCAAGTTGATGCAGGAATCTAGGTATAGGTAAGGGGTGGATAATACTCTTACTTGTTATAAAGCAAAATTTTTATTTGTGCGATTTAAACATTTTTTAAAATCGTCACAGCGTGTGTGTATAATTTAGACGAAAGGAGCAAGGCTGCGAAAGTAAACTGCTTCAGAAACAACACTTCGATAATTCTTCTTGTATTATGTAGTTTCAATCAATATTTTTTAAGGTTATTACTCCTAAAGTGGCTATGTTTGACTTCTTCTACCTCATCGACTTGCAGTACGCTTGTCTCAATGTAAATCCGACATTTAAATTCAAAATACGACGGTCGATTAAACATAAGCGACTTTTTGAGAAACGTTTTATGGGATTAATATATGTGAGAATAAATACAAAATTATCTTTCTACATAGTTTTTTAATACCTTCTTCATAAACATTTGTTGGACATGTTCATAGCCAATTGCATACCAATTGTCACCGGAAATTTTTTCCGCGCAAGTCTTTCTGAGAGATCCAAACAATGAAAATCACATTATAAATCTTGACTATAGGGGGGATGTCCAATTTCGATTACAGTGTGGCGCGTTTCGAGAAGAGGATCGGAATTCTGTGCCTTTCGTACTAGTAGGTCTCTCTAATCTTATCCAAGCGATCATATTAGTAGGCCTACGGAGCATTCAACGTTCTTTGTTTAAAATCGACGTACACAACACCTTTAGCATCCCAAAAGACAGTCGTGAAAACCTTGCCATAAAACAAACTTTTTTTCACCTTCAATGTAGTTGTTCACCTTTTGCATACCGCTCAGAAATCGACCTCTTGGTTTCAGGAGTATAGTGGTGTACTCACGATTTATCACATGTGAGTCTCCCTTTGCTGAAAAACAATTCAAAAGCCTCCGATAAAATTTTATCTCTTGCAGCCATGGTGATTTGCATCTCAGAACGTTTGGCATCCATCTTTCAGAGATTTTGCGTAACTATAACTCTGTTGCTAATGATTGTCTGCACGCTTCCATAACTTATGGCAGTCGTTGCACTAATTTCACGAACAGTTATTAGTCGATCGTTGTGAATACGCTGTTGAACTTGCAAAACGTTTTGCAGTCGTAATGTTGCTTCTGAGACGACGTGCTGGAGTGAGGTTAGAAACTTCTTTCCCGACCTTCGCAAGAAGCCATTTGTACCTTGAGCTTTTGAAAGTATAATATTGCCGAATTGTGCACGCAATCTGCACAAAATTTCAGCTGGTTTAACACCTTCAAATATTAAAAACTTATGAATTAAACGCTGCCCAACGGATACACACACTTCCTGTTCAATAATCGAGACAACAAATAAACAAACGACTTAAGAAACAAGCGCGTGTTTAGGCATTACTACCTATTTTAACGAGGCAACTTTAACGAGCATTAAAGTATCTTGTGCCAATTTCAAAAGTCTCTATTATACTTGATCGACCTTCGTACATATCCTTTTATACAATTATACAATTTTTTGGAAAACTGTCAATTTTTTAAGGTTTCCATCCCTTACAGAAACCATATCAGATTTTTTTTTGTCGTATTAACACATAGCTCCATCACTACTTCATCATTACAGAGTAACGTGTGTGTCATTTTTCAATAAATATATTGCTTGCTGAAAACTGCGATTTTTTTCTAAGCATATTTTTTTTTAGGTCCTTCAGTCTTTCGACTGGTTTGTACCCTCCCCGCATATTCCCGTGGTGCGTGTGTTTCGGAGTCTCTCACAGGTATATGGGACCTACAGTTTAACGCCGGATCCTAAACATATTAATAACAAATCATTTCGAACATGCTCGTGCACTCTGAGTTATCAAATATGCCACACGGTTTACGAAAGTATACACTTTAACCTTTTTTTCAAACCCGGATAGATGACATTTGGTGTAATAAATTTTTCGATAAGGAGAGGGTGGCCGAATTCAGAAAGAATGCCCCATGTGTATATATACTTTTTTCCACCCTTCTGAAGAAGAAGACATCAGGCCATATGCTGAAATGTAGGGGAAAGAATTGAGAGTAGAACGTAATTACATATGGGAAAACCAACCATACAGAGAGAGAGAGAGAGAGAGAGAGAGAGAGAGAGAGAGAGAGAGAGAGAGAGAGAGAGAGAGAGAGGAGACTACCATCCGCGCGCGAGCAAGGACACGCACACACGCATATGCGTGTTGTGAGCATGTATGGTACGTATACCAGATGATTAGAATATAATGTGCAGTCAATATCATTTGACTGAATAACGTGTTCACTACTTGAATGTACAATATTTATTCATGGCATTTAATTTCAAATATGTTACTTTTATTGTTTTAAAGAAGCCTATTTAAATTATACCTCTTCTTACATATTTCGAAAGCTACCAACTTTCGTCATCAGAATCGAAGGAAATTTTCCATCGGTTCACCAATAATTCTGTCATGCCTTTAACTCGTTAATAATGTCTAATTTTACAAAATTAACTATAAATTAAATTTAAAGTGTTTTTTAGATTCTAAACTATGTAACTCAAGTAATACATTTTAAAAATATATTTTGAAATGTTATTTTATATAAAGTGTTCCGACAAAATGATTGATAAATGTGATAATTATGTGACAGATAGAAACAAATATAATCACTATAAAAATTATTTTTCAAATTACGAACACTCCTCAAACGTTAAGGATCCACGGAGTGCAAAGGCGTTGTAACTGGAGTCGAGCAATGCAAACATCGGTCTGACTAGTTAACTATGAACGGAACATGCTCTGGATACAATCCGAATAAAGCTTAAAGCATAATAAAACATACATATATATAATATAAACTTATTAAATAAGCCTATATAATTATATATATTCATAAATGCTCAAATTTTTCTTGTCATATATTTTATATTATTATTAATAATATTAATAATGATATATTTTATTTTGTACATTACATATGGTCGATAGTAATCCAACAATCATCGTCAGATATAAATTAATAAATTCAAAAATTTTTGAAATCAATTGGATGTTTTTTAAATGATAGTTGGATTACTATCGAAACATATATAATTTACAAAATAAAATATATTCTTGTAAAAGTTTTATTGTTAATAATAATATAATATTATTACATAATAATTATATAATAATAATAATATTGTTACGACGGTCTACTCGATCGTCGTAGGTACAGTGGAAACAAAATAAGTACAAGACACAAATCAAGTCACTAATCACACCTTTAATTGTTACAGTAAAACAGTTCGTAATTAACAACACAGTGTCTACAACAAATCAAATGAAAATTGTTCACACGCAATAAAATGTCCACTAATATTAAAACTCAATTGTATTACAATTATACCGTCCGAATATAAAACGCGACACTTCACTAATAACTAAGTACTTGAACGTACACAGTAATAACTCGAACCGCTCTGTAAATATATCGCACTAATATTCTTGAACCGCACAGTCAAAAATTCGCCTCATACTAAACTGAACGTCGTTTGAGTACCGGTATTTATAGCTAGTCGAATATCTAGACGATTCCTAATTGCGTCGTAGCGTGCGTATGAACTACGTAATTAACTACGGCCTTGACACAGGCCGAGCGCCCCGCGAAGCCCGGCACAGTCGAGAAGATTCTCGCAAAATGTGTTTATATAGTACCACGTAGAGGTGGGATAAACTGTTATTTTTAAATAATAGGTATGAAAATACCGTTCCAAAAAATAACAAGTACAAATACCTGTTATTACATACTAATTATACATAACCTATATTATCCTTTGTAAGTAACTCGTTTTGAGTTGCCTGCAGGTCTCCTATGTAATATCTTCAAATAAATACAGTGCAAGTAGGTTTTTTTCACCTAGATAAACCTATTAATATATTAATAAACCTACTTGCTGTGTATTTATTTGAAGATATTATATAACCTATACTATATAATTTGTTATAAGAAATAAATTGAAACTAAAAGTATTAACAGTGTTACTTTACACTGTGACTTTATTAAACTATTACTGTTTAAATGAAAATAAGAAACAAGAGAATTTATAGGCCTATTTCCCTTTGGGAATACCAATTTAAGTTTTCACTAGTAGTAAACAAACTAACATTGGTTAGACAAATCAGTTGCGAAACTCGGGGCAATTAAATAATTTAGAGTAGGCCTACGCGTAATACCACAAAAAATAATGTGAAAAAACATCAGAAACGTATAATAAAAAAATAACAGTAAGCCATAAGAGTGAATGAGAATAAACAAAATTTTACAAATAAAAATTAAAAAAAAACAAATTGTAATAAAATAAATATAAATACATAAATAAAAACTTATAAATAATAAGCAACAACAAAAGTAAATTAAATGCATTACAGATATTTAAGGAACAAGACTAGATAAAGTGCATAAATGTCCATTACAACAATCTCATAATTTACGTGAGATGTGTAGTGAAGTTAAAATCACATTAATAAAAAGTATAATACAGCTTATCAACATCAGCCACTCTATAGGTTATAACTCAATATAATTAAATACAACTATTTCACTAACGACTCGGAACACAAAGTTTTTTGAGTAAAAACATAAAGTTTTACCAACCGATTTTAGTTACAAGTTGGTGACTAGTATAATATATAATTTATTAGCATATAATCTGTATTATATATCTGCATATCACACGAGAATAAATGTAACAGCAGGATGAATTATTTCCATTATTAAAAACAGCTTCGTCTCTTTGCGCAGAATGAAGTATTCAGGACGAAAAAGTGGCTTCGTACTACTTTCTATTCGAAATACGCTTGATATAAAAATATTACTTGTTCCTAAAATACTAGGTGTTCCTAAAATACTACTGTTCCTCTGATACGCTTAGTATTTGTAATACGCGTTGTTCCTTGTGTATCGGTGTTCCCTAGTATTTAAAATACCTAGTATTTGAAATACCGGTTGTTCCTTGCGTACCAGCGATATTTTTGTACGCCTAGTATTTGGCCTTGGCGTATTCGTTTACTTGTTACTTGCGTACTTTGTGTTTGTGTGTGTGTGTGTGTGTGTGTGTGTGTGTGTGTGTGTCTGTATAGGAGTGTATTGGGCGTGCCTCGACTCGGAACAGCGAGGGGGGGGTGTCTCGACTCGGAACAGCGTCGCCGCGAATAACAGGTATTTCAACTTTTCAGTCACTGTTACATCCGTTCCACAAAAATATCGTTCAAAAATACCTGTTACAGGTATATCGACCCACCTCTAGTAGCACGTACACCACACGCTTACATTCTGGATGTCTCTGGAACATTCGATAAACACGTACATTGTTCTGTGACGTCGTAACACTGCCTCCTCCTTAAGCATGTTCGTTTCGAACTGGCAAACCGTCTCTAAAGTTGTACTTAGCCAGGCGATCTAGGTGGATGACCTTGAACTTTCGCTGTCCTTCCTGTTGAATCCGATAAACAACATCGTTAATTCTTTTTTTCACAGTGTAGGGTCCTTCCCAGTTAGACTGAAGCTTAGGTGAGCGACCACGACGGCGCTTTGGATTGAACAACCAGCCTGATCTCCTTCTTGGAAACCCACACTATTGCTGCGAATGTCATACCGAGTTTTCATTTTATCACTGGCAATCTTCAGCCGTCCTCTTACCAAGCGATTCATTTTTCGCAGTTGGTTTTCTAATTGCGAGGAATAGTTCTTTTGCTCTTGGGACTGAGTCTCAGGTGATCCAAACATCAAGTCCCCAGGAAGACGAATCTCCCGCCCAAACACCAATTTTGCTGGAGTCATGCCGGTTGTGTCATGTACTGATGACCTATATGCCATAATAGTGGTATACGTTGGTCCCAATTTGGTTCTCGTCAACAACTTTCGAAAGATGATGCTCAAGTGTCCTGTTGAATCTCTCAACCATCCCGTCCGACTGAGGATGCAGAGGCGTTGTCCTGGTCTTTCGAATTCCGAGTAGACGGCATAATTCTTTAAACACTCCTGATTCGAAATTTCTCCCTCGATCCGTATGGATTTCCACAGGGGCTCCATAACGGCAACAGAAGTTGTGAACTAACTGCTTTGCTACAGTAGTAACCTCCTGATTTGAAATTGCGTAGGCTTCCACCCACTTAGTAAAGTAGTCACCTACAACCATGATGTACCAGTTTCCATCGTCAGTAACTGGGAATGGTCCAGCAATGTCTATGGCAATTCTCTTGAAAGGTTGTCCAACGTTATACTGTCTCATTTTTCCCCTGCTTCTGGTTTGTGGGCCCTTGCTTGCAGCACATATTTCACACGTCCGAACCCATTCCTCTACGTCGTGGAGAAGATGAAACCAATAGAATCGCTTCCGTATTTTGTCAAGGGTTTTGTTAACGCCAAGATGGCCTCCAGATGTTCCATCATGCATCTCCTTCAAAACAGACTGCACTTTACTTCGGGGAACTATCAACTGCATGACCACGTCTCGTCCATCTGCACTTTCCCAAGCCCTTTTCAGCAATCCGTTTTCTAAGGTGAGAGATTCCCATTGTGCCCAGTAGCCCTTCAGCACTTCGGAACCATGGCAGAAATCTTGCCAATCTTGGCGGCGACCTTCCTCTTTTGCTGTCAAGATCGGTCCAATGTCTTCATCAGTCATCTGTTCTTGTCGACAGTCTTGTGTTGTCCAGCCGTCAGCCAGGAAATCTACAGTGATGGCTTGAACATGTTCGCTTGAGTTTTGTTCTTCATTTCTGTGGCAATGTCGGCAGTCTTCCGGGCACGGTCTTCGTGATAAGCCATCTGCATTACCGTACAGGCGCCCCCGCCGATGTTGTACCTTGAAGTTGTACTCTTGCAGACGTTCGAGCCACCTTGCCAACTGTCCTTCCGGATATTTAAATCTCAAGAGCCATGCAAGTGCAGCATGGTCGGTACGTAGTGAAAACTCTCTCCCATAGAGGTATTTATGGAAGTGCTCCAAAGCTCTGACAATTGCCAACAACTCTCTTCTTGTAACACAATAATTTCTCTCTGGTTTAGAAAGCGTCTTGCTGTAATACGCTATTACTCGTTCTTCACCGTTCTGCACTTGAGACAAAACTGCTCCTAGACCAGTAGGCCTATTGCTTGCGTCTGTGTCTACGATGTACTTCCCTTCGGAAGCTGGAACAGCGAGAATTGGCTGCGAACATAATGCAATCTTCAACGTTCTAAATGCTTGGTCACACTCTCTCGACCATTGGAAGTTTCGTTTATTTTCCGTTAGCTCATGTAGTGGTTTAGCAATAGTAGCGAAGCCTTTCACAAAACGTCGGTAATATGAGCATAACGCCAGGAAACTCCGAACTTCGTGTTTATTCTTCGGAACTGGCCAGTCTCTTACGGTGTCTACTTTATTAGGATCCATGCTAACACCCGCTGCCGAAACCAGATGGCCCAAATACTGTACTTCCTTCTGGAATAGAGAACACTTCTTCGGGCTCAGCTTCAGTTGTGCACCGTGAATTCTAGTTAGAACTTCCTTAAGGTTTTCCAAATGATCTTCGAAAGTCTTCCCGATCACTACGACATCGTCTAAGTAAACAAGGCAAGTTTTCCACGTCAGGCCTCGGAGTATCAGGTCCATCAATCTCTCAAATGTTGCCGGTGCATTACAGAGTCCAAATGGCATGACGTTAAATTGGAATAAGCCACTTGGGGTCGAGAAAGCGGTCTTTTCCTTGTCTTCTTGATGAAGACCCACTTGCCAATATCTACTCTTCAGGTCCAATGTGGAAAACCACTGTGCTCCGGACAACGTGTCGAGTGTATCGTCAACGCGAGGTAATGGATAGCAGTCTTTCTTTGTAACGTCATTTAACCTCCGGTAGTCTACGCAGAAACGCAATCCACCATCCTTCTTCGCTACCAGCACTACAGGGGAAGACCAAGCACTTGACGAAGGTTCGATTACTCCCTCTGTCAACATGTCCTGTACTAACCGAGACATCTCCTCTTGTTTAGATAATGGAGGCCTTCGAGGATGTTGGCGTATCGGTGTTGTGTCCCCGGTATTGATGCGAGTTGCACAAGAGAGGTTCTTCCCAGTGACTGTCCCCGAACTTCAAAACAATCTTTGAATTCGTGTAAAAACTGTCCGAGTTCTTTTACCTCACCACTTGAGAGGTCGTTAGAAGATCTGTTCAATAATTCTTGCAGTTCCTCTGGTAATTTGGAAGTATCCGAAGAACTGGATCTTCGTTGCGTTATTCCGGCTACCCAGGCCACAGGAGTCAATTTGCCTAGGAGCGTATTGCTTTGTAAAGAGATAGCTTGATTCAAAATATTCGCCACTCTAATAGGTACATTTCCGGTTTCGTCAGGTTTTACTAAACTTTTGGCAATTAGTATGCCCGGTGTGCTGACTACCTGGGGTTCGAATATAGAGCACTGGTTGCCCCTAGTATCTACATCGGTTCTAACCATGATGATTTTTTCGGAGTTTGGCGGAACAGTACGGCCACTTGGTTTATGACGTCCATTATTTTTCTGCTGTCGTCATTGTTGATAGCATTACCTCTTCGCCTCCGACTCTCAAGACATTGTTCTTGAAGTCGACTATAACTCCGTATGCGTTCATAACGTCCACACCAAGAATTGCTTCATCCACAATGTCTGCAACAAGTACTTAATGATTAAACTCAAGTCGACCGAGGCGTAGGTGTATCTCCACTTTTCCATACACTTTTACAGGCCGTCCAGTAGCTGTTCGCAAGCTGCAAGAGCACCAGATTGGCTTGAGATCTTTCACCACGTCGGGGCGCACAATAGAAACTGTTGCGCCTGTGTCAACTGTAATCGAGGTTGGCCTTTCTTGAACAAATCCGGTAACTACCAAGCTCCCGCTGTTTTTCTGAAGTGTAGAAATTGCGTATTCTCTAGGGGCTTCGTTCCTCCAGTTAGTCAGCACACGCCCCGTTGTACCGACTATTGCTCGTTTCCCTGCTGCTGAATTCTAACCCGACAATCTCGTTGTAGATGTCCAGGTTTCCCACATCGATAACTCTTCGGTCTTCCATCCTTTCTTGTTTTATTCTGTGGCGCCGACCGTCGAGTCTCTGTTCCTTGTTCTTTTTCCTCATCGTCTGTCCCGTCGCGATCTTTTAGCGCGCACTTTATGACTTGTCCAACCAGACGCTGATTTGACGACCTCAAATTGCAAAGCATGTACCAGGGCGTCCGCACTGTTCTGGTGTCTTGCCATTCGTAACACTTGCTGTAGTTCGTTATCTCGGACACCGGCAGTAAATGTCTGCATCGCAAAACGCGTTCGAAAATCTTCTGGCGCTTCAGGATAGGCCAGTCTAATTAGTCTGTCGATACTTGCTTCAAACTCTTGAAGACTCTCCCCGGAATGCTGTCGCCTTGCTCTCAACTGGGTGCAGTACACATCTCGCAAATGTTTATCACCATACCGTAATTCCAGAGCTTTTATCAACTCGGCATAGGTGTTCTGGCTGTCAGGTGGCACTTTCTGTAGTAGTTCTGCCGCGAGTCCTTTTAATGAGAGAACGAGTGAAACAGCCTCTTTCCAATTATTTGCGCATGCAGCAGCTTCAAATTGGCGGAGTTACGTTGCCCAGTGACTGCTTCCGTCAAAGGTTGGAGCTTTAACATAAACTGTCCCTACTGCAGGCAAAGTGACTTTCTCTATTAACTTATTTTCTGTGTCTTTTTCTGTCTTTATCACTGGTACAGTCTGTTCAGAAATTTGTTTTGGTTGAATCTTCATGCACTGTTCAACTTCAATTTTAATTTGTTCTCTTATATTTGCCATTGAGTTTTCTACTGCAGACATTTTTGTTGACATAACTTCTTCCACAGTCAAGACAGATTGTTCTACTTTAGCTATTTTATTTGATATGGATTCTACTACGTCAGATATTCTGGTAATCTGATTGTTGAGCTCACCTCGTAATTCATCTACGTCACCACGTAGGAGACCCAATTCTGCGGTAGTATGTTCTTGCATCTGCTTTTTTTCATGAATTAACGCTTTGATGTCACCTGCTTCACGTTTACGTTCCTCTGCCTCCTGCTTACGTTCCTCTTTTTGTCTTTCTTCTGTTTCTAGCATTAGTGCTTTCTGACGTTCCTCAGCTTCTTCTCTTTCCTGCCTGCGTTTTTCATCCTGTCGTTTTTCTGCTTCTTCCGCTTTCTCATCCTGTCGTTTCTCTGCTTTTTCCTGTGTCTGCCGGAGCAGTGTTTGCAAAGTTTCCATCATCTGACTGGGATCCATGCTTACCGATTAATTACGAATCACACTCGTCTTGTACAAAGTGTCCACTGTTTCCACTGTTAACCGTTTTATCCCAGTTCTGACACCACTGTTACGACGGTCTACTCGATCGTCGTAGGTACAGTGGAAACAAAATAAGTACAACACACAAATCAAGTCACTAATCACACCTTTAATTGTTACAGTAAAACAGTTCGTAATTAACAACACAGTGTCTACAACAAATCAAATGAAAATTGTTCACACGCAATAAAAGTCCACTAATATTAAAACTCAATTTTATTACAATTATACCGTCCGAATATAAAAAGCAACACTTCACTAATAACTACTTGAACGTACACAGTAATAACTCGAACCGCTCTGTAAATATATCGCACTAATACTCTTGAACCGCACAGTCAAAAATTCGCCTCATACTAAACTGAACGTCGTTTGAGTACCGGTATTTATAGCTAGTCGAATATCTAGACGATTCCTAATTGCGTCGTAGCGTGCGTATGAACTATGTAATTAACAGCGGCCTTGACACAGTCCGAGCGCCATAGCGAAGCCCGGCACAGTCGAGAAGATTCTCGCAAAATGCGTCTATAATCACGTACGCCTCACGCTTACATTCTGGATGTCTCTGGAACGTTCGATAAACACGTAGATTGTTCTGTGACGTCGTAACAATATAATGTTGTGATGTTATTCAAATTGTTTCTTCTGCAAGCAATTTACACTACTTGCAGAACAAACAAATTGAATAACATCACAACATTATATAATTGCCGCAAGAAACTTCGAGTTACCTATATAGAAAAAGATGAATAATAATAAAATATACATGCGATTTTCGAACAACATTTAAAGTTGTTTTTTGCATCCTAGCTTCCAAACTCTACGATCTTTCCAATCATCAACCTTCAGATTACTCTGAGCCATTATGCTTTCCATTCAAGTGTCTACCGCGGCCTCCCTATTTTCTTTTTCAGGAGAGGTGGCATTCTAGTAATGTCTTTGGCCTTATATCATTTTACCCATACGGCACATATTGCCACATCATCTTAATCCTTCAGCATCAATTGTGTCATATACACATACATTCTTTCCTGTACTTCTTCATTCTTTACCCTATCCAGCAATGTAAGTCTACAGCACCTTCTACAGTATCCCATATCCATGGTTCGTAATCTTTTCGTCTTATGTTGTAGTCTCCCACACTTCAGCCCCGTATGTTACAATACTTTTCACTATTATCTTATATATTTTAATTTTTGTTTCTGATCTTCGCTGATTGCTCCGTAAAGCGGATTGTAACTGCCTCGTCACTTGTAGTCAATTTTATCTATCTAAAAAAATTCTAAACTTCTGAATTGCGTATAATGTTTTTATTAATTACAATATAATATAATTTGCCCCTTCGCATCTCCTTTTTGTAACACCGAAGTAGTTTAGAAGGGACAGAATGTACTGCATAATCAAGCCTTTCGGCATGCAACGAATTAATTTGATTAATTTAATTAGTCACTTAATTTAATTAATGGAAATTTAGGTAAAAATGATCACTTTTACGCCCTTTACAGAACTTCTAGTCAACGTACATTACTGGGAAGAGTGCGCGGGGAGCGTTGGAACCTTGGAGTTTTGGCGTTGTTCGGGTCACAGTCTGATGAACGCCAGTTATTTTCGGTACTTCGTGACCATGTGCGTGCACACAAGGACGTTAGGTTGTGGGGCATCTTGGCATAACATAGGTACAAATAAGGACGGCTGATGAGTGTCTGAGGTTTCACCGGATGATCTCACTCTGGAGGTGTGACGAAATGGCTTCCTCAAAGGCGTAGCACCTCAGTATTGTTCCGGCGTAACGATAGGCCCGTTGTGTCGGTCGGACCACGATGCTGCATACGGAGTCGGACAGCTCCCGCAATGAGGCACTTGCGGAAGCCACAGTCTGTACGACAGCGCAGCCGAGTCAGCTTGAGTGAGTTCTATTTTCATATTGCTTACGCACAACTTGCGCCGGGGAAGAAAATCTTGGGTTAAGGAGGAATACAGGACAAGACAGGGCAGGAGTGAGCGGGTCGCAGCCCGATCAACGCCACTGGTATCCAGTACAGCTCAGTTATGAGTTTACTGCACAAGGAAGCTAGATGCGGGGTCCCCTTCACACGATTTGCGCGCAAGTAAAACTAGACGTTTAATATTTTCCTCGCATCGTCACCGGCCTGCCTCACTTCTGAAGTGCTGCTCCGTGTCTATTTTGATGTTTACCCGCTGGCGAGCCGCTGTCGGCCGGACTGGTGTACTGCCACGCCTAGACGAACGGCTCCTGTAAGAAAGAAGAACTTGCAGTCTCTCGCGAGAACCAGATTCTGTACGTCTAATGGGTTTAGCAGATGCGGAAATAGCTTTGCGTGAGGTAACCATCAGCTGGATCTAACCTAGCATAAGTCTACAAAACGTTTCACTGGACGATTAGGAAGGTGAACAGTGGAGGAGTTCATGAAAAGATGGCTTATAAGGGATCGGTAAGTAGCGCTATAGGGTTTTTGTTGCGTTCCGGGAAACTTTATGTTTCCATAATGCGACGCAAGGAAAATTTCCTGGTCTTATCGAAGAGATTAGTTGCCTGTCATCGGAAGTAATCTTCTAGTGACAGGACACAGAGGCCTCGATAAAAAACGTCGTTTCAGGAATACCAAGGAAGGAACCGGAGCGTGGAATGCTATCAGCATTGTCTGTTGGTGAACAAAATGTACATTTTCAAGCCATACATTACACAATCAAGACAAGTACTAGGTGTAAACAGTAAGTAATGCTGATGAGGCTTGGCTTGCTGGGCATCGTCGTAAACGATCTACACAAGATTGATACATATCTCATTGTATGGGACTTGGGAGCCGAGTCGCTGAGACAACTGCCCCCACCTGACTAATTTAATTAGACACAAAAATATCTGGATTCCGCGATGAAGGAAAGTCGGAACTGGCAAGCACGTGCGAAGGCCAATTCGTTTCACTTTGACAGCGGGGTTACTACTATAAACAAACACGATATGTACAGAAACGGTTTCAAGTTTAAGGTTAATGCGTTTGGTGCTGTTGAGGGTCAGTTGTGAATGTCAGCGTTCTGGGATTTGATCTCTGTCAGAAACAATTATCGTCATCATGATAATTGTTTTCCATGACAGAGCTTAAGTACGCCCACATCAACAATTGTGTACGACAAAATAATAAAACGTATCAATTATTCTTCTTCTCACGTTATAAGTCTCTTCATTGACCTGAAACGACTCATGCCTCTTAATTATTCTAGTATGTTTAATTGCTGAAGAGGAACAGGGAGGAAGTAACATTATAGGTGCGGAATATAAAGTAACTTAAATACACAACGCAAAGAACAGAGAACGTTTTAACCCAACAGTCGGTAACCTCGTTAAAAATCGTACCTAAGACGATCACATCGTTTGGTAGGTTGTGTGAGAGAATGTCATGAGGACACCCAACTTGAACAACAACGGGCAGTCTACGCGTAGTGATAAAACATAACCTTTCTTGACTACCGGAAGGTTAGATGATAAGCCAGATTCCTACTAAACATTGTCAAGAGTTATCCCTTTTCCTTTTCGTGGCGTTATAACCCAGCGTGGGTTTCACCCTGCTCAATGACGTTGTTCATTCCGCCCTCTCATTACACATCCATCTCCATCCCCTCATGTTCATACATCTCAAATCATTCTCATCGTCATCCAACCATCTCTTTCTGGATCTGCCTCGAATTCTTCTTCCTATCGGTCTCCAATCCTCAATTCTCTTAGCCAGCCTTCTGTCATCCATTCGCCTTACGTGGGCCAGCCACTCTTAATAAACCAGACTAAGTCGGCACCCTGAATCAGTTGGTCGAGTTCATGGTTCATTCGAATCCTCCAGTAGCCATCTTCAGTTTGTGGAGGCCCAAAGATTTTTCCTGCTTCTTCTCTTCCACCATTATTCTACACTCATTGTCAAGAATTATAAAAGATGTAATTTATAAAAGGAAACTATGGTTATATCCTTTACAATGGTGATGGGACAACAGATAAATACGATATTAATTTACATAAACAATCGGTTCGCTTCAATTATATCCTACTAAATGTGGGTCCGGTCGCACTCACTGCAGTAAACATGATAAAGGGGAGTCGAATCTCTTACCGTACAGAAACGCAAAGTACGGCTTTTAGCGTCACGATTGAAAACAATCGATCCACAATCTGTTTCACAGTGTTTCGTACGCAACACTGTGTCGTAATGCTTATGTTCCGTTTTGGATCCAACAACAATGAAGTAAGTTTGTCTGTTGTTTTGTCCGGAGAGTGTCACAACGTAATCGGGCGAAATTGTGATTTCCTGTTAACGCAATAATATCATAACTAACAAAGAGGTAACACTTAGCGGCTCGTGACGTTTGTCAGGTCAAGTTTACTCTGATTGTACTTGTTACAAAGAGGTTTCCGTTGTGTTATTGTGCTAAGTTGGGCCGTTCCTATTGAATTGTGCTTTGTCAGTCTTTTCGTCACCTTCAGTCTGACGAAAGGGCATCAATTAATAAGACACAAGCCTGTGACTGTCGAGAAGAGATCAGAGTCTGATTCTTGTCTCTAGTATGTGTTCACCTCCTGTTTATTATCATCACTTTTAAACACATTACCTTCACCTTTCTTCTTCCTTTGTACTACTTTGTTTTTTTCTACCCTCTGTTCTTATTATTCTTTTCAACATTGTTCTTCCCCTTCCTCTAACCCCTCTTCAACAATTTTTTATAGCTATTATCATCATTATCGGCACGTCGTCATCTTTGCTTCTCTTTTCTTCTTCTCGTAATTCTGCTTTTCTTACCTTTCTGCTTTCTCGCCTCCCACCTCTCAACAAACCTCACTCTCCTCCACCTCCTCCTTCTCATTCTCCCCCTCTTACTCCTCCTCTCCGCCTCCTCTCTTCCTCCTTATACTCCTTCTTACACACTTTATTTTAATAATAATAATAATAATAATAACAACAATACGAATCATCATCATAACAGTAATAATAATAAGCATCATCATCATTATAACAATAATAATAATTATATACATATATCATAATAAACATCACAAGCATCATCATTGTCGACTCTTTTCTTTATTTTTTAAATTCCTTAGACATTCTTTCTCTTCCTCTTCATTACATTTTCCTACTCCTTGCCCTCTCAACTCATTTTCCTTCTTCTTCTTGTCGTTTATCATGAGCATTGCGAGTATGATTAACTTCTCCAATTCGTTAGCATCACGTTGTTTTTTTCTTTTTTCGTCTTTTGGCGTCAGTGGTTAGATATGGTTCTGATCTGGCTTCCCGTGACCAAACTATTTTCGGAAAACTGGCGTTTTACATTCTACGTTGATGTTCAGGACACGGATCAGAAGTCTCGGTCTTCTGAAGCTACTCATCTCTCTCGCCTCCTATAATCATCATTCTTTATTGTTACGGAAACAAACATCTCAATTAGCCTATCTCTGATAAATGCTTAGCACGGTAAACATTTGCGACGCAATCCTTTACGGGATTTGTATGCGATAGTGCTTCCACGTTATAGTTATTTTGATGAATAAATGGTCCACTGCCATTGTATACGTATAAACAAAATTCTTAATTATAACCATAAATTCTCATAATCAATAAACCTACAATTATTATGACACTACTTTATCTCACAACAACAATTTTTAAATACATATTGTCAATTCAAGGTGTGTCCACCGTGTGTACTCACGGTACCCAATATCACATCAGCCAACAAATTAATCAATAGCCTAAACATCATTGTCATACCGATGAGAAACGCATAACAGTACGTCGCAGAAAATAAATAAAGAATGAAAGAGAGAAAAAATAGATAATATTTACATTATTAAGGAGAGAGAGACACACACAAAATGCCAAAACGTCAAGCAAGTAAGAAAAACCGACGCAGTGAAATTAAAAAAAGGAAAACTACAACATATTCATCTACATATAGGTCTCCCTCACCCTCCCACCCAACACACTTACGTACACTACTTACACTTACAAAATATATCCATACACGTAATAAATCAGACAGACAGACAGAAAATGCACGGGGCGTCTTGCGCCCTGATTTGTGAGCGTTGTCCGGGCCGGAGTCCGATGAACGTCAGTTTCATACCGTGCAGCTCGGTCGTTCGCTCGGCACAAGGACTTAATGAAGACCAATACACCAATACACCAATACACGATTTGCGTGTATGAGGTGGGTCTGAGTATAGTTTCAGCCGATCTCCATGCCTGAGACGCGACTCCGTAGCTCCTTAACTCATCGGCGCTGGTATAGTCGATAGGCTCGACTACCCGAAGGCCAGTCGGCCGTAACGATGGGTTGCCACACCAGGATGAATGGCTCCCGCAAATACGCACTTGCACACCTCCATAATAAGTTTAAAAATATGAATATATCCGGTTAAACGTGTAAATACCACAACTGAAAACGCAAGTTTTTCTATCTTTTGTAAGACAGTAAGAGGTAAAAGAATAAAACAATGTTTACATTTTTGTTTATGCTAATGAAGTTTGGCAAAGTTTCAGACATTATTTTTTATTTTCTCGATTACCTCAGACGTCGCTCGGCAAGATTCACTACTAAACACAAAAGTAAACATGTCTGTTATTTATTTACTAGTAAAAGGAGGAAAACATACGATTATTCCACTGCAGCTGCATTTCCTTGACCGAGAGACGGTATTTCCTTCACGTATACACGCTCACACGCAACCATACGTTGCGAAGAAGGTCACGCTTGACCTTATAACAACTACTTATGTTTTCTTCTTCTCCTCTTCAAGAATTAGGTTATATAAACCTGTTCCGGCACACATCTCATACTCGGACGACCCACGTCTCATTGATTCTCACTTTGCTCCACTTCTCTTGGGTGAGATCCCTTCCTTTAGTCTTTTCTGTCTAGTCTTTCTTGACTGCCTTTTGTTCTTTTCTGACCCCGACGCTAATAGAGTAATCGAGGTCTAGGGTGTCTTCCTTTTTCAATTCTGATTTCTTAATTTTGCATGGCTTAGGATCTTAGAGTGCTCACTGATGCCGATAGGTGAGCGCTGAAAATGCTAAGAAACTTTCAGTATCAGAATAACTGATACAAAACCACCAAATTCTATGTCAGAAAGAGAAGGGTGAGGGCGAATCTCCTGCGCCACAAAACAGGGGCCTTTCGGCTAAGGTATGATAACCCCGACAGAAGAGTCTCTGGTCCTCCTGGCCAGTGACCTGTTCATGTAAAACTTTGAAATACTTGTAGTATCCAAAGCAGCCTCGGAGTAAGGACTGGAAACTGTGGCAGTAGAACCCTGGCAAAGAATAAGGTTTTTGGACTACTTATGTTTCGAGGTAAATACAATATACTGCGATCATACTGTGCCGGTTATACCAAAAGCATCGTCTGTTATCGTTAACAGGTCATTTATCACTTAGCATCAGGAACGTTAACAGCCTATGATCACATGGAGCTTCCAAAATCAGTGACGTAGTCCGGGTCTCATTGAAAAAAATACTTGAATATACATCGATAGGCTTAACAGATGGACACTGAGCTGTTAGAAAAGATACTTGAAGTTGGCAACAGGTCGCAAGGCCCAATACTTGAAGCAGATCATAATGATGATTTTACAGATTGCACTATAACTTCAAAGCGAGACACACGAAGCCTTGAAACAAAATTTTACGCGCTGTCATTTTAGTACTAATATTTACAACAGAGACGCATTCATTTGTCAAGTTAATAGCGTCTAGTAGCACAGTTTATGCCTACAATAAGACATACAATGACGCAGTTTGTGTATCACGCGTATTAACGCTGCTTGAAAAGTATTTCTTCCGCGTGTTAGTGTTGTTGATTATAATAATTCATTTATTACTTGGAAATGACAGGTGAGAAAAAATTGTTCGCGGAAATATTCGTCACACACGCGCGCGTGTACACACAATGGACGCGTCAAGCGACTGTTACAACCGGCCGGTTTCCTTCAGCGCGACAGCGACAAGGTATTGTCACACAAAAGGGGACAGCAACACGCAGCCTATTAACATATGGTAGGTCCATTGTTTGTTTTGGTGTCGGTATGAATCACGACAGACAGTCTGTCGGATTATTATTCAAGACAGTGAAGTTAAGTTTCAATGTATCAACTGATATAGTAATATAACTAAAATTTCGCTTGAAAGAAAAAAACGATTATGGATCTTGTAAGAAACTGTCCGGTGAGGTCTAATGCCGGCCGCACACTGGAGCGACATTTTGTTTCGCGACAGAACCGTTTTGACGCATTGTGTAGCAAAGCGTCGCAGATGATCTACTGCCATTAAGATCTATAAAGCGCCACGCACTGGCTGCGACATCGTCTAGAGGCGTCGCGAGGCCCGTCGCAACCAAAGACGAAGCTCCTTCAATTTATGTCTCGCAACAAAACAGCTTGCGGCATTTTGAACTACGCTTGCGCTGGATTATAACCACACACGTTTATATTACACCGCGTGCGTGCATTGTCCTTTTGTTCTGATTCAAGCATATTTTTGTGTATTTATTATTTCGCCTATTATTATTAACTGCTATCGAGTATAAAATGAAACAAGTGTAGGTGTAGTTTAAACTGAAATAGATGCAAAATAATGCCTGTCACGAACCTACAACCGCACACTTTTACAGCACAAAAACAGCTGACGAGTAATTGTTTTGCCGTGAGCCAATGTCTCACGCCTTTCTCCACCGAAGCGACGCTTTGCGATGCGTCAAAACTGTTCTGTCGCGGAACAAAATGGCTCTCCAGTGTGCGGCCGGCATAAGATTCCTATCAACAATGAAGTCTAAGAACAGGTTTACCACCTACAAACTCAGTACTGAGTTTCGTGGGTGGCCGGCCACATTCTGAAGTCATCCTCTTTTTCTCCCTGCAACGGACTGGTAGTCTTGGGATTCGAAGAAACACCCATGGTTTCTGAGAAGATTCCAATAATTAGTTATTAAATTAGTGTAAATTTAATGACAACTTCTAATGTATAATTTTCCTACGAGAAAAAATTATTCAAGTATAAAATAATTATTATTTTATTTTTGTTGTTGTATAATTATTATAAAACAAGTAAAAGATCAGGTTTTTGAAAATAACTTTATAACGTCTTATAATAATTTTGATTAATATTTAACCATCAACTCTACACTGCATTAGTTATAGTTACCGCTTTGCATGCACTATGTAGCCTACGTCGTATTTAATTTATTTAAATAGTTGAAATATTCTTTCTTATACCTTCTTGTAGAGGTCCGTGATGCTAGCGTTGCAAATGTACGTGCATGGGACTAACCAACGTTTTTTTGTGCCTGGTATTTACTCTTTCCCACATATTTGACGTTTACCTCAACTTATATATTATTTTGTGATAAGGACGAATGTGGAAAACCAGAAAATCTATGGAGAAGCAGATATCATCAGTGACATAAAGAAAAGTAGAATCCGGTGGGCAGGGCATGTCCAGAGAATATTAGAGACATCCACATTGAAGAAAATGTTTAAGGGGAGACCTGGTGAAAGAAGAAGGAGGGGTCGGCCCAGAAAACGATCGGTGGATGATTTTGAGCACGACCTGCGCAGGCTCGGTGTAAGAAGATGGAGACTGAGAGCAGAGGATCGAGACGACTGGAGGCGGATTGTCCATGAGGTCAAGGCTCTCCAAGAGCTGTAGCGCCAATTAAGACGAAGAATATATTATTTTGTGATTGGTAGATAGAAAAGTAAGAAAGAGCAGAAGTTTCGGGGACAAAAATTACTCCACACGTGTAAAACCAAACTTGCTCACATATTAGTATACCATGAAAAACTTACTCTCAGCGTTAAGATCTAACTGATGGAGATTCTTCTTTGTTTTTTATTTTAATATTACGTTTTTGGAATTAAGCAGAAGAGATGCATTAGAGCGGGTGTCTACAGGGCCGCCGTAAGCGGGCGTGCAATTTGTGCACTGCACACGGGCGGCACAATCAGGGGGGGAGGGGCAAATCACATCATCATCGACGCGTGTAAGTGTTATGTTTTACCTGCCTAATCTCACCTTTTTAATGTATCTCAAAGCCTTCCAATTACATCCATATTACGTATGGCTCGTATACTACATGATCTCGTGTAACCTTCATCGAACGAGTCGAAAAAAGACCCCGAAGCCCCGGAAGATTCAATGGATCAGAAAAATAACTACAAATTGGATTTTTTTTACAAAGTCCAGAATGGCTTATTTGGATTTTTTAAAGTAGTAATTTGTTTAATTACCCGAAAGACAAATTAATTATATATTGTAAAGATATAAACTTAAAACGATTCTCGATATTAGACAGATATAGACGGGACTGATTTGTTCAATCAATCGAATGTTTTAAAACTGAGTTTCTTCCAAAATCTGCTGGATGGGCGCTACAGCATATTTCAATAGCCTTTCCAAAATAATTTGTTCACAACATTTCCAAATACAGAAGTGGCGTTAAGAATATTATTTATATTAACAGTAGGGCTATCAGTTGCAACTGGTGAAAGCTCATTGTTTAATTAAAAATAATTAAATGTTATTTAAGACTGACCGTGGCATACGGCACTGAAATGAGATACAGACATGGGGCAGTAAATTTAAGATTGCATGCAGGGGCACGAATGCCTCGTGGCGGTCCTAGGTATTCAATAGTATTCAATTTCAGACACTTACAGTTTCTTTGTTAAAAATTCTCTTACACCCTCTTTCTAATTATACACTACACTTTGTTAAATATCTGAATAAACCTATGAAGACAGGTACGCAACCATTTAAAAAATTTAAACATTCTGTAATTTCATGACAATTGTTATTACATTCGGATATAAATTTGACTTTACAAGTTATGGCTGTCCCCACCCCTTGTATGGTTTGGAAGCAAACCCCCATGTCCCCACCCCTTTGCATTCTCAGATTCAGGAAGCTAGGGAGTAATGGGTTTCTGAGCCTCTACAGATATTGTTAATATGGGATCGGAGCAAACGGAAAATCCTCCGAAGTTGGGACAAGAACGATGAATTTAGTTACATTTCATTAGCAAAAATGACAAAATTAACAGAATTGTGAGATACTTTTGCTGCCGTGCAGTTGTCTTTCCTAGACATCAACTAACCTACCTATACAAGTATGATTACCTAATTTGCACCTGATTAGAGTTGCTTGACTGTTTGTTCAGTTTAATATAATGTAATACAATGTATTGCTCACTAGTGTCCGACCGAAACACGATTTTCAGCCGAAACCGAAACCGTAACCGAATATTCGGCCCCTCTTCTAGTTTCGGCCGAAACCGAAACTTCGGTCGGTCTTTGTTATTTACTCATATTTACAACATACATACGTATCGTTGTACTTAATCATAATTAGATTAAGTACCATATTGGGTAAGTTAAATTGTTTATTAACTCAATAATAAGATGTCACTATCAGATATCATTAAATTATATCGTAATTAACAACAAAAACAAACAAAATACTAACCCATTGGCGCGACAACAGACACACCTAACAATTAAACGCCGGCCGGCGAACTGAGTTCAAGCGGTATAGGCGACTGAATCCGTTCCGAACATGACCCGACTTCATCCGACAACTCACGAACGCTAGTTTCGGCCGAGCCGACGTTTCGGCCAATTTTTGGCCGAAACTGGCCGAAACCGAAACCGAAACCGAAACTTCGGTCGGTCTTTGTTGCTCACAGTATAAACCTGATCTAATTTCTCGTGTATTTCTTATGTTGCAGAAACGGACTTGCAAGTGGAGGAAAATCTGAAGAACGTGCGATGTTTGAATAACGAATTCGACCGACCTGGCCACTAAAAACATTTCTGTGATATTACAGCAACAACTGCTTTCGAGTATTAACAAAAATAAATATGAAGAACACGATAAGAAACAGAATCAATTTATTGTTTTTTGGAATGCTCATGTGGACAAACGCCTCGGCGCAGATAAATCTGGTCGACCGACTTTTGAAGATGTACAGACAACAAGGGTTGCCTTTCAGAGAGAACATTTATTTGGGCAACAAACCGATACTGGACGAATACGACTTCGTAGTGGTGGGCGCCGGGCCCTCGGGCTCCGTAGTCACTAATCGACTGACGGAAGTACGGGACTGGTCGGTGCTGCTGTTGGAAGCCGGTGTGGACGACAACTTTTTCACCGACTACCCGCTGATGAGCACTTACCTGTGGTTTACCGAGTACAACTGGGGATACAGAATGGAGAAAACGGACGGAGTGTGTTTGGGTTTGGTGGACAAAGTGTGCCCGTGGCCGGCGGGCAAAGGCGTCGGAGGCGGCACCATTATAAACGCAATGATATACACCAGAGGCAATCGTAGAGACTTCGACGGTTGGGCAGAGTTGGGCAACACTGGTTGGAGTTACGATGAATTGTTATCGTATTTCATAAAATCCGAGAAAATCACGATACCCGAACTCGTAGATTCACCGTACCATGGGACGAACGGAAGTCTATATGTGGAAAACGTCCCGTATACCACGGAAGCGCTACAAGTATTCCTTCAGGCTGGAAAAGAAGCCGGATATGACATGGTGGATTACAATAATCCGGACACGCACATCGGTTTCTCGCAGATACAGGCGACGGTACGTAAAGGAAGCCGAGTGGGCTCTTCGAAAGCGTTCCTGAAACCGATCAAAGACCGGAAAAACTTTCACATAAGCCAACAGTCGCATGTCACCAAAGTGCTTATCGATCCGAACACGAAACGGGCGACCGGCGTCGAGTTCATCAGGAAAGGTCGCAAACGACAAGTCAAAGCTAGAAAAGAAGTGATCCTATCGGCGGGCGCTTTCAACACACCACAGATACTGATGCTGTCGGGAATCGGACCAAAAGAACACTTAAACGAAATCGGTATACCTGTCATACAGAATCTGAGAGTAGGCGACAACCTTCAGGAACACACATCGATGGCTGGTATGTCGTTTCTAATAGACAAACCAGCCGGTCTTACTTATGAGAAAGTATTCGGCGACGTTCTAGGAAATTCGATGAAGTATTACACACAAGACGGGAACAGTCCGATTTCCAGTCTGGGCTCTGAAGGTGTTGGTTATATAAAAACCAAAAACGGAAACAATATCACAGGAGTACCGGACATAGAGCTGATATTTGTACCGCTCGGTTTGAACTCAGACAAAGGAGTTTCGTTGAGAAAAACCATGGGAATCACTGACGAAGTTTTTAACAGTGTCTATGCAGAAATCGGAGGCAAAGATACTTGGTCCATATGGCCGATGATATTATACCCTTACAGTCGCGGTAAAGTCAGGCTTCGGGACACAAATCCGTTGAGCCCGCCTCGGATCTACGGCAACTTTTACGCCGACCAGAGGGACCTTAATATCGTCGTCGAAGGACTGAAAACGGTCGTGGAACTCAGCAAAACCAAAGCGTTCCAGTCGTTGGGTTCTAGACTTCACAGCACTCCGATACCAAAGTGCGCGCGGTTCGGTTTCGGTACCGACGAGTACTGGGCCTGCAGTGCCAGACACATAACCACTCAGTTGCACCACCAGTGTGGTACCGCTAAAATGGGCCCACCGCGGGACACAGACGCGGTCGTCGATCCAAAGCTCTTCGTTTACGGCGTGACGGGTCTCAGAGTCGCGGACGCCTCCATCATACCTACGATCACAGGCAGTCACACCATGGCACCTGCCTACATGATCGGTGAAAAAGCTGCCGATCTGATAAAAGAAACATGGTTATAGTGAAACTTTCAATATTCCTACGTATAAAGTCATTTAGTGTTAAAATGTATTCAGGTGTTATTATAATTTAGTCGTTAGGTCCAATTTAAAATCAAATTATGTTAGTAATATTGCTGTAGAAATACTTACAGAAAGTGGCAACGTACGTATTAGAAAAGTATTAATGTGTTTTAACAAATGGAAGGAAACGGGAGACATAAATGTTCACTTCTCACCTCTTACTTCTAATCCTAGTCATTATCGTAAGTATTTATTTTACAAGTCTGTCCTGTTAGTTAAAGGACATAATTTACTTTTGTTATATAGTCTGTAAAGTGTTTTATATAAACACTGAAATTGACTAGCGAGTCTTGCTAGGTAAGCAGCTAAGTTCTAAATATAGATTGTAAGCGGAAGAAGAAAATTACCAGAGCAAAATAGAGAGAATAACGAGGAGAGACCGAATTAGAAATGACGAAGTAAGGATCGAGCGATGTGCGAGGCGATGGGCATGCCCGTCGCCCGCCTTGTGCCACGTCTTATAGGGCTCCATTATTTTGGATGTGGCGTGCTACCGGTAATTTAGGGAAACTAATTGTGCGTGAGGATTCGCCGAGGGCGGGTCCAAGATTCACCTGGCACGGATGGGCTTTCACCGAGGGCGCTCATTACGGGAGTGCCTTGAAAGCAGACAAAGCGGCGGTAGAACTTTCTGGAAATATGGTGGCGTTCAGCAAAGACACAATAGGGGTTCTCTGATGGTCTGGTGTGATGTTAGATAGTGGGCTTTACATGCCCAGTGCAATCCTCGATCCAGCAGAGATTGAAGCTTTCGCTTATGGGTTTTGGCCAAGTAGCCCCACACAGTGATCGCGTAGGTAACGGCGCCACATACGTGGAGACGATTGATTTCCTTGGGCGGTGGGTCATAGATTTGCTATTACGTACAATAGACTTGTAATTAAAGAGGGATTAAAAAGAAAATTTTGGGCAGAGTTCTGCCTATGTATACAGAGAAACGTTGGTAGGATGCCGTTGCCATAATATTTATCGACGTCTCTTTTTGTTGAAAGTTCTTTCCCACACCGAAGTTCAGCATACGCCCACGGAGTTAATACGGACGAGACTGTAGAATATCTGATACAGTAATGAAATGTAGACAATTGGAAATAGAGTTTCTGGAAAGAGTACGTAAACCTGGAAGAGTGATGTGAGCCTAACTGGAAGTCTTACGAGCGGAAACAACTGAGAAGCGACTGGCCCAGTGGGGTATCTAGAATTCGGTTCGAGGTCCGGTCAAGTCGGCTTCATACAAAAAAACAAGATTAATCACGATTACAATCTTTAAAGTGGCTGAACAGCGTGTGATCCTGACATCAATCCCATTAAAGTAAATGGTAATAACACAATAAAAATACGCGTTATTGAAACATTGTTGAGAAAATACTTATTGACTGAATTGATTTTCTTATATTTCATATTTCAAAAATATACAAAAAGGCTGTATAATAAACTTGTTTGTATATTAAAAAAGAGTTATTAGCTGAAAAACACAACCGAAAAAATAACAACAGAACCTAAAAAATAAGAGATTAACAAAATTAGACAACTTTTTGGGAGCCTCGGGGGGGGGGGGGTTCGGTCCCGCTCATCCCCCCGTAAATACGCCCTGGGCTGGCCTGGAAAACGAGACACACTTCACCACAACACTTGAACAGGTATTGCACAATCCTCTGCAAGTTTTATAAATGTGTAGCAGTATTGTACTGTTTACGAGTTTACAAGAGTGTCCAGCTTATTATGAATGTTTGTGAACTAATCTTTCCTCATACTATATTTTACTGTGTCAATAATTTGGTACACTGGTACTTTTGGAAAAAATCAAGTAACTATAATCAAACTAAGACGGAGACAGGGAGAGAGATCATTGAAAGTATTGTTAAAAACGAATAAAAAATTATTTTTGCTCCTTTCCAGAAACATAATTTACGTCTTGATAGCGGAAAGCTGTGTTAGTGTTTGTTTATTCTAGATGGAACCTACACATATGAGGAATCATCTCTACACACATGGAATCATCTCTACGAATGGAATCAAACTAACTAGATACATGATAAATTTGTCCTATGTGTTGAGTGAAATTTGAATGTATGAACCAATCCATTAAGTAGCTAATGTATGAGAAACACGAGAAATTTTTTTTTATAGTTTTGTCCTTATGTTAAGTTAGTAATTAAATGTGTGTAAATGTTATATTGTTTCGATTTTTATGCGATTTTTATTTTTATATTGTGTTTACTGTTGCGTTTTTATTTATCCGTCTTCTCTTTCCTGACTAAAATAAAACCTCCTGACTCCTGTATCATTTCTATATATACATAAATAATTACATTCCTATCCATACGCATAATTAAATACATATAAAAGTAACAAACACACACATACACATCTAGATACACATAGTTCAGGTGGACAGTAAGGTATGAAATGGTTCGTGAAGATCGTAGCGGAGGGAGGGAAAGCAGTGCAGGAAGTGGGATGTGAGGTGACCATATCATAACACACAATGTAGCTGTTCTGAACACAAAATAATTGCTTCGAAAACAACGCGTCAAAGCTACGCATGCGCAATGAGATCATTAGGCACAGCACATACACACACACGTTTCATGTCTAATTATTTTAGCTGTAGATAATTGACAAAATACTAAAGTTTGGAAATAATTCTTTTATCGCTGAATTTTGGTACCATCATATCAAATCGAATCTCTCACCACATGTCTGCAGAGATCCAAAGCCACTGAGCCCTCCCAGTGGGTATCCATCCATATTTTTTATGCATGCATGCGAGTTTTTAAGTGTTCAGTCGTGCTGCGTAATCCGTTAAAATTGAAATGTGAAAGAAAGAGTAAGTGAAAGGCAGTGAGAGGTAAGGGGCGCGCGCGAGAGAGAGAGAGAGAGAGAGAGAGAGAGAGAGAGAGAGAAGCGGAGGACATGTCAACAGATGAGTAGCAGAGGCATCTCACATGATATTTGCTTTCCTGTCTACCAATTATAATAGCAGAGTTGTGATGGACCGCCTCCAAAGGAGCGATAGAGTGTCAAAGTTCGGAAGTCTTTCCATTCAACAAATTAGGAATACAGTAAAAGCATAATTAACTTTAGTGAACGGAATAAATGCCTAAATTCTGAAATGGTTTGGTCGTCTATGGAGAATATCGAATTAAAGATGACAAAACAAATATAGCTTATATAGCTTGTCAACATCGGTCGGTAGGAAGATGGAACGCTGCACTTGTAAAACACCCTTTCACTTACGACCGAGGTGAACCTTAAAGCCTATGGGTTGCGACCAAAGTGAACAAATTCATTCCGTACGTAACTAGGACGACCGAGCCCAGCGTTTTCATATGATAAGTAACAATATAATAAATTATGTTTATCTCTTTTTTATATTTTAAAATATAATATTTTATATAATTTCCTATCTACATTCAACGGTATTTAACTTCAAAAATACATGAGATGGGCATAACGGAGAAAACTTTGCGATTTTCAAAAAAGTTAATAATTTAATTATTGTCATTAATTTACGGTTTAATTACATACATTTTAAAAACGCATTTTGTTTACTTTTAATAAAGGCACGACGCGTGTTAAAACAATGTTTTCCTTCTAACGAAAACAAAGAGGATTTCATGTAGTCCATGAAATCAAACGGATCCTGAGTGTTCATTACTTAGGTTTTGTAAAATTCATTGCACAAACGGTTGAATACAAGATTAGTATATTTACACAGTAGATCACTGTTCATTTCTATTTTTCTCGTGGGCATGGATTCGTCTAAAATTTGTAGCTTATGCCGTGTACGTATCACGTGACTCAATGTTGCCCACATTAATCCAACGAACGATTAAAAAACGTTACATATTTAACATTATACTTTACGTAACATTACTCTTTACATTACAATGAATTAAATTTTCAATAAAAGCTGGTACTGTTAAACAGATTTGCTATCGCCTATCCAAAGTAAGGCAGCTGGGTCGCAACTGGCCGAGCAAGAAAAGGTAGAAATTTCATTCGGCCGCAACCGACCTCACCCAGGGTATATACATAGGTAGCTCTGGCATGAAAACAAAATTCTGAAAAGCCATAAGGGAAAGAAATTTGCAAGAAGCTTATGACGGAGAAGCATGGAAAAAGGGCTTGGGTGGGCAACAAATTGTAGTATAATTATTACGGTATTTTTACATCCCATAATTCGTAAATAACTCATTTATTTATATAACACATGCTCTGAAATTACATATAAAATAATGCAATAGGTTCTCATAATAACTGTTTCATTAAAATTTGTTCGGTATATCAACCCGGTTATTTTTTTTTTTTAACTTGGGGGGGTATTTTTGTGCATTTATACATCATCTGACATGCAGAGGCGTAGCCAGGAATTCTTCTTGGGGGAGGGGGGATGATTCCGGCAGGCTCTGGGCGGAATTAAACATTTTTGTGAATAGAATTACAAAAATGAAAGAAAAATAACTCGTTATTTACAATTTATTTTATTGTCATCAAGTAGGTAAGTGTAGAAATGTAATAGTTTCATAAAGAGATGTATAAAATTTAACAGACTCATGAAATAAAAGATGACATCTTACTATACAATCTGAATATGATAAGCGATACCAGAAAACTTGCACAAAATATTTTCTTCCATTTTCTGCAGACCCTGACAGTGTTAAATGTTTTATACAATGTTTAAAAAACTTCGCCTTTGCGGTACAGATCTGTAAATATTTGCAGCAAATATCTATTCGTTTTGGCACGGAAATGAATACAAGATTTTTATTAAATAGGCACAACAGGCTCACAGAAATAAACACTTTAAAATCGCGCTACGGGTACTCAAATGTGGTTGGCCGCAAACTTTGTTGTTGTTTGTTTCTGTTTTAACTGCCCCTTCAGTTTTCATGTGTTAGACGTTATACACCGGTTTTGTTTTGCTCTTGTATTAATCAAGACTTCATATATTTTTATCATAGATTACTGAGTCATACGATTCACACGCCTCCGCACACAAACACAGTTATACGTAAAGGTAGTCCCGTGGGGATTAAAATAATTACAGTTCCTGGCCAAATTTTTAGGCTCCCACAAGAAAAACTGAAAATGATCACTTCTATGATATTTTTACTAAAAAATAAAACAGTTTGATGACATGTATTTTTATATAAACTTAAGTAATTAACGTCGATCAAATTTTATTTTGTATTGTTAAATTTGTTTCTACTTTAACCCTGATTCTTCTGTTAACCTACTTCTAATGTTCTTTAACCTACTTTTAATGTAGGACTAGTTTTTATTGAATATTTATGGTGCCAGTTGCATTCGATTATTGATTTTTTCTTTCATATTTCTCGTTATAAATCTCCAAAGAAGTCTCAGTTGGGTTCAAATAAAAAGATCTCACAAATGCCTGCCATGTTATGTAAACATTATAAAAGAGTTGATTACACAAGTTGGCAGTGTTGCCAACATGTATGGTAGATATAAATATTGTATGTTTCTTACAAAATACAATGTCAAGGTGACACTATTTAACTGCTGTGTTACCTAAACGAAGTGAAAAACTATTAAAACTGAAACTGACAATTTTTATTCCTCTTAATCACTTAACTCAATAATTTGGCCAGGGACTGTAATGCATGTGATAAAGGAGGAAGTCTTTTGTGAGTAGACCGATATCCCGGGTGTCGCACATTGACAATAAGTATGGGCTTTCTGTACACAGGCAACGGGCCGTCCGAGGTTGTTCCGAGTTTATTCTCTCTGTGTTTGTAATACGCATAGTTAGCGATTTTGTGAAAATACGTCGGCCTCCTTTTCGTTTCCAATTGACGAGTTAGCGGCAATACCTGTCCATTGGAAGATGAAAAAAGCAGAAAAGAAGAAGCTGGAGTGTCCATCCTGCATGGCTTACTAAAGAGAAAGAAGGAGAACTCAAAATTTATAAAGAATCAAAATTTTGGATCCGTCAGATTGTATAACATACTGTGCTGTCTCACTAATTCGATTAACTGTTTGTCATTCATGATGAAAATGGAAATTACTTTGTTCTAAAACAAACTCACAGAAGGAAAGAGAAGCCTTCCCACTGTAAAGACCACGTGCTCGGCTCGTTGAAGTGATTCTTACAGGAAGCCGACGTGCCGTGAATGAGCCGAGCGGTCGACGAGTTTCTGAAAAATACCGTTGACTACGAGTCTCGAGCGAGCGTCGTCACGTCGGCAGAATAAATTGCCCCACTACAAAGCGTTGAAGAATTTTCTGTCCGGCTCGTTGAGTACTCGTCACGTCGTCGGCTCGTTCCCTGTATAAGTCGACCCCTAAAGATAAAAACTGGAATCCGACAAACGCTGTCAACCGTAACAAGACTTACTATCATTAGAAGTAGTAGCCTACTGTATAGTCGTTGGTACGACTGAAGCCCGTAACCCACCGCATTCGTATACTAAACAAACTTAGCCCGTTTACGCTCCTCGTCGACCAAAGTCGCACGCAACGAAACAATTTTCGAGATTAAAGGTGGTTGCGGCGGCGGTGGTTGTGGTTGTTGCGGGTGACGAAGGCAACGGTCGTATGTCACTGTATCACTGGCGCAGCAGCGTACGCGCGCGCGCACCTTGGCGCCGCTAAATATTCATTATTGCTCCGCGCGCATAACAACGATATATTCTCAAGAGTGTAAGCTCAGGCATTTATCACACACACAGGGCCGGGCCGTAGTCTTGCTACGGCCATACGGTAATACATTTAATAAAAGGCAACTCCCGTTGAGATTTCGCGCCACGTCACCATGTCGTCTCTCTGGAGAAATTTATGAAAGGCGATCCGCTACGGTGCTGCTGCTGCTGTTTGTGTTGGTAAAGCCGACGGTTTCGTCCCCGCGGGAAGGCCACAAGTTAAACACACACACACGCGCGCGCGCTTTAGGTAAATAAGTTATTATTGCTTACTTGTTACACCGTCGTTGCTAGTGAATAAAATATGACGTTTTGATCACTGAAAACGCGCAAACAACTGTTACACGCGCAGCAAGAGTTTTCAAGTTATTTCTATTTGTACATAGTGTACAGTGCATACATGGAATTAAATACTATATATTACTATATAATGTTCAAAGAATATAATCACAACCTGCAGACACATTAGGTTCTGCTTCCCTAACAGTTTTCTACCTACTGTTACGACAGTCTAACTGATCGTCCTATGGTACAGTGGAAAACAAAATACAAGACACCAATTAAGTCACTAATCAGCAGCTTACTTATCACAATTAAACAGTTTGTAATCTATAAGATAGTCTCTTACAACAAATCAAATAAAAATTGATCACACGCAATAAAAATGTCAACTGATATAAAACACAATTGTATTACAATTGTCCCGCACAATTATAAAACACATTACACTTCGCCACAATAGTTCGAACTGCACTGTGTGAATCGCCACTTAAACGCACTGTGTAATCGCCCGACAATAACTGACTTGACCGTCGCTGAATGGCTGTATTTATACACCGCTGATTTCCAGAATAATCTGTCACTTTGGATGACTTGTTAAACAAACAAGAATCCCCTAGAAACAGTGTCCTTCAACACACTGCGCTGACCGGTATGGTCTGGTATAGACCCGGTAATTGTCTTTCACCGCAAAGTAGCAGCATTATATACGAACACACACATTACAGCTGGAATATTCGAGAAACTTGTAGAACGTTCCGTATTACGTAACACTACTATAACAAGAAGACGAGATTAGATTAAAAGTCGGATATAATTAACTACATACTGACAGGTGTGCTGTTGATGCTGGAGTATTCCAAAGAATCAAAAAATGTTTTTAAACTGATGAATAACTAAGAGCTATAATACTTTTCTTGGCAGACTTGAAACTGAGAAACACTTTTTATTGAAGTCGATATTACTCTAATAGTGTTTGTGTTACTTTTAATTATACTTCAGTATGATGTTTTCTTTTGATATACTAGATCATACGTGTCAACTACAATAAATTCCCAATGAAAGACAGGAATACTTAGAATTCTTTAAGCTCTTTTTAAAGCGGTGTCGTGTTCAAGCGGCCGAAATGTGATTTCTAAGGCACGTGGGAGGATGTATTCTTAAAGATAGCAGATATACCGCAGGAACTGAATAATATGAGTATAATCGATAGGATTGCCCAATATCGGCTGAAATGGTTGACCGAACATCTTAACCGAATGGATGACTGCCACATCCCCAAATAACTACTGAATTATAAGCCGAAAGGACGGAGAAGTGTGGGACGTCTGAAGAAGCGTTGGATAATAATCCAGCGTGGGTCTCCCCACATCCTACCGTCTGGCTGAATGGGGCTTGCTCCAGATCAGTCCGAGGCTTGTTCAAACCAAAACACCTAATGGACAAGATATCTCCGTGTTAACACAAGCCCGATATACTGAGCAACAACAAGATAACTAAATAATAGCGAGTTAATCATTACATAAATAAGTTTGATTAGGAGATTATAAAATTGTTAAATAATGAACCATTAACATTTCACTAACACAAAGTAAAATATCGGTATGGAGAACCATACATGACTTCCAAGTTCTAAGATTTATATTTAAAACCATTTTCAAAATGAAATATTTCGATAGAAACTACTTCTTTCTTTAGCCTTAACCACAGTACTGTGGTCACTAACGTTTACCACCTCACGTTAGCGCACTCGATTTTCACTGATGATGGCAGTCGATAGCACTGCCGAAACGTTTGGTTTTGTACAAAACATTGGACTACAGCCAAATATCCCGGGAAGGAATTTTAACAACAAACTACTTCTTTGTTGTGGATAACGTAGTACACATGACATAAATAAAAATTATTCCCTCCTACTTCAACTATCATTTTCACTTATAGAAAATTACCCCACCCCCTTCAACTACCCTCTTCATTTATAGATATTCCATCGACGTTTCTGCAGTGGATTATTATGATCTTCTTATCAGGATACTTTATTTATCAAAATTAAGTACTTTAATCTTGCTAAAACATAAAATGTTGCAGGTAAACTACCCTTTCCCCGTAACCGATCTTCACCAAAATCAATAGGCCTTGAGTTTTCTACAATTCAGGAACGTACAAAAAAAATTTGATTCTGTTTGAATGTGCGGCAGTTATCGTTCGTCACAGAAAAAATTACCCTTGTTAAAACATAAAACGTTGCTGGTAAACTACCCCTTTCCCTTAACCGATCTTTACCAAAAACAATAGATATTGAGTACTCTACAATTGAGTATGCAAAAAAGTATTTGATTCTGTTTGAATTTGCGACTCTTATCGTTTGCCATAGAAAAAAATCCACACACACACACACACACACACACACACACACACACACACACACACACACACACACACACACACACACACACACACACACACACACACACACACACACACACACACACACACACACACACACACACACACACACACACACACACACACACACACACACACACACACACACACACACACACACACACATTTCGAAAAATGACTTTTTTCATGTTTTGAGGGTAGTACAATCAGAATCTGCAATTATCTCGAACACGATTTTTTTCGCCATCACCATACTTCCATGTTCCATAAGGAAATGGGACATGGAAGTAAAACGATAATTATAATCAAAGTGCCGCGAACCGATGTGGTTAATCTAAGACGTTGGAATTACTTGAAGCGTTGGTAAAATCATCGAGTGACAGTACCACAGTATTAAACTTTTACATGCTGTCTACAAAGAGAAGTGCTTGCGTTAAGAACTGACCCGACCTTCGTCAAGAAACTAAATATCAAGTCAAATAAATGCGAAATTCGAATCAGAGTGAACATTCAGTCAATAAAAGAATTCTTGACACTTGCGGAACGAGTCCAATAATATTGTGCGCTAAAAATCTGTTAACTCAACAAATTGCGGAAGAAAAATAAGTATTATTAGTTATTTCATTTGTGACAAAGCTATTGTTTCATTTTGACATGATAATGTCTTATGGCTGGGGGTCATTTGAAAATTTCTGTAACGCATCACGCTGCATGACGTCATCATTTACCAGCCGGGAATCGTTAACTAAAACCGCGACCGCTAACGTGCTAACGTCCGTCGCAGATTAAAGACCTAACAAGCAAACAACACTGCATAGCTGTAGATAGGTATGTAACCAATCAGTCAGTCAGTAACCATAATAATGTTGCGTTTAGCTGGCGGCTGAAAGACATTATCATGCTCTTAAGCTTTTACCATTTGGTAAACGGTACTTTACATTTTTAGAGGAAATCCTCTGCAAACGCTGTATTAGTAATGAACAAAATGAAAATGATGTTGAAAGTGATTATAACGAAAATATGTAAATCCAGTTCATAAAACATACTTTGTTAATATAAAATAGCTTTCTCAAATTTAACAAATTAATTCTCTTAACTAAATTGTACCTTTCTACCGGTACATCCTATATCCGGCTTTCAATTATGAAAAAAAAAGAAACCTTATGAACTTAACTCATAATTCAGGTAAAATAATATCAGGTAAAAGCAACCTGATACAGGTATCGAATAGTGTTCGTCGTATATCTGTCGCTATTATGTTTTCACTCTCTGTCGCTTCTTAGCGGCCTGAAGATGATCCCCGACGGGGAATCGAAACGTTGCCGACGTGATGGCGTTTAATAGCAACCGACCACGGCCTAACAGCTCGGATTTTAGACGTAACTTTGAATTTATTAACTCATAACACTAACAACCAAAAGATGTTTCATTTCAATAGTGAGGACTGTGTGAACTACCACTTGCTTTTCTATTTAACTTAAACTTTATAACATGACAAATCGGTAAAGTGCAGCGTACCGGTGACCTGAGCATAGACTCACGTGTGAGAGGGAAATTTAGTTGCAAAAAAAAAAACGAATAAAGTTGTGTTTAAATACGTTGAAATGCATTAATACAACTTTAAGCCTAATTCAAACTTAAATTTCCACTGGACGGACTGTAGACCAGGTTATGTTACCAATTTTGGTTTTAAACGTGTTATAAATAACAGGCAAGTTCCTGTCTAACAGACAGATTTGCCATTTACAGTGTAGGCCTACAAGAAAAAACGGTTATGTAGGCTACATTACGTGCTTTCGTCATATAGCTTTTTTGCTGATAAAGTGAACTGTATATATTTTGTTTTATTCCACAACTAAAGACAAAATCGGAGAGATAGTTTCATTCAATGCAACTGAAATCGTTCTTAGTTATGCTATTCAATTATGAGTATGTTAATAAGTAAAAAATTTAATACGGGAATATGTAAAAATCGGTATGGAGAACCATACATGACTTCCATGTCCTAAAATTTATATTTAAAATCATTTAAATATTAATTAAATAAGTGGATGCTTGAGTTCTGAAGAAATTACGTATCAGCTAAAATAGTACCACCATGTCAGGTGGATTAAGACTATCCTCAACCTTCGTGAGGAAGGACTGTACTTTTGGATAAAATGTCTGTAGGTCGAACGGAAAGCTAGCTAAAGGTAGCTGCGATCTGATTCCTGTAATGAAAGTGGACTCTCGCTGCGAGGGGCCGAGGGATGTCTATAGTGTTATCAAAGTCTTTCCTGTCAATACTATACTAGTAATTTTTCTTTTTTAAAATCCAGTCTTGATTTCTGATTTCCTGAACGACTATTCTGTTCACCCGTATAATTATAAATTTCTCAGCAAAACATTTCTTCCTTAATACGTTTGTGTCTCCTGTTTAACACCCACCATTCTGATCCATTTCATAACGCTATAATCCACACAGGCTAGTAAATAACTAGCCATCATGGAGGTCAAAATATTTTCAAGGAGGGGCAAGCAATTTTCTAAAGGAGAAAAATATTTATATATTTTTCATACATACACACATGCAAATATTAGTTTATAATTCTCATATCATAATAGAAATAAGTATTAATTAAATTAAAGATTAATTAATTAAAGATTGTATTAATCGCTTTAATACAACACTGCCCAGCGATCCACAGGAAGCAAATCGATGTCCATTTTTTCGGCTTGCACGCCTTGTGTTGGTGTGGGTTTCGGCACTTTCCATTTAAAAAGCGTGCAAACATAAGAAAATAAACATCAGTGAGGGCAGAAATAACGCGAATTATGTGTGTGTGTGTGTGTCCTGCTGGCCTTTTTATTGCGGTAATCACAATAATAAAACTTTGGAAAAGTAAACATTACATAAATGAGATATGCTTGCCTGCCAGGAACGACATATTTTCACTCATACGTGATTTAAATTAAAATGAAAAATATAGAATTTTGTTAAAGTGAAATGAAATGTTTCCATAGAAATTACTTCTCTGTTGTAAATAACGTAGTACACATATAAAACTTATAAAAATTTACTTCCTCCATCATCAACTACCATTTTAATTTATAAATATCGGTATCGAGAACCATACATGACTTCCATGTTCTAAGATTTATATTTAAAATCATATTTTAAATATGATTTTATTGAAATGAAATATTTCCATAGAAACTACGTCTTTCTACTTATTGCTTCAGCATTAACCACAGTACTGTGGTCACTAACGTATACCACCTCACGTTTTCGCACTCGATTTTCACTGATGATGGCAGTCGATGGCACTGCCGAAAAGTCTGGTTTTACAGAAAACATTGGACTACGGCTAAACAGCCCGGGAAGCAATTTTAACAAAAAACTACTTCTTTGTTGCTGATAACGTACTACACGTATAAAAAATTCTCCCCTCCACCTCCAACTATAATTTTTAATAATAGAAAATTACCCCCACCCCGTTCACCTAACCTCTTCATTTTTAGATATTTCATCTACGTTTCTACAGTGGATTATTATGAGCTTCTTATCAGGATACTTTATTTATAAAAATTAAGTACTTTACTCTTGTTAAATCATAAAATGTTTCAGGTAAACTACCCCTTTCTCTTAACCGATCTTCTCCAAAATCAATAGACCTTCAGTCCTCTACAATTTAGGGATGCATGCAACAAAATATTTGATTCTGTTTGAATGTGCGGCAGTTATCGTTCGTCACGGAAACATTTCTCTTGTTACAACTTAAAATTTTGCAAGTAAACTACCCCTTCCCCTTAACCGATCTTCACCATAATCAACAGACCTTGAGTTCTCTACAACTCAGGCAAGTGTGCACAAAATTACTTGATTCTATTTGAATTTTCGGCAGTTATCGTTCGCCATAAAAAAATTACCCTTTTTAAAACATAAAACTTTGGTGATAAACTACCCCTTTCCCTTAACCGATCTTTAACAAAATCAACAGACCTTGAGTTCTCTTTAGTTCAAAAAGGTATGCAAAAACGTAGTCGATTCTGTTTGAATTTACGGGAGTTATCGTTCGTCATATAAAAAATAACCCTTGTTAAAACATAAAATGTTGCAGGTAAACTACCCCTTTCCCTTAACCGATCTTCACCAGCACCAATAGGTATTGAGAACTCTACAATACAGGGCTGTATGCAAAACATCATTTGATTCTGTTTGAATTTGCGGCTGTTATCCTTTGCCATAGAAAAAAATTACGCTTGATAAAAAACCGTTGCAGGTAAACTACCCCTTTCCCTTAACCGATCTTCACCAAAAACAATAGGTCTTGAGAACTCTAGAATTTACGGCTCTATGCAAATAATCATTTGATTCTGTTTGAATTTGCGGCTGTTATCGTTTGCCATTGAAAATACCCTTGTTAAAACATAAAATGTTCCAGGTAAACTACCCCTTTCCCTTAACCGATCTTCAACAAAATCAACAGACCTTGAGTTCTGTATAATTCAAAAAGGTATGCAGAAGAGTAGTTGATTCTGTTTTAATGTACGGCAGTTATCGTTCGTCATAAAAAAATTTACCCTTGTTAAAACGTAAAATGTTGCCGGTAAACTACCCTATTCCCTTAACCGATCTTCACCAAAATCAACAAGTCTTGAGAACTCTACAACTCAGGGCTGTATGCAAAATATTATTTGATTATGTTTGAATTTGCGGCCGTTATCGTTTGCCATAAAAAATACCCTTGTTTAAACAAAAAACGTAGCAGGTAAACTACCCCTTTCCCTTAACCGATCTTCACCAAAAACAACAGGTCTTGAGTACTCTACAAATCAGGGCTGTATGCAAAAACGTATTTGATTCTGTTTGAATTTGCGGCTCTTATCGTTTGCCATAGAAAATACCCTTTTAAAACACAAAACGTAGCAGGTAAACTACCCCTTTCCCTTAACCGATCTTCACCAAAATCAACAGATCTTGAGAACTCCACAATTTAGGGCTGTATGCAAATAATCACTTGATTCTGTTTGAATTTGCGGCTGTTATCGTTTGCCATAGAAAATACCCTTGTTAAAACATAAAACGTTGCCGGTAAACTACCCCTTTCCCTTAACCGATCTTCACAAAAAACAATAGGTCTTGAGAACTCTACAATTCAGGGCTGTATGCAAAAGAGTAGTTGATCGTGTTTGAATTTGCGGCTGTTATCGTTTGCCATAGAAAACAATTACCCTTGATTTAAAAAAAACCGTTGCAGGTAAACTACCCCTTTCCCTCAACCGATCTTCACCAAAAACAATAGGTCGTGAGTACTCTGCAAATCAGGGCTGTGTGCAAAAAATGATTTGATTCTGTTTGAATTTGCGGTTGTTATCGTTTGCCATAGGAAAAAAATCTACACGTAAAGTGCGTGATAATGAATGTAGATGTTTTAACAAATTTCGCGTTAACGCATAAAGAAACAGTAATGATGAATATCCTTTTCTATTAAAATAAGGTAGATCCATCACTGAAATCGTTTAGCCAGCCTTCTAAACTACCTACGAATGTCACTGGACTAGGTCGATCGCCCTTGAAGGTTTGATGACCTTTCTGTTTTCGTGTAAACTGACTGAACATTCTTGTCAGCCCGGTTTTAATGTCAGTTTTTGCACAACGGATTATTAATGTTGTTTTCTGTGTATCGCGTACTGAAATGACTACACGACTACAGATTTTAATGTGGACTGACCACCGTGGGAAGAAGTAGACAATTGAGAAAATAATCTCAAGTTACTATGGTTCAAGAAACGAAACACTTTTTTTTTTAATTAACAAAATTGTCTACACTTGACTTAATAATGTGCAAATGGATTTCATAGTTCAAATCCAAGTACGATAAATTTTAAGATCTCATACGTGTAAATCTCGTTTATATTTTTAAGCACATATATACGCTTACTATCGTTCATTATATTGCACGTAGGCCTACATACAAACTTTTGTTCTCAATCGTAGCCGACATGGACGTGAATGGAACAGATTTAGGTGCTTTTACAGTATTTAGAGAATTAATAATTTACAGTACGTACGGCAAATGCGTACGTACAATATAGTCTGATAAAATTTCGAATAATAAAATATCATCATCATCAACCTCAAGGATTAGGCTCATCCTGAACCTGTTCCGGGACCCACTTCGCTCTCGGCCGTCCTACATCTCTCTTCCCCACCGGTCAATATTCCATTGCTAGCACTGGAATCCTGGCACCCGCTATTCTTCCCAAATGTTCACACCACCTTCTTTTGTTGCTCCTTAGCTGTTCCAACAATGGGTCGATCCCCACTTCCGTCCTTATATCCAAATTCTTTTTTCTATCGAGAATGGTACAGCCCAGAGTACTCCTCATAAACATCATCTCCGCTGCCTGTTCTTTGCTTTACCTCTTTCTGTCATAACTCTGGCTTCATCTCCATACATCAAAACTGATACCGCTACAGTGGTAAAAGCCTTATCCTTGTTTCCTTCTTTGTCTTATTTTTAAGGTATCTGTAAATTATTCCACTTTTCCTAAATTTGTTTAATTTTTCATCCAGATCAATTTCTGTCCCATATGTAACGTAACATCTCAAGTAACTGAAATGCCGGACTTGCTCCATAATCTTTCCATCTATAACTATCTTAGTTCTTAATAATAAAATATACGTTAACAAATATAATCTACTTTCTGGTGAAACATTCATGTGATCCTTGAATTATACAAATTTGTTCACTGTTTTTACTTACTTTATTTGCAAATGATTTTTTATTCCTAATGGGCAAAATGTTTTCCATCTTTCAAGATACACCTTTCAAGTGTGTCTGAAGTACTGTTTACAGACTCTACGCATCGGCCTTTGTCACTTACAATATCTTTAAAGCGTCCGTATTGTAATATTTTATTGACTTTATGTAAATCTCACCGTATAGAAAGAAAATCAACTGTTCCCGTAGTTGAAGGAGACCAGTTACTCTCCCGCTGAAAGCTCGTCTATGTAATCGCGGACTGCAGTAGTCCCCTAATATGGTAGGGCACAAGTAACTGTATATTCAAAAAAGTACTAAGTTAGTCAGAAGACGAATTGCACCCCCCCCCAAAACGCACGTTTTTTGTCAAGTGACTTTTGCGCTACCCCCGTGCAATATAATACTGTATTGTTCTGAATATAAGCCACACGTTTTGTTATGAAAATGGGTGCCCTAACTAGATCTGCGACTTGGATTCGCGCGTTAACAAAATACGTAACTATATGTGACTTCACGCAGTATGAATACTGTGAAGAGCATTGTTTGCCTAAGCTAACAGCAGCAGAGTACTTAGCTGTTTGTTATCTCTAATTTAACGAAGGTAACTGAGGATCTATCTCAATGTTTCAACAGGAAAGCGGACCAACAATAAAAAGAGTGATTGTGAGAGAGAGTGAGTGACAGTGAGATACATTAATCTCACTGTCACTCATTAATCCCTGTACCATAGTACTTAGTATGATGTGAGCTATAAATTAATCGGGATAATAAGGACTTACACTTGTGAAGCCGGAAGAAATTCAACATGATGATGAAAAATAGTTCAACGGTGATGAAAAACAGAAAACTGAGCTTTGACGGAATACAAATTGGACGTTTTTTACCAATGCAGCAGAGTCTGCAAATACGTGACGCTTTTCAGATGACAAAAGAGTTCTTATCAGTAGAGAAGCTTTAAAAGTTAGAGTTTTACAGATCTCGACTTAACTAAAACGTTGTCAGCTTCAAAGATAGCTTCGGTTGGTTAAGAAAAATGCGTGCTTTGAATTTCCAGTAAACACAATGTGCGCAGAAACGGATTTGCAGTTACACCATTGATTATGTTCAAATCAGCGGTTCGTCAGTAATTTATATATATATGAAGTACAGTTATACACTAGCAATTGTGTAGCGTAGTTTCTATATTTGGCAAAGTCAGTTTGACAAAATTCACCTCCGTTCTGAATAAAATGGCTAATTTATATTTATTTAAAATTTAGTCATAAATATTTATGCCTAATTTATAAATATTTAGTCGTAAGTATTTATTTCAGTATGTATTAGTAAAGATATGGTTCACTGCAACATATGTAAAACGAATGGGATCTTTTATTTTGCTTGTTAGATTAGAGCCTAATTGTCTAAACAACTCATAAACAAACAACATATATCTTAAAATGAACTACATTGTTTCCAAACATTTGTTGCTACAGTTCTTTTCTTGATACATAAATTACTTAACACTACACTAGTAATTACAGTCAAGATGTTTTTTGCCATATATGTTTGGCCACATCAATAAATCCCAATCAACAAAAATCAACCAAAAATAACACCAGCAACCAACCAGCAAAGACATACGTCACTAGATTAAAAAACGACATGGCTGTCGATGGGCATTCTTCTTGATGCTCTGAACATGTTCTAAGTAAGGAAAAACGATCTTGATCGTACACTAGTGTAGTATAAGTACTATACTGGGGGCAAAAAATTACAATGGAAGCAGTTCGAATAGAGGCTTTACCCGTAAGAAATCGCCATCGCTTAGAGATTTTTAAGAAAGTACTATATTGTTTTATAGACTAATTCATTCCGACGATTCTTCTTCTCAGCGAATACGTTTATCAGTGGTTCCAAAAGAACTAGGTCTGTAGAAAGTTCACTTAAAAGTCTTTTTTACTTTAGCCAAAGTGCTCGGACATGACAGCGAATGTGAGCAGCAAATAAAAGTTAAATCAAAGCAGACGAGAAGGAGATTAATATCAGGGTCAACAAAATGCACTCTCTATAAAACTTTAATAAGACACGTCTTGGCATATGGGGTAGAAGCGTTGACATCACAAAAGTAAATTAAAGACAGACTTTCAAACTTTTGAAAGAAACATATTTCGGATAACTTATGGTTCAGTACTTATGGTAAAGTAACGTATGGCGGATACATTATAAGGCATTGTTTAGGGATGTAGACATTACAAAATATATTAGATTATCGAGGCTGAGATAGGCCGCATATTTGACAAGCATGACGGAGGATGAAATATCAAGAAAAGTTTTGACACTGCAGCTGGATGAAAGAAGATGGGAGTCATGCCAAAGCTGCAATGAATCGATGACGTGAGCAAAACGTTTTGGACTGAGGCAATGGAGAGCCATCGCGTCAGATTGGGACCGTTGGAGAAGGCTTCTGCAGTTGGTCAAGACTCAGCAACGAGTTGTAGGGGCGGCCAGGGATGTTGGTGATTATACTGTTGAAGCGGGCGCCCACCTGTTTGTGCGTGTCCTGCATGCTTTTCCTCAATTTATTTATACATTAACGAGTTACAGAGACGGTTTTGTTTAATTTTAGCACTAGACTGTGAACAGTCTTGAAGGTGTAAAGCGTTGAATTTGTGCTTTTTTAATTGTTTATTGTACGTGCTAAATGATTTTTCAAGTAATGTACGACCAAAATGTTTTCCGTGAACAGGTGAACGAGGAAACGTCTGCCGCCTACGTCACTGAAACAAACTCACTGACCTCCACACTTACAATGCCACGGATGTTCTAAGTGAATTTCCTTTTTTTGAGTCTATGATAAAAATCTTTTTACATTTCTAATATCAATTACAAATTTTATCGTCTCGAATCTTTAGGAGGAATCGCATAAAAGTTTTATGTCTCTCTCACACGCGCACGCGAGCACAAGCTTATATGCAATTGCGAAGCGTGCGTTTCTACTTGGTCCATTTCAGTTTAAGGAAACGTAAAAAGCTCATATTAGTGAACTTACAACAGATCTCCGCTAATCCGGAATTGACGGGACAGGACCCATTCTGAATTGACGGAATCCGCATTAACCGTAAATGGCACAAAACTATATACCCACGACTGCACACACATCCTTTAACTATTAAAAATATTGTCTATATTAAAAATAAGTTTACATATATATTACTTTCAACAAGAATCTTAAGTATAATATTTCACTAAACGAAAAAGAAATTTATAGTACGTACTTCTTTTTCAGTATACGAAATATCTTCTTCTTCAGCACTACAGCCCAACGTGAGGGCTACCAACACCAATCTTCTCCAAAGTCTCCTGTCCATTGCCATCTTACTGGAACCCCTCACATCAATTCTTCTGAGGTCTTCTAGCACATCGTCCAACCATCTTATACTAGGTCGGCCCGTCTTTCTGCTTTTATACACCCGTGCCCTCAATATTTTCTTTAGCATACGCTGATCATCCATCCGCTGTAGGTGACCTACCTATTGTATTCGCTGAGCCTTTACGAAACTTACAATGTCTTCATGATTCAATACCTCATCTAGCTCTTGGTTATTTCTTATTCTCCATTCGTCATCTTCTTCAACCGGGCCACAAACACGTCTTACGGTCTTTCCTTCAAACCTTCTTAGTGTTACTTGTTCTTTTTTTGTCACTGTCTCACCTCAATAAGTAGCAACTGGTGTGAAAAGTGTCTTATTATTTTTACTTCCATGTTCCGTAAGGAAATGGAAGTATGGTGATCGCAAAAAAAGATCGTGTCCGAGATAAGGGCTGATTCTGATTTCACTACCCTCAAAACATGAAGAAAAGTCATTTTCCGAAAAGTGTCTGTATGTCTATTTGTAGAAAATTTTCTATGGCGAACGATAGCTGCCGCAAATACAAACGGAATCAAATAATTTTTTCCATATGTGCCTAAGATGTAGAGGACTCAAAACCTATTGATTTTGGTGAAGATCGGTTAAGGAGAAGGGGTAGCTTACCTGCAACGTTTTATGTTTTAACAAGAATAAAGTATTTAATTTTGATAAAAAAAAGTATCCTGAAAAGGAGGTCATAATAATCCACTGTAGAAAGGTAGATGAAATATCTATAAATGAAAAGGATAGTTGAATGGGGAGGGGATAATTTTCTATATGTATATTATTTACCAGCAACAAAGAAGTAGATTGTTGTTAAAATTCTTTCCCGGGCTGTTTGGCCGTGGTCCAATGTTTTCTGCAAAACCAGATGTGTCGGCAGTGCCATCGACTGCCATCATCAGTGAAAATCCAGTGCGCTAACGTGAGGTGGTATACGTTAGTAACTACTTAAGGCTGAAGGGAGAAGTAGAAAGCAGTAGAATTTAAAGTTTTTTTTACCTTAATCCGTCTATGTGACCGCTTAATTTTGTCTTCTTTGTCTTCTTACGCGTTTCGGATTATGTTAATCCATCATCAGAGATTAAAAAATTCGTCGGTTAAGACTTCGTTAAAACATTAAAAGTTACACTAAAAGACATTTAAGTATATATTCCACTAACACAGCGACGTACGCGGAGTGAGTGCGCACTCAATACTGGTTAGCGACGTACTGCACAGTTTATTGGAGTTTTCATGCTATCTATTGTTGTGTTGGGGCGTGTATTCTATGGCTATGTTATCTATAATCTTATCAGATAGTGTATGCGATTTAAATGCCAATTGTCCGTTTAATATATTATTGGGATTATTTCTGAAGGCTCGGTAAATTTCGAACTCTTCTACCGCATCCATGTATCGTCCCTTTCTGTAAATGTGTAAGGGTTTGCAATTTGCCTCAAAATTTGTGTAATTATGATTCAATGAGACGAGATGTTTAGCGTAGTTTGATTTATTTATATTTGAAATGCTCGTGGGTAAGTGTTCTTTATATCTTTCGAATAAACTCCTGCCAGTCTGACCAATGTAATGAATGTTGCAGTCATCACACATCATTTTGTATACACCCGTTCTTTTTTCAATTGATGTACGTGTGGCATTATTTAGCATTTTACGGATATTGTTGTTTGTTCTAAATGTGATGTGGATGTTATGTTTTTTAAAAGTATTTCTAATGAGCATTGAAAAGTTGTTAGTATAATCAACCACCATATATATTGCGTTATATATAGACGGATATATAGACGTTATTGACATATATAGACGGATTAAGGTAAACAACTTTAAATTCTAATTATAATTGTGACGCGGATACCAATACAATGACTTTAAAAAAGAAAGAAGTAGTTTCTATGGAAATATTTCATTTCAAAAATGATTTTATATATACATCTTAGAATATGGAAGTCATGTATGGTTCTTCATACCGATATTTATTTTTGTGTTGCAACTAATGAGCTGATTATAGTACGAAGATATTTGACTTAAATATGTTAACAGTATGACACAAAACGTTTCACAGTATGCTGTTATGTCTTAATAGTACAGAAAACGGAACTGTTTAAATCACTTAAAATAATTCTTAATGTTTTTTGTTTAAACGAAGAAACACGTTTCTTGGCGGTTCGGTCTACAGGTCTAGTAAAGGAATATACTTGGAAGGAGTAAAAAAAGTAAAGAGGATATCGGATAATGTGGAACAAGTGGGCAACACGGTATATTTCGTTCTTGTTTTCATTCTTTGGAGAATTGTACTATGTCGTCATGTACTGGAAACAACCAGGAAGAGCCGGTGTTACCTTTACACGAACAGACCGACCGACCGACGTTCTTGTGAGAGAAGCTTGTTTGTTTTGGCGTTTTCACAAACTTTTGCACGTGAAATTGCAATTGTTAACAATGGAATTTGCGTTTTTGTTTGTTTGTAGAATTTCTGTCAATTTTAATCGAATTACCTTATTAGTTTAAGGTTTATTCTTGTTTGTCTTTAGGCTAACCAGTTATTTTAATGTCTTTTCCAGCTTAAGAGGAATACTTGTTTTCCAAAACGGCGAATCGGGCGCAATATGGAATACCGATATTCTACAATGATAGAACATATTTTTCCATTCATCTTAATTTAAAACTCAAAAATAAAATCCAATTAGTCAGTTACAATACAAATAACAATATAGTAATACAATAAAAGATAATTTACTATAATATTACGAAGTCAATTTGTATAAAAAAATAATTGAAAATAGTGAGTTACATTAATCAATGCTTAGGCAGATCAGGTTGTTCCAGTGTCTGCCTAAATATCAAAAGTCGGAAGAGTTTATAATCCTTATTTTTAAAAGGGTTACAATTCAAAAATAGACAGCTTATCACCTAAAATAATTATGAAAATATTAAAGTTCCCAAGTTTTAATGGACTTTTAGGCCTTTGTTTTTGTTACAGATAAGTCAAAGAGGAGAGAACCTCCAACGATAATAAAAAAGGTGGGACCACAAAATGACCGAGCTAACCACGCAAGAGGCTCGCGAAAAGGATAAAAGGATTTCTTGTTTTTTTCTTACACGTTATAGAGAAGTTTTGTTAATAAACTCAGTTTTCTACGTAAAGTGTACAGTATTCCATACTGACTTCCCTGCTCTATAATACTCTCGTTTTTCCCACGTATAGGTCTATTTAAAGTGATCAACTTCAATACTGCAAGTGTTTAAATTTTGTTTTAAATGTCGGAGGTAATTAAAACATATCTACTTTAAACTTAATTTAAAATTCAAAGTAATCAGATATAAATACGTATACTGTAATTTTTATGAAAAGAAGCTACACAAGTTCAACCATATACGCGACATTATCAGGAGAACTCTAAAATCAACGAGTAAAGCTACGCGCCCGACGTTCTACAAGCTGATGGCCCTCCCCAATCTTGTCTATGAGTCTGGCCAGTCGTATTCAAACTGCCGAAATGAGATTCGGTCAGCCAAATGGTAGACTTTGCCTCCAAGATCGTAGAAAAATATACTGAATATACTATGAATATACTCGATAGGATTGCCCAGTATCGGCTAAAATGGTTGGAACATCTTCTGCCATATCCTCAAGAAATTATTGAATTATAAAATGGAGGGAAGGAGGGGCGTGGGACGTCCGAAGAAGCGTTAAGAGTGGCCGGCTCTAGTATGTCTGCTTGGGACCGAAACAAACCATTTTTGGTTTAATCCTTGTTGAAGATGATGATGATGACCTAAAAGGTTTTCCACATACCTCGACTTTTTTAATATACAGTATATGAACAGTTGACAGAAGGTATTAATTTGGCAGTAGTAGATAAAGTACATCTAAACTCACAATGTCAATCTGGAACATTGTTTCCACCCAACTGCTCTTAGGTGCTCTGAGAGTTCGATTTCAGTTGTCTATTTCTTACTTAACGCTAAACAGACTGATTCCAGTATGACATATTTCAAAATGTTTGTTTTAATTCTTAAACTGCTACAACGCTCATGGCAGACTGAAAAATTCAAAATAACCGGCGTTAGATGCCACTTTTGGGGTTTCTACGACAGTGTATACTTAAATAAATGCTGACCATACTCTACCGTTTGGCTTTCTACCTTGTGTTAACGAAGGTACACGTGCGAATTGCAAGACAAAGATTGCATTGTAAATCGTTATTTAATGAGGCCTTCTCTCTCTCTCTCTCTCTCTCTCTCTCACACACACACACACACACACACACACACACACACACACACACACACACACACACACACACACACACACCAAAAAAGTTTTAAAGTGTCCACAAGTAAGCAATTAATTAAGCAAATATCCAAGTAAGAATTGAACACAACTATTGAGAGACAAAAATTCATGACAAATCAAACATGTCATTCATGACAAGTCACGTTTATTAAAATATGTATTTAACACAGAAAAACGAATAAGTTAAAATTTGAAACAAAGAAAGTAAAGAAAAACACCAGAGATAACTAAAAAAATGCGTAAGAAAAAAAAATATATAGTTTTTTATCATTGAATTTCAATCTGACTCACATTTCACAGAATAAATCTGTATCATCAGATTTCCCCGATTCCTACATTACAAGCTTGACAGGAGATACTGTTGCGATCACAGACCAAGATGTTGGAAACATCAATTTACACTTGAAATCAGAAAGTGGGAGTGAAATTAAATTTCTGTTGTTGGAAGCAGTGGCAGAACTAGGAACTGTTCCCGGGGCGGGGAGGACGAGACAAGCTCGAAGGTTAGTCCTCCTCATTTTCTTCAGGAGAAATGAGAAATTCAGGATTATTCCCATATAATTATATACACACATTTTATAATTTCTTTGCGTCTCAAAGTTGAGATTATTTATGTTATTTTCTCTATGTTAGCATTCTTCATAACAACTTTGTTAAATTTTGTTGCTTCCCTGCTATATACACTTTTTCCTCGAACATTCCTCAAAGTTCGAGGAAAAAGTGTATATAGCAGGGAAGCAACAAAATTTGACAAAGTTTTTTAGTAAAGGATCATGAAGTATAAGGATTGAAAGAAACATGGAAACCCGGTATTTCAAAATATTCTATCTTTATTATATTAATTATTATTCCAATTAAAAGTAATAAATCTCATGCCATTAGAAATCACTTTAATTCTAAATTTGTGTTCTTAATAAATCTTGTGAAAATGAGTCTTTCTGAAGATATTTTTAAAAAACCGGTTTTATTGCTAAGTGTCAGTTTTATTTAAGGACGTTGTCCAAAGATAGGTTTAGGCAACTTATAGTTCTTATTAAAGTACGTTATTTTAATACATAATCCAGAAATAAATTATTATCATTTTTCCGAATTCAAAGACCTGCTATTTTACCTGTTCAAAGACGATGATTCAAAGCGTAAAGATATTAGTTTAGAGGAGTCATGACACAGACAACCCTGTAAATGGATGTGTGGACGAAAAAGATAAAGTAGATTAATAAGATGTAGTCAACTCTACGTTGACTGATGCCTGTGTAATTGTTTTTTTTTGCAAGTACGTACGTCATTTACCAAATGTTGAGTTAATACCGTTATTAAGGAAACTCTAATTTTATTTTATTAATTTACAAATATTATAATTCCTTATATTTCTACAATTATTTATAAACCTTACGTTAACAAAGGCAGCTGGCTTAGAAATTGACCTATAATACGTTAGGACAAGTGGTTCCACAATTACACCAAAATGTGTAACAGCTCTAGTGAGGGGGGGGGGTTGATCCCCATGATCCGCTCCCGTAGTTACACCACTGGTCGGAGAGCAGTAATGTGCTAATGTTAGTTAATAACATTGTTATATTAGTAACTTAACTCTGTTAATTAATTTTTTTATATTCCGTTAATACAAGTAATTTTAACTTAATATGTTATAAAAAAATTGAACGAATAATATGAAATAACTAAATTATTATCAGCGTTAACTAAATGTTTTTAACGAAAATATTTAAATTATTTCTAAGAAAGTCACTTACTCATATTATTTGGGAATCGGCCGATACTACGATCGTCAATTCAGTGTAGCTGTTGATGACTCAATAAACAAAATTAAGTAACATTCTTTATATAATAATTATTTTAACTTATTTTGTTAATTAAATTGTACATATTTCCACGCTGATACAAAAAAATGTTGACTTAATTTATTTAAAAATTTAAATAGACGAATAAAAAAGGGTAAGATAACTGAATTTTTGTAAACAAAATTATGTAAAAAGAAGAAAAAGAAAATCTAAAATTTTCGACATCGATCAAGTAAGAAAAAGTGCTAGGTCGACGACGACGGCAACGACATCTAGCGGTTGATTGGAGGCGGTTAGTTAGGGAGCAAAACCACATACATTATTTCGTCGTTAGCGGTGGCACGGTAATTTGCGTCAATTGCATGATGACGTTACCTCTGCCTGCCTACCTACCGGGTCTGCGCCCTGGGAATTGATGGATTTTATTAGATTGATTAGCGGGTAGAGCAGTGACTGGGGCGGACGCAGCGGCGACGCAGGGGGACTGAGAGAGAGAGAGAGAGAGAGAGAGAGAGAGAGAGAGAGAGAGAGATTTTAAGAAATATTATTGAATCAGTGAGTGGCAGTGGCTGGCAACCCGAATGATGAGCAAACCTGCGGCGTCACTCCACACGCAAACTAATAGATAGACGTCCGACCCCACTGACAGACTGCATACGTAACACACACACACACACACACACACACACACACACACACACACACACACACACACACACACACACACACACACACACACAATGCATATATTAACATGATAATGTTTTTAGGCTGGGGGGTCATTCCACAAAATGCGTGATGCAAAATGTGTAACGTCATCGAAAAATGTAACGCTCCAGGTGATGTTAACACTATATTTTTTCCACACTTTCGATTCCCCACAGTCTAGAAATCTTATTTTTGAAGCCTAAAAACATTATCATGCTTCGATGTTTCGGTTCCGTCGAAATTCTTCATTTTTTTATCGTTTTGTCACATTCTCTGTCTTTGACAAACACAAGGTGGAATTTAATTTGTCATTTGTCATTAACGAATGTGTACGATAGGTATTTCTGTATAGCCACCCTAATTTTGCGCCCAGAATTTCAAAACACAAAAGTACACCACAATAGTAAGTAATAAAAAAAATAATTATGATGATGTACATACATACATACATACTAGTACATATGCTTCCTGATCTGTAGAAATCGTTCGCTATTTTGAACGGAGTAAATTTATTAGGAGATAAATTTTGATATTAGATATTTTTTAAATTATCATAAAAATTACTAAAATCCCAATTACCTTACTATTTTTTGGTTAGAAAAGTAAACATTGAGAACACACAATCATACAAAAAACGCAAAAAATTCCAAACATTCGGATTTGTGTTAACATACCCTTTAGTCTGACATCCGGTTGAATTGAAAAAAAACTTTAAAATTTTTGAATTTGAATTTTTTATTCATTTTTTATATCCTGGGGTCCAAAAATGTTGAAATTTTGAAAAATACGCACTGTATTCAGACGTTTGTCAAAATTGCCTTCAATTTGATACCGCACATAGACTTTTGCGAGTTTTTTCCCACGTACATTTTTTCCTCCCGCCACCTACGTTTTGGGGAATCAACCTAAACGACAATAGGGTGCAAGTGTGGACACGCATGCCAAGTTTTACGTCAATCGGTTGATGCTTTCAAAAGTTATCGTGAGACCTGAAACTAGACTGAACGTCCAAACTGAAAGTATATATATTGACAAATGCCAAATGGTCGAGTTAAAATCCACTTTAAACATTCAATATTAATAGTAATAATAATAATAATAAAAGAAACAACAACGATAAAACAACAGCAACAACATCGCATAATCATTGGCACTTTTCTCCCCACTGCTGAGAGAATGCCTCTCCATCATTTTTCAGTAGTTTCCTTCGCGTTCAGTTCATTATGCCACAGTACATAACCTAGTAAGGCAGCATCGTCACTTGCCGTTTAATCTAGCTGTAGCCTATCCAAACTGCGTGCCTCCACCTCATCGACCGTTCCTATCAACAAAAGTGAGCAGAGAAGCGAGGACATCGTGGCCACAACGTCTATCACTAAACATTACAAGAAGAACAATTACACACGCACAACAAAACATTATTAAAACGTAGTTTCAAGATATAAACGCAGCTTCCTTCAGGCGTATCTCATTGCTTACTCAGCCAAATGTTCTTTCACTGTCTAACGAAGTATTCACGTTTCGGTTGTCTAGCGCCTTTTGGCTTTTGATTGTTTTTCGGGTTACAATGATTTTATTTTTATTCTCGTAAGTGTGATTAGTTTTCACGATTAATTTAATTTTGTTATTGTTTCCGATATTGAGACTATCCAACATTGTGTCGCAACTATACTAAAATACGTTATAAGACCAGCTTATAGATAAACTTTGTGTAAAATCTGTATAATATTTACCGTATTTTATCCGTCGTGTGACTTCGTGTTCCGTTCGATTGGTTAACGCGTTTCGAAACATGTTCCGTCTTCAGAAATAAAAAATCACTCAAAGTGTTTGCAAATATTGAAAACAATTCTGCACATAACCGCGTTACATGTTTCGAAACGCGTTAACCAATCGAACGGAACACGAAGTCACACGACGGATAAAATACGGTAAATATTATACAGATTTTGTCAATAAGTGACTTGGATACCAATTCAAACAGGTTTTTCTATGTGTAAACTGTGGCAGCTTACGTCTTAGAATTATAATATATTAATAAAAGAAATATATCCAAAATAAAAATTGAGACAACTTAGAGACTAGGATAGGAGTTATTCTCAACAGATGTGGACAACTCACGTCTGTAGAATAGAAACATAAGGTTATCATTTGTATATTTATGGCATTAGTTGCTAACCCAGGGCTTCTCAGACTTTTCCACTTGGCAACCCTCGTTACCAGAGCAAATATTTTCGCGACCCTGTGTATTGAGGTACATAAACTATGAATTATATGAATTAAAATATTTCCTGACAATAAATCATAAAGAAAATTTATTCGAAAACAATTCCTTGGTATACGTACAAATATATTTTAGTTTTACAATGTACTCGTATTTAAGACAAGGCCACATATTCATACTAATGATCTGGGTGTGCTTGTTTAGTTTTACATAAAGACTTGAATCTTGTATGAACATTTGATGCTACAGGACGTAGAACTTCTTCAACGTTTTGCAGAGCTGACCGATTTTTTTATTTTATAAACGTTAATGCTGAAAATGCTGCTTCGCATAAATACGTAGTACAAAATTGTAGGAGTATGTTTAGGGCCATTTCAGAAAGTGTTGGAAATTCTGTTTTAATCCTGAGCAAAAAATTCGTTTAACGATTTTTTGGAAAATTTCTAGTTTTAAACCTTGTTGCTTGATGGTTTTGAATTATTTTCGGTTGTTGCGCTTTCAAAAATTTTTTAGTTTTATTAAATTTCTGTGGCCCGCAAATTTCGTTATGCGACCAAATATGGGGTCGCAACCCACACTATAAGAAGCCCTGTGCTAACCAAACTACACGACCTACATTTGCATATGATTTTTATAGTACTTAAATGTTAAAAGTAACGTTTTCATGAATTTGTTCGGCATCCAAACCCCATTAAACCCCACCACTAAGCAGCAGCGATAGCATCTATCAAAATACAACCAGGCAACGAATTAACATGGTTAACGATGGCCATGTTGCTTGATGTTCGAAACGTGTCCCAAATTAAACATTTTCTTTGTACTTTTATAATATTACGTAATTTACATAAACCAGGAAAAGAAAAGGAACTGTAAGAAAATTATATATTCGAAAGGAGTCTCTACGTATAAAACAAAACAAATTTATACGTTGTTTTATAACTAGAGAAAATTACTGAAAGAAATTAAATACAATCCTTAATACATAAGACCAATAGCCCAGTGGAATATATGGTATGAGGCTGGCTGTGTACAGAACATTCAGGTCAATAAAATTCAAGTTTTTCGAAATAAAAAAAGAAACATGCTTATATTTAGATTTTGGAAGATGCCCACATTAATAGAAAAATCAAGAGGTTTGCAACAAAGCGGGGAGAGACTGCACACTCATGCAAACACTAAAGCATTGAAGATTCTTAAGTCATCATAACGCTAAGAAAAAGGCATCTAGTTCTTTAAACTAGAACAGTGACTTAATGAATTTAATTTTTCGTTTTAAAAACAATGACAAACGGCAGAGAACATCTTAGTCCGTAGCTGGTATAATACTTTAGTCGTGAGTTTTAGGTTTTACTTGGCCTCTTACTAGGTGCTTGGCCTCTAATGTTCATTACAAGTCTATGAATTATACTAAGATTAACTAGCATAATTATCCTATTACTTTAATATAAGACGATGATAAAAACAATATTAATTACTATTACAGAGAAGAAATAATAATAATAATTATTATTAAAGAAAGTCATAGTCCCTATTATGTACTTCATCGTTCGCTTCTTAAAATTAACAAGCTAACTAGGTAGTTAACCTCACCGAAGACAATAACAGAATTTTGAGACTATATGCATTTACCACCGACTGCATAGTGTTATTTATTGTTGTAAACTTATTTACAACAATTTACTGACAATTTTCACTTGTATTAAGGTAAATCACTAAATAAATACGTAAATCGACTACGGAGCTGCACTACAATTTTCCGTGCGCTTTGTCTTGAGCACCCGTAATAAGTCATCTGTTCATGTCTAGACATGTTGCGAATCAGCTGATCACAGAAGCCGTACGTATTCGTATAAACAATTCCACTGCCACGCTGATCTTAAACAGCATACTAAACGTGACTTAACTTAAATAACTAAATTTGACATTTGCACAAACAAAATAAACTAATAAACTAAATAAACACGGGCAGTCAATATTTGATTAATTAAAAAATAATAATTTGCTATATACTGATTCTGTTAAATCTAGAAACTAAATAACAGCGAAATGAGGGACCTAAACTTTCAATTTTCATTCTCATTTAAAACAACATAACAATAAAATGAAATATGTAATGTGGATCAGAATTAATTTAAAATATTATGTGTGTAATTATATTATTATTATTTATAATAAAAAAAAATTATTAGACATTATTTTTATTATTATTTATTCATTATTTTTATTTTTTACTTGTAGCAAGAAGGATGATCTTACACTTCAACAATGCTTAGATAATGCTGTAGAGTAGGCACAGAGAAATTGCATGCCACTAAATCATAAGAAAACTACAATAGCCATGTATACCCGTAGGTTCAATCTGTCTTACTATGCTTATATGATAGAGGGTGGCTATAGAAAGAAACGATTTAGTATCTGATCTGGGTGTTCTTATGGATTCAAAGCTTCTCTTCCTTCAGCACTACGTTGAAATTGTTGTCTCCAAAGCCCGCAGAAATGTAGGCCATATCAAACGGATTGGGAGACACTTTAAGAGTACGGATACCTGTGTGACTCATTATAAATCTTTGGTCTGAAGCCATCTAGAATTTGCTTCAATCAAATGAAACAGAAACCGTGAGCACAAAGCTACCTACACTGAACTACACTGAGGGAGTTCAGAAAAGCTTCTTGTACTGGATGACCAACAGATTCACCTTATTGGGTCGTGATGTGGAGGTCACGAAAGCTCTTAGCCTTCCTTCACTTTTGACTAGAAGAATTCATACAGACCTGCTCTTTTTTCATAAAGTTCTTCTTGGACTTTCTTTGACTATTGGTTTGAAGGTCCCTACATCTACACACTTCGTGTAAGTTTCAAGTTTATTGGTGGACACAGAGGATCATTTATTCCAACTGTGAGATGCATTGAAGTTGCCAACCTCTATGTCGAGTCCTTGACTTCTTCAATGACAAAAAGATTTCTTAACGATCAGTAAGGAATGGAATTTTCTGACTGCACGGTCTTTTACCTCCCACATTAATTTTGGGACGTGACGTATTAGAGGCGTAGAACTTAGAATTTACTACGTGTCTTATGTTTTTGCTTTTCATAGACGTCTTCTTACTTGACGAAATAAATCCCTCAAGTACACAAGTGCAATGTACTAAGGTTCTATCATACTTGTCCTTGTTCTTCTACTGGGTGTCCTCTCGTTCCAGTAGGTGGATCGGCATCGTGCGGGAGACCTGTAACAAAAAGAATCAACAAATTATTATTATTATATCAAGGTTCAAGATGTAAACTAATGAGATTACTAAAGACGTGTTTGAGGTGTTGACTTATTGCTCCTGTTGTTTGCGTTAACCCACGGTTTGCAACTGAATATGTTCATTCGTAATGAAACGTGTCTCCATTAGGTTAAATACACCTGCGACATATAAAACACTACTAATTTAACAGTTCAAGAAACGAATCTGTACCAAGTCAAAACTTTACCAAGCGAAGGATTTGCATCGTTGGCTACTTCTCGTACTCCGCTCCAAATCTCCCCGATTTGCTAGTCTTTTATCATACCTCGGACGCCTCAACGATTCACTGTCTCTAAGTTTCGCGGGTAGACAAGCTTGCTTTAATCTGTCTGTAGAGACGTGATCTAACCTATTGTTTGCCTATCGTTCATAGCTCATTCTTACGTTTGCTCTTTCGTTTGGCCACTATCTTACATTGCAATATCTAACCAACTCTATTTTGTAAGCTATGTTTTAACTTGTTGATTTTTCTGTAATAGTTTCGTTTTTACATAGTCTTCCAGGGAATTTGTACTTACTTTTCATGATCAGTCTATTCTGTTGCTACTGATAATCTGCCAACATTCAGTGCTACACGTTGTGATAGTTTATATACTGTAGCTGTCACGGTAATACATGGACTCCAGCATCACTTTGGTCGATCGCAAATGCTTCGTGAGAGATTTGTTTCACCATTCAACCGACGTTAGATGTTAGAATGATATGTGGGTGTAACAGTCTCTAACAGAAAATTAAATATTTCCGTAGGCTTTAAAGGCCCATTTTATTTATCACCTAAACCTCCCGGGTTTGTCGGTTATAGTCGAGTGTTAAAACAATATCTGTGACGCGAAATGACGTTTCAGTGACTCCGGCGGCAGCCATCTTGAGAGAAGGGACCAGTGGAAAAAATACCCCAAAGACAGGTTACGGAGACGCTTTCTTTTAATGATTTTCAGGAAAATATATTACCGAAATACGAACATTTCGTGACGACACGAACCAGATTCAGTGACTTTATTAATCTCGAAGATCTGATTCAGTTTGTTATTTATCCATTCAAGGTAGACACAGATGGATAACCGATTGCAAATAAATTTGCAGAGCTATTGCAAATGGATGAAGTTACTCTGGAAAGTGAAATAAATACACTAGGATGTGACACATTCGTTAACGAATGGAACTCGTGTCTTCTGAAAAATTATTTTGGAATTTTGTTTTTGAAGAAATCTCAATACTAATTTGATAAAATGCAGCGACGGTTTACATTACTGTTTTGGCTCTATTTACTTGTGTGACTCGACATTTTTATATTTAAGACAACCGAAAGCAAAAACTTGACCCAATTTAACAGATCAACACACTAAAGACTGCCTGAGATTGGTGTTTCCCACGTATATACCCACTTTTTAACGTTATCGGAAGACATGAAGGCGCACGCTTCACATTAATTACCTAATACAAACATCACTTTATAGTTTTTAATCCATTTTTAAGATCTATGTGTGAATATCCAGTACAATTAATAACATTTAAATTAAATGTTGTTTTGAGTTTTCAAGAATGGTCAAAGGATCCTCACGATTAGATATACTTCGCAATGAGGGTATACGGTGTGAGTTTAAGGTGTCCTCATGTTTGAAAAAGTTGATGACTCTAAGAATAGGTGGAAGGAACATGTTCTTCGCATGTGAAAAGTACTCTATACCAAAGCCACGATGTATATAAGGCTTCTGAACCCGGAACACGTATCTACACCTATTCCACGATGGAAGAAGAAGAAGAAGAAGAAGAAGAAGAAGAAGAAGAAGAAGAAGAAGAAGAAGAAGAAGAAGAAGAAGAAGAAGAAGAAGAAGAAGGAATTATTTATCTCTAAGAAATTGAAAAATGCTTTGGGTACTATACAACAGCATTTTAGAACAAGTGAGCCGTTTTAAATATCTTGGATGTGCAGTAAGCTATGAGTCTGAATATGATATAAAAGAGAAGATAAATTTAATTTAGGAATATTTGTGGAATGATTCGTATAAATCTTAGAAATAAAACAAGACACAACACAAGAATTAAGTTTTATAAGACAATTGCAATACCCACATTGACATATGCAAGTGAGGCGTGAGTCATGACAAAAAGGAATGCTGTAAGATTCTGAGTGCTGAAATACAGTTTCTTCTAAGTACTTTAAACTGTACATTGCAAGAGTGAATAAGAAATGAGGATATCAGAGCAGAACTCGAAGCAGAGGATATAAATGAAATTATTTCAGCTTACAGAAGAAAATGGTGGGGTCATTTTCAAAGGGTGACAGAGAATCGATTGCCGAAGGCGGCACTGAACTATAAAGCCATTGGCAGAAGAGACGTGGATCGTCCGAGGATGAGATGGGTGCCGGAACAGGCTTATATAACCTAATTATTGAAGTGGAAAAGAAGAAGAAGAAGAAGAAGAAGAAGAAATTGAAAAATCTTGATGTTCTAAGAAAGGTTCATCAGGCTCAAGTAGATCGGTTAAGTTGGCCAACTCTACACTATAGCCCGACTGGTTATTAGTGTTTTGAGTTCTGACAAATTTAGTTTATTGTACAATTAAATTTTGATGGTGGGGTAGCTCAGTGACATCATCGGAGTTCTCTTTGTATGATGTTCATTTGTCATGGCTGTGCTGTGGCTTCGTCTCGATGTCGAATCAACCCAAACCTGTCTTCCTACCCGTCGGGGCATGCGGTAGTCTGTCTAAGGTGGGCGGGCCTCAGTCAGTATCAACGGGCATATGTACGCGAACAAAGTCCTCCCATCGTGGAGATCGTCACTACGCGGTGTTAAATGCAGCCTGTTTTTCTCTGACACTGGCGCGATGTGAGCTATACCACGACCAAAGGACGCAACAGGACAGATAATACGTAAAGTAATATGATAATGACAATTAAATTCAAAGCAAATTTCAGCAGAAAATAAAACAAAAATATTTAAAATCATTGTTAGAAGTTTGGACTACTAATAAACACAGAAGAACAAAATTAATGACAGCAGAGATGGACTTTTGAAGACGTTCGGCAAGAGTATCCATACGTGAGAAAATTAGAATTGAAGTTATTAAGGACAGAATGAATGTGAAAAATTCAATTGTTGATTTTATCCAAACAAAAAATTACAATGGTATGGACACACGGTATGGTGGACACATGGTATGGAACATGAAAGATTGCCAAGGAGCGTTATGGAATGGACCCCACCAGGAAGAAGGAAAATAGGAAGACCACCTATCAGCTGGATAGAAGAAATTCAGACTATATTAAGGGAACGAGAGATTGAAGAAGATCTTTGGATGAATAAGCAGCAGCAGAAGATTCAATCACTTCTGTAATCTTTGGTCCCGGAAAATGTGTAAACATTGTACAGCCGGAATAAATAAATGCAATTTTTAGTGTTTGGATAATTAATTGTTATTGGGTTAATCTGCCTTATATATCGATTTCAGTGTTACAGGTTTTGACTGAAGGTTTTAATAACAAAGAGAATTTCTTTAGGCAAAAATACGGGTTTGCCTATCCTTTAAACCCCAATTCTGGACGACACCTTTCTAACTGGGTTTATTCCACTCGGCGGTAGGTTCTAATTCTCAAGTCACCAGATTCATAGCTACTCTCTGGAACTGTTTATAATCTCATTTCCGTGTAGTATATTTTCAGACTTTCCTCCCACTACGTTCGGTTTTATTCATATTTATCAATGATTGTAATAGTCTTTCATAAAAATTATTAAAAATGCTGAAACCAAACTGAAAAATATAACGATTAAAGGTTTAGGAACGTAACTTCACTTCTTTTCTTTAGTTAATTATGTTAAAATAAAACTCGACCGTGAAAAACAGGTTATGTAGGTTCACAAATGATGATTGTACAGCCATTAATTCTCTATGTATGAGCAGTGTAATAGCCTTGTTTTACTTTAATTGCAGCCAAATGGGAAATAGAACAGTGCTTCACTATTCTATAAACAATATGTAGTATAACATTATCCTGATTTCATAATATGTTTACAACAGCTTTAACCTTATCTGTGATTGATTTATTACGCCAATACGAAAAGAGGAAGCTAATGCGTTTGTGTGTGTGTGTGTGTGTGCTCGTGTGAACCAACAAAACCTGCAAAAATTGTATCAAAAGAGATCAGGAATTTTCATGGGCGTCGTCCCCTAGCAGTGGTTACCAACCTTTCCAGACCCGCGTACCACTTTGGTCTTCCGCGTTCATTTCGAGTACCACCGGAGCTTAAAGAAAGGTTATTAGGATTTTCTGAATAAAATACTTGATACAACAAGAATAGTATATCTTATTATTCCTAGTTATGTATAATTAATGAAATCTAATACATAGAAATTACAAAACGGAAACTGATTTTAAAAATTAAATTCAGGTTGGTTCTATGCTAAAATAGAGTTTTAAAGTTTTTTCAAAAGACAATTGATTACTTTCATTACAGATTTCCTTGTTAGTACTGAAATATAACAACATATTAAAAAGAAAATAGTTAATGTGAAACTGTTGCTGTTTCTTTTGTACCAGAGAGTTAATGTCAGGTTGTAGTTGTATTGACGTTATTCTTAAACTTAAATCACACTTAATAGACTATATTCCTATTAAGTGTTGTTGTTTTGAATATAAATGTTTATTTATTTATTTTTGTTAAGTAAATACTTTCTTCCTAGCTAGGTCTTCTTGCGTACCACTAGTGGTACGCGCACCACCGGTTGGGAACCGCTACCCTAAGCCACATAGGGGTCTTAGAAAAATAAATACATTCGCGGGCGTTAGAAGCCATATTGTCGCCAAAACTTTTAAAGTTTCAATGTCCATCGAGGCATATATCGGATTCTTTCTGACCTGCCCAGCGATTTTGTGAGTCAAGGCGTATCCATCCACGAAGGTTTAATTAACGTTAACTAAAGTTAATGACTTTTCCAATGCTTATCCAATTACGCAACGACAAAGGTTATGTGTTTGTTTGCTATGTACGTTCGTTTGTGCCCCTGTAATCCCTAAACACCTTCACGGGGAGTCTACGAAATGCCATTTGATCCGTTTTGATGATCCGACTGTCACAGGACCTATGAAGTCATACACAGACCATAGAACGCGCGTAGAACTTTGTAAATTAAAACACCGGACTCTTAAAGTCTTAAACAAAACATTTTAATTCTTTCTTCCCCCTTCTTTTTAAGTAGTCAAGATACCGTGAGACTCAATTGAGAGCCAATTTGCCAGTATAACAATAATTAATGTTCGGGCTTCCTCAGAAGATAAGAGGGAAAACATCAAAGATAATTTTATCACCAATTAGACAGAATATGATATCAGCGTGATATCGCAATTGAGTTTGCCATTAATTTGTAGATTTTCGACTTTGTTTCTTTACTAGCCTCGTTCATAAGTCTCATCTCACTGATACCACAAGTATAATGGAATTTCCTTCTCTTGCTCTCAATTTATGTACCTGTTACAGGTGATGTCAGAGCCTACATAAGAAAAAAACCTGAGGCCTATACGTGATAAAATATAGGCTAAGATAAAAAAACCTATACGTGAAGTTTGTTCCAACCTTTCTCCTGATAACACAGTCATTGCCTTAACTGGATATATTTTCTTAAAACCCACAATTCTCGGTTTCTTTGTAGATATTTTCATTTTACAAGGTACGCATATTTTCTCTAAGAAGTGTAAAGGTTCTGTGCGGGCCGTGTTCATTATCCTCGATAACGGCCATCAACATAGAAACGCCAGTTTAAATTTCGTCAAAAGGCGGTCACATGAATGCAATCATTCACTATTCTTTTCCATCTTCGAATAATGTTAAAAACAGGATTAAATGGATGGGCGATCATACTAACACCCGTGTCTTAGGCCTCTATTTACTTTGTAAATGCCACCATACTTTGTAGACATCGAATCCTAATAATGTTAACAAAAACAGTACACGTAGGCCGACATTGACTTTACCTTACTGTGAGAATTCTTTTTTAGTTGTTTCGCCTTCTTTTACTGCTTCTTTTTCTTTCCTCCGTTTCTTCTTGTTTTTCCTCACCCTCCTTTCTGACCTCCTCACACTCCTCCATTTTCTCTCCGTCTCCTTCTTCCTCCTTAACCTACGTATTCCTCCTTGTTCTCTCCTTGTCTTCATTCATCTTCAATGTTCATCTTTCTTCTTCCCTTCCAATCTTCCTATCCTCCTCCTTCCTCCTCTTTCACCCCTTCTTCTAATCCTTATCAACCGACATCTTCTTCCTCCTCACACTATGTCTTCCTCCTCCTCCTACTTCTTCCTTCCCTCTCTTAATTCCTCCTCAAAGTACATCTTTCTCCTCCACCTCCTCCGCACATCCCCTTTCTTCCGTCCTCCTCCTCCATTTGTGTCAACCGACATCTCCTTCCTCCCTCCTTCTCAACCTTCCTTCCCCTCCTCCCGTCTTCCTCCTTAACCTATGTCTTCCTCCTCCTCTTCCTTGTTCTCTCCTTGTCCTCATTTCTCCTCAATGTTTGTATCTCTCCTCTGCTTCCCATCCTTCCTCTCCTCCTCTTCCCTTCTCTTTCAACCCTTCTCTTAATCCGTATCAACCGACATCGTCTTTCTACTCAACGTACGTCCTCCTCTCTTCCTACTTCTTCCTTCCCTGTTTTCATTCTCCCTTAAAGTGGATCTTTCTTCCTCCTCCTCCTCCGCACCTCCCGTCGTCCTACTCCAATCGTGTCATCCGACATCTTCTTCATCCATCTCATTTTCCTCCCTCCTCCTCAACCTTTCTTCCCCTCCTATCCGTCCTGCATCCTCTCTTTTTATTTCTCTTCACAACTTATTTCTTCCTCTTTTTTCATCATCTATATCAGCGATTCTCAAGGTTTTGGCTTTCTGTAATGCTGCGGCTACTACTGAATATTATTTAGTTTCAATTAATCCGGACAAAGTCTCACGACGATTAAAGAAAGTATAAGATGTAATATCAGAAAACAGGAATTAAGTATACACAATCTGCAATGTACGTGATGCAAAAAAAAGTAAGTTACTTGGGAAGATTTTTACATAATTTTGACTTTTATGCTTTAAAGTTAATATTTTTCGGAACATTCACGTTCCACAACACACAACTTAGTAGTGATCGCTCTACACATTACACGCTTTTCCAAATTTTTATCCGTGGCCTTCATTATTTTATCTCTTATTTCGTTGTCTTCCTACCCACAAATATATGTGTATCTGTTACAATCTTTCGATTTGTTTATTGAAGGCTATACAAACAGTATTTTAGCAGAAGAACCTCTTAGTCGCATTATTTCAATGAATAATGTTTCTGTAATTGTCTATAGCGATTATCTCATGCTGCACGCAACACGGGGAAATCCACAGCATCGATGTAAACGGTGTAGATTATGTGCACCGATTATTAACGCGATAATTATTAGGTCAATTTAAAACTCTTTTCTTCACGTTCCTATGATTTACACATAATTATACGCAATAAAGAAAAAACGAAGCTTCCAAATTAAAGCAAAAACAAATAACACTTAACAGTAGGAAAGCTGTAAGAATTATAAAGTAAGGAGTAATTACGCTCGTAACTAATTAAAGTTAATTCGAATTTTATGTAGCTTATTGGTTTTATTTTTTAATTCAGAAAGAAGGGAAGTAGGTTAAACAGTAGTTTTGTTATTTTCAAAAAATCCAGTTGCACTGACATGCGAAATAACTTGCTGATAAATGTTTTCATTAAATTCATACAATATACTTAATACTCGTAATATTAATAGGGTAATATAGGGTACACTTGATTTTCAGGCTACATGACCGAACGAACCACGTATTATTATTTTCAGGCACTGGTAAGAATCTTTTCATTTGGGGCATGTGCACATATGCCTCAGAAAACTGGACTTTGAGGAAAGTGGAGAGAAGCTACCTTGAAGCCTTTGAGACGTGATACTGGAGGAAGGCCTTAAGAATACCGTGGACGGAAAGAGTACCTAATGATGAAGTTCTGAGGACACAGCCGCATTTACGGTGGGGGGGGGGGGGTCAAACGGACCGGATCCACCCCCCAGATGGTCGAAAAAGTTGAAGAATTTTGTTAATCTCTTAATTTTAGGCTGTTCTATTTTGATATTAATATGAGTAATCTCAAAGCTAACTATAAAATCCAATCTTTGAAAGTCGTAAACGACGGGTAATTGTTTTCTAGTGGAATCTCCTCCTACCTGACTATCTCCACTGTAACTTACCACGCATAAAGTTTCAATGTCACATCCCCCCCCCCATAACAGGATCGTTTTCAGAAGTTGAGAGTGGCTTTCAACATGGTCTCTCGACTGCTGCACTCAGCTTCTGCAGACTCTGGTGGTCGAAATGTCAAGCGTAAACAATTACAACGTAGTTAGTCCGAGCAGAGTTTTACCGGTTAAAAAGCCAGTCTAGTAAAATATAAATCCAGTCTGGATCAGACCCCCCCCCCGTCCCAGATGGTTGAAAAGTTGACGAATTTGGTTAATCTCTTAATTTTTAGTTCGTTTTATTATTATTATTATTTTTATTTTTTTTTAGCTGCGTACGCTAATATAGTAGTAGCGCTTTTTAAAATATACAAATAGGTATATTACACAGCATTAGGGTATACGTTTGCAATACGAAATATAGCAAAAACCAATTCGGTCAATAAGTGTAGGCCTATTATTTTAACAATGTTTCAATAACGCGTATTTTTATTGTGTTATTACCGTTTACTTTAATGGGCCTGATTTCATGATGTTATCACATGTTTTTCAGCCACTTTAAAATAGTTATGTTGATTAGTCTTATCTTGTGTTTTCTTTTGTATGAAGCCGACCTCGGACCCCCCCCCCCCCCGAAGCCAAATTCTAGATACGCCACTGTCTGAGGAGACTAAGAGTGAAAAAAGGATGTTGACTGGATCCATTGTGGAAAGGAGAAGTAATATGAATAGTACCTGGTAGTAATACGACCTGTTACGCCATTTAAACTGGTTCACCATCCTGATCGAGAGTATAATCGAGCGGTGTAATAGGAGAGGAAGGCCCAGGCAGGATCTCATGGATAAAGAAGAAAGAAGGAATTTGGTGATCAACAAGCTGTCGAAGAAAGGAAGAAATTACAAGCTTACCAACCTCTGGCTTGAGAAAAAGAAGAAGACGAAGAAGAAGAAGAAGAAGGAGAAGGAGGAGGAGGAGAAGGAGGAGGAGGAGGAGGAGGAGCAGAAGAAGAAGAAGAAGAAGAAGAAGAAGAAGAAGAAGAAGAAGAAGAAGAAGAAGAAGAAGAAGAAGATTCTTTTGTTAATATTTATTTAGCTCGTGAAGTATCGACCGGTTAGTTCTTCTACTAGTTCTTCTACACACTTGCGTCTTTTGTCGTCTCACTTTAAGAAAAGAAATGGAAATATTTTAGACACATAATTAAGTCCTTTTATATTTATCTTCTTCTTTTTCTATTCCTGTAAGAATGTTTTCTGTTTTAATACCACCAGCTTTTTAGAGCTTTCACGTCATCTGTTCTTAGGTCTCGCAATTCTTCTCTTTCCAGACGGCTTGTCAGAATTCTTGTAGTTTTCATAATCTGCTTTGATCCAGCCTGGTTATAGATCTATTCCACATACATCTTTTTTTCAACGACCATTCTATATTTCACAAATTTATCTCATGTTTTCTTTGCGAAATCTGTTCCATCTTACATTCCTCATAGTTCGTTTTACAATTTCCATTTTTGTCTTTTGTAACTGTTTTTTTTTTGTTTTATACTTTACCGACCTAGCCTGTGCCTCTAGATCTTATTGTGGTCTTGTAAATTATGGCTTTTGTGTCCTTTCTGACATACTTTTCTTTGCCACAATAAGTACCATATATACTATTGTAGAATATATGTAACATAACTTAATAAATCTTTAAGAATGAGACTACACCGAGACTTTCACACAATGAGTTGATGTGTACTACAGCTGAAAGATTCATGTTAAAAGAGGCATTCGTAGCGCGCGTTTGTATTTTCTCGGGTCGTCTGCCTGTTTGCCTTACCTAAAATATAAGTGACACCAGTCATGCTGCAATGTCATCTTTTGGCTGTGTGGAATGCCGTTATAGTACCGGCAGTCGTCTGCTGCTTGATCAGCCTACTGGACATATCACGAACGGGGACGACCATCTGAAACTGCTGGCGTCTAATGCTTGCAAGTTGATGATCATGAACGTTATGAGGACTTTATGATGGGACTAGACGTTCTTGAATAGTTATGAAAAGATATAAATATTTCTTTACGATACGTAATTTATTATTTACATTTTTTTAAATTTCCAGTCGTACAATTGTTTAATTATACAATTTTTCGGACTTTTGATATAAATTATTAAAAACAGTTTTTGTATTTAAATATTTCTCGTTTTAAAAATTCACATAACGACATAACCTAACACGCAAATGTTTCACATTTTTTAAATTTATATATTACATATCTCTTGAATTGCTGTACTATAAGCTTTACTACTACTGAAGTGTTACTATTATAATATTATTATTTATTGTATATAGATATCAACAACGTAAAAATACGTACATCAACCCGCATGTATATAAATAATTTAGCTACAAACTCGATAAATAATTCTAAAAAATTTCCAGATTTCAATGATGTAAAATTAAGACCATAGGAATATAATTAAATGTAATTTAATTTGTAACTATTCAACTAATAATAATAATTATTTGATGACGCACATTGTGATTGTGGATCTTGCGTAAGAACCGAAAACAATACACATTTGAAGAAGAAATATATTTTGTATAAAAAATTAATGTACAATAACTAGAAGTGAAGCTACATAACGTTACATAAACAAATGAAGTTCTATAAGGTGATGGCAGTCCCCACTCTTTTATACGGTCCCGAAACATGGGTATTATCTAAAAAAGATAAAAGTCGTATAGGCCTACAAGCTGGAAAGATGAATTTCTTGAGATACGTAAAGGGATGCACACGAAACGATAGAATTAGAAACGATGTGATAAGTCATGAATTGGGTATTCTCTGTAAATGCAAGAATCGAGGATTATAAGCTGAGATGGATTGAACATATAGGTAGAATGGAAGCTAAAAGGCTACCTCCACAAGTTTTACAATATGTGCCTAAAAAAAAAATGCGGGAAGACCACGCAAAAGATGGCTTGAAAATAGAAACCGGAACAGGCGATGTCACCTAAACCTGGAATGAAGAAGAAGAAGAAGAAGAAGAAGAAGAAGAAGAAGAAGAAGAAGAAGAAGAAGAAGAAGAAGAAGAAAAACTACAAAAACCTCAAAGAGTTACAACAAAGGAAAGCTACATATTAAATATGTATATAGCCTATTAGATGCTCGTAATTATATGATTTACTTATGTAAACAATAAAGTAATTATCTGGGGAAGAGGGAGCCCCATATCCTGTACAATAAATTCAGAGAGCATATGGTGTAAAGCTGTAGTATATACACTGTTGTTTAATAAAAGGAATTAAAGCTTTTCTTTCGTAAGAAATATTTAGTGTATTTAGTATTTCCGCGTGTCTACACGGTATCATAACAAAACACAAACAATGAAGACCTGTTCTTTACCCAAGCAAAGGTCATTCTGCAAAAACCCTGAACGATTCACCTAGATAGTGATCTAATGTTTTACACACTTCCGCAAAATCCTGTTGTACACGTAGCTACAGGAAAATCTAGGTTCACAAACCTGTTTTTAATTATACAATTCCGAGCGTGAAATTGTATATAATGTTATCTGTTAACTAATTATTAGTAATGTTAATTAAAATTAAATTGCGCAGTTAAATTAAATAAACCATTAATCTATAAATTTAAATTATCAATTTACAGTGGAACAGGTTTTAAAGCATTACTAGTCCGAGTATACAGTAGTCAACAATCGTGCTACTGTATAGTGTGTCGCCTTGACCCCCTTGTAACTGACACAAGTTTAATGCCATTTTATCTCACCCAAGTAGACACTAAGATCCATTTCAGTGCTTTGACTGTTCAGTTTTCAAGCTTCTATTAATCTTGTAGTAGGCTTAATCTCTTTCGGCCGTACAAAAATTTTGCTGTCGAGCGAAACAATGAACTGTTACACGCAACTGATGCATTATAACATGTATGTTGTGATAAATGGATGCCAGTCAGTATTACCAACCCACGGCACGAGGAGCTGATCGAATCTAGGACAGGTGAGTCACTTTTATTATTTGGGAAATGATATCGGCTATGACGGGAGTTATGATATCGAAGTTAAGTTAGGTAAGTTCCAGACGTTCTGTGGGACAACCAACCTTATTTCCAGAAACAATGCACGTCGAGATAAAAAATTAAAGTTCTAAAAGGTTATGGCAGTCCCTTCACTATCCTACGTGTATGAATTATGGACAACAACCAAGAAACAAGACAGTAAAACACAGGCCTCGGAAATGGCGTTCTTAAGAGGAGTTATAAGATCTTCTAAACTTGACCGTATAGAGAATGATGCATAAGAGAAGAATTAGAACTTGAATGGCAAATTAAAATATTACAAACAACGGTGGAAAGAACACTTAGAAAGAATGTCAGATTCCAGACTGGCCATGCAAGTCTGGAAATACAAACCTAAAGGAGACAGTGGGTAGACTATAACATCTTAACTTGTGTTATAACCTAGGGAACCTGCATTAATTAGAAATGCCAATCATACAGGCTGCCTTCGTTGTGACGAGCTAAAAATTAATCACAACACCAAAACAATTAATATAAAAGGATTCTGGAAGGGGGAGACTGTTGATTTATGCACTCAGTTTAGTCGGTACTACAGATGACATCTCTTTATTACATATGGTATTAATTGTTCTACTTAAAATTCTCAACATATATGGTTCAACAGCTTACAGTTTACAAGATGATTATATTTTATTCTTTTACAAGGGCCCTCAAAATAAGATGTACATCAATTTAATTAATTCCACGGATCCGGGATTGAACATAGTACGTTAATAATGGTCACCTCTCCATATACAATCTTTAAAATTGTGCCATTTGAAGAATGGACTTTATTAATCTTTTTAAAACAATAAAGCTTTCAGTTTAAACTTTTACTCTTTTACTACAAATAAGAATATAATTACTGTCAGTACTTGAAATGTCTTAATGTTGTTAATTTAATTGTCTTTGGTTGGATATAATATTTAGTATTTCATAACCACGGAAGGCATGCCTCCGTGTCACCTTTTGGATATCCTCCAGCTCCTCGTTATTCCAGTCCTCGGTCCTCGGTTGCATCAAGTTTGATGTAGGTCAGCTATCTCTCGTTATCTTCGTATCCGGGGATGGTGTAGTCCTGAAGTCTTTTAGATCATTGCGGGTCCTGGTTCTCTGCTCTTGGCTAACGGGTAGTAATAGCTCGTTGATTAGAATGATTAACACAAAAGTTTCATTCAACTGTATCCACTTCACATGATTGTTTATTTGTTGCACTTCACTTTATGGTCTTACCACAGTTTTAATTACATAAGTTTTATATTTTAAGATTTTTGTAGAGATGTCATCGGCGCTAAATTTTCATTATTCTTTCTTACTCGTTTACAACATATTTATATGAATCGCGGTTCAACTATATTAACGCAACACATTGTTTAATAGTATAAAGAATGCCTCTGTGTCTTAACTGACGGATTAATCACTTTAGTAAACAAACTATTTTTAACGTTCCACATTACTGCTGTGCGCAGCTTACGGGTTGACCGCTCCATTTCAAGTGGGTGAAAATAGTTAGGGGTGAGAGTAGTAATCTCGCGACATTACCAATCAACATAAAAGTAGTTCCATGTTTCTTCTTTATTTAAAGGATTAAAGTTTGACTATTTAATTAAGTAGAGATATTCTTAGTTACAGACGTTATTAAAATACATTACAGTGGTCTTATTTAATTATTTAAATAATGTCAAAATTTACAAGTATATTTAGTTTGTTTAGGGGTCGGAAATCAAGTTAATTCTGGTTAGTGCCTGTCTATGCAGGATTAATTAACAAGCTTTACCCTTTCTGTACAATCGTATTTCTTTTATTTTATTATTAGACCTTTTATTAAATATTATTATTATTAATGATAGCAATAAGATTTAGTTTAAATGTGCGATTTTATTAAAAACTTAAAATTTCTCAGCCTACACATTACCAATTTAATAATTACCATATTTTTATTAGTGAAATCGTCACAAGACCCAGGAAGAGATGGCTGGAGGATCTTTGGAGGCGGAAGAAGAGGCAGCACCTTGGCTATGCCGTGTTGTGAAGATGATGATTATGTAAGGTATCCAGTTCGCAATACGTTAATTAGTTACCTCAATACGTAAGAACAAGGAGGATGCAGCACGCAGACTGACATATCAGTGAGTCAAGAGGACACTGAACGGTTTGACAGTTGACGTTGTTACGGCAAGCAGCATGGCCGAATTAAGGCTATGGGTGGCCCGGGACTATTTAAGAGCAGGGGGCCCATGTATGAAATTTTCGCGTTTTGCACAATACTTTACTTTATTCAGACGATCATTTAATAAATATAATAAACAAAATATCGTTCTTAAACCGTATTTTTATCACATATTATTTTCTCGTTCGAAAATGAGAATTTTTAAGTGCTCAGGCATGGGGCCCCCGACAAGCGGGTCCCGGGGCTTTAGTCCTCTTAATCCGGCACCGCCGAGCACTACGTACTGTTTCGCAGCATCGTGTGTGTTATGTCTATTTATTCAATAATTTGCAAATAATTTGCATACTCTCTGTTTTGGATTTCATCTACGCGTCCTCGTGGCAGAATAAGGATTTTAACACCTGATGGTGAAAACTTTTCTCCCGAAATATGTCGTGTTAAGGAAACTACTAAGTTGCAAGACGGACTATGTTGTTACGACATTACAGAAGAGTCTACGTGTTCATCGAATGTTCCAGAGGAATCCGGCTGTAATGTGCGTGGCGTACGTGATTCTCGCGCATTAGCTAGACTGTGCTGAAGCCGCGCGAACTGTGTCAAGGGCGCAATGAATTACGCTCTAATGTTTTCCTTTATTGTTAATGCGCAGTACGTAATAATCTAGTATTTCGGGGGGGTATAAATACCAGTACTAAACGACGTTCAGTTTCAGTTATAGTTGCGATATATTACGTGCGGTTCGAGTTTATTGTCGGGCGATACTGTGCGTTCAAGTGGTTATTAGTGAAGTGTTGGGTTTTATAATCGGGCGGGATAATTGTAATACAGTTGTGTTTTATGTTAGTTGACATTTTATTGCGTGTGAACAATTTTTATTTGATTTGCTGTAAGAGACGGTGTTGTTAATTACGAACTGCTTAACTGTGAAAATTAAAGCTGGTGATTAGTGACTTAATTGGTGTCTTGTATTTTGTTTTTCACTGTACCTACGACGATCAAGTAGACCGTCGTAACAATATGAGGTAACTAATTAAAGGAACAAATACGTAAACAGACAGAAGTTATACAATTCTAAAAATATTACCAAAACAATATATTACCTTACGAAAGACCGCATAACAATATTTAATATTTCTGAATATTATTTTGAAATTCTGATTATTTTATTCAGAAATGATGCTGTTAAAAACGAATCTTTTTATTTTTGTGATTTCTGTAAAAGAAAAATACTTGATTTAATAATAAAATCCTATTACGGCAATTCGTTTTTATTTTATTGTCACAGGCCTTTGTTGTCTACTCGGACTGTAGATTTTTATCGCGGCGTTAGCAGCGGTGTCACCTTAATTAATGTCGATAGGGGTGGTGGCGTTTGCAATGGGGGATGAGACAGAAATATAGAGATTTGTTTGTTCAATTGTGTGTTTGTAATTTGTCAAAGTTAGGTGTCGTAGCCGCGGCCGTTGATAAATCTAACCGGGTCCCCGTTCGAACTTGTACTTTCAGGCCGTTCGGGGAGAACCGGCCGTGGCAGGGGGCTCGTCCGTCACTTGTCGCAATTTTGATACTCGACAACAACAATACAATACAGCGCCGCGCGGACGAAACAAAAAAAAAAAAAAAAAAAAACACAGAAAAAACGACATCAACAACGCTGAAAAAAACGACGATGTAAATAATGAAAAATCGAGTCAAATTGGTTGATCAATGGTGGAGTGTAGGTAGGTAGGTACGCTACGTAAGTCATGGGGGAATTGAATCCTTACAAACAACAGGCGATTTGTCGGGTAGAACTAAACAAATTAACTGCGGACCGAGCCCGCGGTACAGAAATATACTGTCACTGCTCAATTTGTTGCGCCGACATCCCCTTATCTATAATATATATGTACGCACATACTACTGCTGCCCAGTTGTTACAAATGGGCTCAGCCCGCTGCGACTCCTACCTTTTTTTTAATAAACTGCTTTTAATTCCATTAGGAAAGAGAGTGAAAAAATAACATTTACACGGTCATTTATAACTGGAGGATGTAGAATTTATGTGGACACGTTGGCGACTCTGATCGCAGAGGGGTGACAGAGACCGCTAACTATAAGAGTGCCTCCAGTCCTCCTGCGTTGAAAGGGTTTGATAGTACAACTGGGTTACGTTATCCACTTGTTCTTTTAAAGCAAAACTTTATTGCTTTGTACAATGAATGGCCGTAAGTCTAACCTCAAATATTGATTCCATAAGTCTAACAGGCTACCTCGTTCTAAATCTATCTCTGTTGCAGAGACCAAAATCCATGTAGAACTATAATTTAATACCAATTATAAAGTTGGAGGAGAAAAGAAAAAGATTACAAAAGAACAATAAGACGATTTTAGGATTAAGGAAAGAAGAAGAAGAAGAAGAAGAAGAAGAAGAAGAAGAAGAAGAAGAAGAAGAAGAAGAAGAAGAAGAAGAAGAAGAAGAAGAGAAGGAGGAACAGAACAAAAGAAGAAGAAGAAGAAGAAAGCGTTCAAGCAACTTTTTCGTTGTTATAAATGAATACATAGAAAAAAGTAAGAAAAATTGAAGTAGTAGTCGTATGTGGTGAGAGCGGAATGCGAAAGAATTGTTAGAGACGCCAAAAGCCATGTAGAATTATAATGTCAATTAGGTTACAGAAATTGCAGGAAAAAATATATAAATAAATAAAATATTATAAAATTGAAGAATGAAAGAAGAGGAAGGGAAAGATATACAGGAAGAGTAGAAAGAAATCAACGAGGAAAAAATAGTAGAAGAAGAAGAAGAAGCAGGAAAAGAGATAGGATGAGGCGAAGAAGACTTAGGAGGGGAGGAAGGAAGAAGAAGAAGAAGAAGAAGAAGAAGAAGAAGAAGAAGAAGAAGAGAAACGGTTCCTTCACAAAAAGGTAAGGAACCGTTCAACAAAATACTGCGTAGAAAAACGGTTTTAAACGGTTAAATTTATTAAAATTATTGACACTTCTAATGTCATTAAATTTATTAAAAAATTATCACGACGAAGAAGAAATTCGTCGAATACTAATTTATATTTATCGGAAAATATGAATAAATTAATAACCTAAATTAAATTGACACAAGGAACGTTAAGCGAGCTGGCGATATCGCGTCGTTGACGCGCGCAAGATAAAGTTTTCAGTGGATGAAAGCAGGAAGTAAGTAAGAGAAGAGAGAGATAGAAAGAGAGCGAGCAGGCAGGTGAAAAGTAAGGAAGAGCAAGAGGAGAGGACGACGACGACGACGACTACACAAGATGTCTGCTGCCGCCACAACTTGTTAATTGTTGATAATTAACAGTACAAGGCGACGTTAACTTAGTTTGGTGTTGACAACTCCATGACGCCGCTCCGCGCCACGCCGCGCCACGCCGCGACGTTCCCCCCTGCGCTTTGTTTTATCACTTCACCCCTGCACACATCAAGTCAGTCAGTCACACTCTACTTACGTGTATCGATCCGTATGCACGGTCGCACTTCACCAAACTATAACAAGTGTTGTGTAATACTGGTGCGCTGCACTTGTCTCGCCGTGTTCCTGCCTGTCACAATCAAAACTTACCGCAAAGACAAGTTAATGAAATAGCAGAGATTGTTGCAGTTACTAACTATATAATTTCCTGTGAGAAACCCTTTGAATCACAAACAAGTACATTTACGTAAATCGTTTCTTATTATTGGTGATCAATTATCATATCTGTTTCATGTATTAGATCTGTTATGATTTCATCTCTTCCGGCCTATCTGGGTTTCGTCTTCTTCCTGATCTACTTCCGAGAGCTTTTTATGCAAACTTTTTTTTTAAGGCGATTTAATTACGGCTGGCGCCGCGTCTCTCGCATCCTAGCTTCCACTGGCGCCGGTCTAAACAGTCCTGTTCCGTAAGTCCTCTTGCATTCATTTCATCATCGACGTCCATTTTCCATGAATGTTTAGGTCTTCCTTTTTCTCTTCTAGAGGGTGGAGTTCATTCCCATACCTTCCTTGGCCATCTCTCATCCGACATTCTTTTTAGGTGTCCAAACCAATTCAGTCTTCTTGCTTCTGTTGTTCTATAATGACAAGGTCGATTCCCATCGCTTATCTTATCTCTACATTTCTCACTCTATCTAGTTTTGTTAGTCTACAGCACCTCCGCCAGTAATCCATCTCCATAGCTCTTATTATGAAAACGTAAAGTAAATGAAACGTTCCAATGTAGATGTTACCAATTTAGTAGTAGAGTAGACAAATTAATTGTAGATGGTGCTGTCCTGGAGCAGGTCAGTAATTTCGGATGTCTGGGCTGTAATGTGTCTTACATTACAATGATGTGGTGAAGAAACTGCACAAGTTCAACCGTATGCGTGCGACCATCAGGAGAACTCTAAAATCAACGAGTAAAGAAACATGCCTGAAGTTCTAAAAGGTTATGGCCCTCCCCACACTTCTCTATGGGTCTGAGAATTGGACTTTAACGAAATCCCAGGCTAGTCGTATTCAAGCGGGCGAAATGTGATTTCTCAAACACGTGGCAGGATAACCTCTTCAAGATCGCAAAAGAAATGTTGATGTACTGTAGGAACTGAATATTATGAGTATACTTGATAGGATTGCCCAGTACTGGCTTAAAAGGTTGGAACATCTTAACCGGATGGATGACTGCCACATCTCCAAACAGTTATGGAACTATAAGCCGAAAGGACGGAGAGGTGTGGGGCGTCCGAAGAAGCGTTGGACAATAATCCAGTGTCCTCTAATTCCTAACTTTTATAAACAATAACGACAACATTAATTTAATTATCTGAACATTAGCCAAGAATGCGTAAATTTGTATTAAAGATTGTTCATGTTATCTTAGGTTTGATTACTGATGAATTAGAGTTCGAAATTTTATGGATTTGGTTAGTATAGATTTTAATTGCCTAAATTTGGACTTTCATGAACATGTCATAAAAATTAAAAAAATTATTGTATGCTTGTATAGATATACAATGTAGGCCTAATATTAATTAAAAACATGCTCTAGTCTATCTGCTTGGGACCGGAAAAAACTAGTTTTGGTTTAATCCCGGTTGAAAATGATGATGATGAGTAGACAAACTATTATTGTCAAGGCTTCTTGACCTGCTCGTTTCCCTTTGGAATTGTCGCCCCTAACCGATATGTCTCAGTTTTACGGCGACAGAAACTTACGGTTCGTCCTCTCATGTCTGCTACACAAGGCACACCCACTGTATATGGTGCATCGCGAAGGAATCAAGTGATTTCAGCTGTAAAAACTGGTATGCTTGTGGAAAACACGATCTTAGATTTTCTCAAAAATTAGTGTACTTGTGAAAAAGACAGACTTAGATTACATGAAACTTACACTAACAACGTGCCATCGACGCTGAGTGTCCACTTTATGAAAAAGGATCGCTGAAACGCAAGGCTGAGAAGATTGGTGTTGGAAGCCAAGACTCACGTTGGACCGTAGTGCTAACGAAGAAGAAGAAGAAGAAGAAGAAGAAGAAGAAGAAGAAGAAGAAGAAGAAGAAGACGAAGAAGAAGAAGAAGAAGAAGAAGAAGAAGAAGAAGAAGAAGAAGAAGAAGAAGAAGAAGAAGAAGAAGAAGAAGAATCGATATGCTCTCCATTACGGTACTCGTAACGCTCGCGTAGACTCTCAAGCATGTTTCTAAAGAGACATATCACAATCCTTTCATGTAATATACCAATGGTTACCGGTGCGTGCTCTCGAAAAATGGCTTCTTTTAGCATAGTCCAAATGCAAGCGTCAGGTAGCGTGAGATCAGATGAATGAGAAAGATATGGGAAGACTGTTTTACGGGAAATTATGCGGTTCCCAAAATTTGCATGAAGCAAATGAAGCGAGTTCCGTGTTGTGTGTCAAGTGGCCCCCATCCTGCTGGAACCATTGCGTAGAGACTGGCAGGTTTCTTGCACGACAGATCGTCTCACGTTCCTGAGAAATGGTGTGACAATTTTATCTTTATACCGCTCCTGGCTCACAGCAACAGCATTGTCGTGATCACTCTCAACAAAATAAGGTTCAACATGGCGTTTTCAGACAGTCTTAGACACGCGTTGAACAATGTAACCAGGAATATGATTCCAGTTTCCGGATGAAGACGTAGAGGAGTGTTCGAATCTCCGTCCGGGCTAGCCTTTCCTAGCATGGAGTTGAGCGAGCCGATCTGAGACGTCATCCCCAGAGATGGGTCCGGGTACCACAGTGATAGGAAGAAACAAAGTCTTCCACATCATTCTCAACTTGTTCGTCGAAGTCTCAGTAAATGGGCGGTTAGGAACAAACTGCGCTCAAAACACAAGCCTATGAACTCGGGCTTCTCCTCCGGGAGACCTAGGAGTTATCCGAAAGGCGGGGATAGGAGGTCGTAACCTCCGCCCCGTCAACGCGCTAGGAAATCTGTACAGGATCTGCATCCCCCGTTCGGACCACAGCAAATTCCCAACAGCTACACGCAAAGCCTTCAAACTAACATGTAGCCGTTCTGTCAACCGAATGTATGCTGCCTTATTGGCCGGATTACGATTCCTCTACCAACGTTTCTGGTAGCAGTTCCTCTCGCGAACTGGAAGATACTTTCTCTGGGATGCAATGGTAGTCGGGCGTGAGAAGTGGTCGCATTCTAGAAGAAACATCTTCCGCCGAGATGACTGCCTCTCCACTTGGCGGACGGTTTCGAATGGGTCAGCTGCCGGTAAGCGGCGCCGAACCGTAGCGTGCCCAATTGACGAACTTCCTCTTGACTCGAGCGATACCATGCTGGGTAGCAACGGGGCGAAGATAAGAGTTGCGATCAAATGACAGCTACGTAAGCAAGAAAACTTCAACCAGACAGGCGATGCCCTGAGTCACCGCAATATCACCCAGAACGTCAGGAGTCACGTTAGGAATAGACGAAAAGGACGTGGGTGGCATTGGACGAACCACTGTCGAACAAACATCGGATCACCTGACGTGGACGCTGATGTACGCACATTGATATCAATGGTGCCGCCGGGATTGGAACCTACGCCTTCTAGATATCAAGTTGAACACTGTACTGACAGAATACGAAGTTTCATTTTACTGTGCTTATAAAAACACAAAACTGTACATACTATAGAACGTAGAGAATACAGTATTCGAACACGCGGAGAAAATAATAATCAACCATTGATTGTAGACAAATTATTCGCTTTATTTCGCGCGCATGATACCCGATCGAACCAATTGAACTCCGCGCAATGGTCGTCATAGTACGAATCGCCCGCGCCCTTTCAATTGGCCATTTGAAATGGGAATGTCTATAAATTTAAAACAGTCGTCCAGCTGGCTGTTTATTGCTGTTAATTTAGCAAACCCTCGCGTTCCCGGGAACGCTCGCACGCGCTGTTGTGTAGCGTGTGTTGTTGTATTATACCGGATTCAACCGTGAAATAGTATCGCTTTGTGTTCGGTGTAATCGGAAATATTGTATCACTTTTTATATTCTTTTCTTCGCCGTTTCAGTTCGTTTCATTTCAAAAACACACACACACACACGAACGTTGGTGAACTTACAAACAGAGCATTACTTTTCAAACCACGTTGCCTTTTAACATTGAAAATGTTTATAAGGACGTGTCGCACATTTGCGGCCGATCGCTGATGCCTGATCGAAAATGGGAACCGGTGAGTTTCCATAGAAACTAATTCTTTGTTGTCAATAACGTAGAAAATGTTGAATTTTTTCGTGAGTTTCAGTGCCATATCCCCTTAAATTTATTGTAAGGTAGTACATCAGACAAGAATTTATTACGGAGCGATGGATCAGGAGGAAGCGAGTATACATATATATTATATTTATAATTATAAATATATATATTTTTTAGATTTATTGAAGCATTTTCAATGCCCTTCTCTGTGCATTGCATTTTTTCAATGCCTGTAAATTTTTTTCTTACTTCTTGCTGTATGTAGCTGTAGCTAGTGAGGGGACGAATCGCATGGTCCGTCTCATGACGGAGGGGAGCAACGCTCGGAGTGATTCTTCCAATGACTGCAAGTATCGTAATTGTCTCAAAAGCATTAGCTAATAAATGAGTTTTACTTATGGAGTGGAATACTTCTTTTGTTATATGTGGTCAGTCTGGGTGAGGATCTCAGCACTGAGGTGCTCGGCTGTTAAAGTTTGTGTCAGGGTGTGCCTTGAACCAGTGGCAACGAGTCAGGGCAAAATTAGGTACCTTCTGGTCTGTTTCAGAGCCGGGTCGTGTATCACTACTCCTTCCAGGGCGACTCCGTTGACCGCTTACGCGGTGGTCGGTTCATACCAGCTGCCGGAGGTGTACCTTTTGAAAGAATGTTAGGCACTTCTGGCAAAGACATCCCGTGGCTCATGGCCAAGGCCGCCGTTCAAGGCAATTTTGTTCAATTTTTCAGTTTGGCAGGTGTATACTTAAGTTGGCAGTGGTTACTTCAGGAGACGGCCCCTATGTAAAAGACTTAAATGGTCCAACAGCTGCTCCCGTTTTTTCTCATAGTTTGATGAGGGGGGGCTTTTCGAATTTGGGATCAGCGAATTGGTTTATAAATAAAAGGTACACATTAGACTTCTTATCAGATTAAACAGAATCACAGACGAGGAGGTAAACAGAAAACTGGATGAATTCAACGTTTTCGGTACGTTTTATTGGAAACGTCTTGGTTTCGATGGTCACGAACCCCTTGTGGAGACTGATGAACTAACGCTCTTCAACGATCATCTTTACATCTTATTTCGAAAACATAGTAACATTGTTTTTTTTTTGCGCAACATCAAAGCTGGATGTCAATACGTGTTACGATATCTGTTTATACAATAGACTTTTGTTATGGGTTGACAGAGCGGAATTTCGAGTCTGTAAAAACAGTAACTTGTATCAAACAACTTAATACAAATAGAAGAGTGATGATTGGCGACTCTCCAAAATATATACATTTTTTTAAAACCAGGATGACCGCAAAGGTATATAGTTCGAGAAACTGCAAATGAAAGTAAACTGAAGATCAACTACCTAGGAAAATATTTAGGCTGATGTTAGCTGTTAAATCACGAAGAGAGAGTAAACTGAAGAATGGGGTCCAAGGAGATATCCTAAATTTCATCGAGAAGGAGGAATATGAATATGTTTGGACGAGCAGAGGCTTATTTATGGGGTGGACGAACGGGCCGGAACCCCCCCCCTCCAGAGGGTCGAAAAAGTTGACGAATTTTGTTAATCCCTTAATTTTGTATCTGAATTATTATTTTTTTTCAGCTGTGTACGGTAATATAAACAGTAACTCTTGTGTTTTTTTTTTATATAAACGGTAATATAAATATAACTTTTTTAAAATTATACAAACAGGTTTATTACACAGCGTTAGCGTGTATATTTGAAATGTGAAATATAGGAAAATCAATTCAATCAATACGTATCCTGTAAACAATGTTTCAGTAATGCTTATTGTTATTGTGTTATTACCGTCCGTTTACTTTAATTGGACTGATTTAAGCCAGTTTAAAGATAGTAATGTGGATCACTCATATCTTGTTTTTATTGTGTATGAAGCCGGCCCGACCCCGGACCCCCCCCTTAGGGCCAAATTCTAGATACGCCATTGTGTGTGGACGAGTGAACATGGTAGATAGCAAAGGTTACTGGAATGGTGTTTTTTTTTCAAGCTATTAAAAGACATTGAACTGCTCGCAAACATTGAAGTAAAAATGGTTATCAGACAAATTATATTGTAAAAAAAAAAGAAACTGAAGTGTAAAAATCGGTATGGAGAACCATACATGACTTCCATGTTGTAAGGTTTATATTTAAAATCATTTACTTGAATTCGGTTCGATAATTTCTATAAAAAAAAATCCCCCATCTTGTATGTCGAGTTTGTTGCCGATAACGTAGTACACATAGGCCTATAAATAAAAAAATTGTCTCCTCCCCCGTCAACTATCATTTTCATTTATAAAAATTACCCCCTCCCCTTTCAACTACGCTTTTCATTTATAGATATTTCGTTTACCTTTCTATAGTGGATTATTATGACCGTATTTTCAGGATACTTTATTTGTCAAAATTAAGTACTTACTTTACTCTTGTTAAAATGTAAAACGTTGCAGGTAAACTACCCTCTCCCCTTAACCGATCTTCACCAAAATCAACAGGTCTCGAGTCCTCTAAAACTCAGGTACATGCAAAACATTATTTGATTCTGTATGAATTTGCGGCAGTTATCGTTCGCCATAGAACAAATTCTGCACACAGACACACAGACACTTTTCGAAAAATGACTTTTCTTCATGTTTTGAGTAGGACAATCAGAATCAGACCTTACCTCGAACACGATTTTTTCGCCATCACCATACTTCCATTTCCTTATGGAACATGGATGTAAAAAGAACAATAGCAGTTTTAATACTCTTCTGGACGGTATCGTTAATATTGTATTTACTGCTCGCAAAGTAATGGTTCATAGTCTTGGTGTTCGTATTTAGGGCTTCAAATAAGCCTTCGCACTTCAGATTTTTTACGTTGTATTTTTCATAAGAAAACAATATTTATGCGGAACAGAAGTTGAAGATAACGCGTATTTAAATTAGTAGTAGACTGGCAAAAACTTCTATTAGTATATGTGGTTACTTGTAAAAATGATTAGTGCTCTCAGAATATTTTATACGAGAGAAGTAACAAGGAAACTGTATAATCTGTAACTTGCAAACTTGTTTCGCGTTAGAATAGTCAGTAGAAGTGGATAGATATAGGGGACACTGGGTTTACGCGAAAGAGAAAGGCCTCGAATGTCTTGGAGAGCTGAAGTGGAGAAAACAGTGGAGAGACATAAACTTGTAGACAGATAGAGGTTAAGGCAAAGACAAATGGAGCGGTTTCTGAGACAAACTAGAGACTACAGATATCCTAACATGATAATACCTTACTGCCAATGTCGTCGACATGTTAACGTCAAATAGTTATTTGCAGTTAAGAAAAATATTCTTATGAGTTCTAAAGTAACTCAGTTATGTAGAACTGAAAAATTAAAGGCGTAATAAACAAGAACTCATAACTTTTTTACATCAACTCGATTATCACATACTTTGCGGTGAGGTCTGATTATTGAATAAATCTATCCCAAGGTGGTTGTAACCGATACCAAAAGATGTATGAGGTTTGATGAAAAAATTCGTGCAATTTTGAAGTTTCCACCGCTACAAGTGTCTGATTAAAAAAATGTTTTTATGTGATGTTGGTACACGTGTTAGTGAAAATCGTCTAAAAGTTTAGCCCTTCAGTAGAACCTCGCTAATCCGTCACTGTGGGACTGGGGGTATGGTCGGAACGCAAAAAAGGTAGGATTATCAGAAGAATACAAAATGTTTATTATTTCATTAAATGAGACAGTCTAAAATAAAATAAAACTTATACAGTAGGCTACCAGGCTATATAATTGGTTATGTACAATAAATGATAATATGTACAGTCCAGCAATAGTGTAATAATAGTTAGGACATTGCGTTGGATGAACACAGGTACAAAAGAAAGAAGAATTTCGACGAAACCGAAACATCGAAGCATGATAATGCTTTTAGGCTTTTGAAACGTATAATGTGCATAAACTAATGTAATGTTTATATGTAATGTTTGAAACGTGCGAATTTTCTCATCTTCAGTTGTATTTGATGAGAACGGAGTATTCATCACCAATTCATTTAATTCTTTACGATCCCTCTCTTCGCGTTGTCGTTGACGCAGGCGTCGCACACGTTCAGTGGAAGACATCACGACTAACACTGAACAATATACACTGATATGCATCTTATTTCACTGTGACCAAATTTATTTATTACTAACATCACCTGGAGCGTTACATTTTTCGATGACGTTACACATTTTGCATCACGCATTTTGTGGAAAACATTATCATGTTTTCTATATAACTATATAACAAATATTTACCATATAACAAATATAGTTACTATATCACAAACATTATAATGTTAAAAACGACAGAGACCGAAGATTTCTAGACTGTAGGGAATCGAATGTGGAAGCGTTACATTTTTCGATGACATTACACATTTTGCATCACGCATTTTGTGGAATGACCCCCAGCCTAAAAACATTATCATGTTAACAGACAAGAAACACATTTTATTGGTGAAAAAAACGGTAATGTTCTTTTGTTTGGCAGACGACCGTCTAGACTTAGCTGCAATGTTCCTCCATTTCTTGATCCACAAGATATCCATAGGTGTAGAGGACGAGTTCTGTTCGAGGTACTGAAGAGCAACATCAAAAACTTTCTTGGCTTCCGTATGCGATACACGGGCAGGCGGTTCGTCATCATCATCAGGGTCTTCATTTACGGTTTCTTCATCAACTTGCGAAACAGCGGCAACGATCTGATCATCATTTAGTTCTTCATTTGTTTCACAATCTTCATCACATGTAGCAATCCAGTCATCAACGTCATTTGCTTGGATATCATGTTGCAAAGTTTGTAAGTCGTTGACAATTTCCGGCGTGTCTGTGTCTTGCTCATTCCCAATTTGTTCACTCTCGATCATCACTTCCGACCAAAGTTTACGCCAAGATTTTTGCAGTGTGTCAGGTTTCATTTCATCCCATGACTCGGCTATTGTGTAAATTGCATCTTTGATACTAAGGGATTTCATAGCTTCAAAAAGGTTACAGCCTTCTCCTGTCTTTTCCAAAATCGAGCTGATGTACTTTCGGCGATAACGCTTTTTCAGCCACTCGATCACTCCTTGATCCATTGGTTGGATAAGGGAAGTTACATTGGATGGAAGGAATGCAGCTTTTATTTCTCCTTTTATCAATTCTTCTTCAGAAGGGTGTGATGGTGCGTTATCTAACAACAACAGAGCGCTAACAGGAAGTTTTTGGGCCTTTAAGTTTTTTTCAACAGCAGGCACAAATTTGTCAAAAAACCATGACTTAAAAAGTGTACAGTCCATCCAAGCTGATTTTTAGTTGCGGCAATAAACTGGTAGCGATGATAAATTAATGTTCTTGAACGTCCTTGGAGTTTTGGACTTGCCAATGAAAAAAAGCGGAAGCTTGTGTGTACCGTTAGCATTGCTGCAAGTAGCAACGGTTAGCCTGTCTTTGGCAAGATTTGATCCTAGTAGCACGGTCTCATTTGATGCAGCAAGTGTTTTTGTCGGTAACATTCTATAGTTTAGGCCAGTTTCATCTATATTATAGACTTGGTCACGTGCTAATTCATTTTCTTCAAAAATCTTTTTAAATTTCAAAGAAAACTGTTTTGCTGCCTCGTCATCAGCTGATAGTTTTTCACCTGATATTGCGACATATCTAACGCCATGACGGGTTTTCCACTGATCTAACCAACCTTCACTAGCTGTGAACTCACCTTCAACTTCCAATTTTTTGTGCAGAATTAGTGCCTTTTCTTTGACAAGAGGCTCAGATAGCGGGGTTCCTTTCCTCCTTTCTTGGCAAAACCATATCCTTAACGCGTTGTCTAGCAGTTCCAATTTTGGTTTTTTAGTGTTTTGCAACTTTTTAGTGCTTTCTCGCCCTTTACCGTCACCGTACAAGATTCAATATCCTTTCTATTTTTCCTCCAGTCCTTTATTGTAGTAACTCCCACATTGAGTTCCTTAGCAATTTTTGGAGTGATTCCCCCTTGTCCAGTCTCTGTAGCACTTTTAATTTTTCACTTTAAGGAAGAGTAATGTGTTTACGTTTTGCTCCTGACATAATGCAAACACTACAACAGTATGTACACACAGTATTAAAAGCGTAAAAAAATATTTGTAAACATTAAAACTGTCACCAATTACTACGTACACCAATTCACACAGGATGAGTAATTAGCACGCACTAGACACTAGATGCCGGCTCACTGAGGCAGCAAATCAACTGACAAGTATGTAAACAAGCTGGTGAGTCATCAACCACCAAGCTGGTCAGTCGGTGCTTGAGCCGCGGTCGGACCAACCGGAGCGTCGTACCAGCCGAGGGTCGGACTAGATAGTTGTACTGTATTTGATGCATAGTTTAGATTTCACAGCTAATTGAGTAAGTCATTCTTAGGTGTATTAGGCGATTTTTTTGTCATTCTATAATGAAAGATTGAAGAACGTGGATTAGATTTTGTGTAAAGTGTGAGATAAACTGCTCTGTCCTGGTAAAAGTGTTCAGAAGGCTCCTGGCCAGACTCCTGTGCGTGAACAAGCGGTTTACAAGTTTTGAAAATTGCCGTAAATGAGTTGAAGATTGTCGTTGTCAGATGAAGATTATGTTTTTGTGTTCCACGAAATTTCATCGCTAGGCGCATTGATAAATAAAGAGTAATATTCGGTAATTGTACGCAATTTATATGAAGCTATTCGTAAAAAGTGGCCAAATTTACGGAAGAATAATTTATGAAAATTGCAGCCTGATAATGCGCCTGAACGCATATCATTGCTTGTTAAGAGTTTTACTAGGTTAGGCAAATGAAAACGTCATAACGATGACACGGCAACTGTCGTATTAACCAGATGTGTCCCAACGCGATCTTTCCTCCTCCCAGTAGTGATAATTTCCACGAAAGGACAACGTTTCGCGACCGTTGAAGATGTAAAATGAAAATCGCTAAGCGAGCTCAAGGCTGCGCCAAAAAGTTCATGCGTGAAATATTTTGACAGTAAAACAGCTGGCTTAATCGTGTTACATTCGACTGAGACTATTTTTATGGGGGCAGCATAAGTGTTGATGAATGAAGGCATAATTTTTAAAACAAACAAGAACTCCTTGAACGTTCTGATCAAACGTTGTGTATGTGGATGTATTGATGGAAGAAGGCGTGTTCTGTTTAGGTTATAACTTGGTTGCTAAACCGGAATGATGGGACACATACACAGCAATGGGTGTGTTGCCCAATTTTGTCGGCGGAACAACCTAATATTAGCATATCACTCGTCTCAGATCATAACAGTACATAACAATCGATGGAAGTAACACAAACTCTTGAGTCAATAAGACTACTTCAGACAGGGGAACGGATTTTGATAGCGATGGCAGCAGCTACTCTCTGGGGAGCGTGATCTCAGAATAAAAACACGTAGTCACCGGTCTGAGAGTTGTGCATTTTCGAAGACTGGAAGCGTTTGACTTGTGGTCCTGAAGGAAACTGATAAGATTTACGATTTCCTCGTCACATACACTTACGTTTTAGTTTATATCAGTTATTGATTATAATCGGTGTTTCCTGTCTACAGTACACCAGGGATTTTCTAATGCGTACCTAATAGTGTAACTTAAGAAGTCAACGGAAATAGAGCCAATACGGTAGCTGTATAAGATTCTACAATAATTAGAATACTGTTAAATGATACCTACTTGAATATTGAAGGATTATGTATGAAGCGAAATTAGAATCATCTTAGGACGTCCTTAATTACCATTCTTATTTTTTCTAATTAATTTATGGTGGTAGGCGCGCTTATGGTTATCCTTGCCCTACAGAAACATTGACATCCACGTATCTCGATCTTAAAAAAGACGATACCTATCTTCAGCTGCTTAAGATCGCCCAACAGATCTACTCTGTCCCTTACACCTCTTTCTAGGACGCATTGCGCTTGAATCTTTAAAGGACCTTCTTGTCTGCCTTACTGTCTTCAGTCTCATGATAGTCGGACCCACTTTAAGCTTTGTATCCAAGGGCGTATTTACGAGGTAGGCCGAACGAGAACGGACCCTCCCCCAGAGAGTCGTAAAAGTTGACGAATTTTGTTAATCTATTAATTTTTACGCGGTTGATTTTTTTTATTTTTTCGGCTGTGTTCGCTAATATAGTAGTAGCTCTTTTTTTTTACATGTTTAAACAGGTTTATTACACAGCATTAGGGCATACGTTTGAAATATAAAATGTAGGAAAAACAATTCAGTCAGTACGTATCTTTTAACAATGTATCAATAAAGCGTGTTTTCATTGTGTTATTACCGTTTACTTTAATGGGACTGATTTCAGGATGTTATCGCGTGTCTTTCAGCTAATTTAAAGATAGTAATGTTGATTAGTCTTAACTTGATTTTTCTTTTGTATGAAGCCGACACGACCTCGGAACCCCCCACCCCCTCAAAGCCAAATTCTAGATAGGCCACTGTTTGTATCCTGTAAAATTGTGAAAAAATCCAGAACAAAGATAATGTACACTTGAACCATCGTGAGTTCAATAAAGAAACGCATGTCACTTTCACTGACTTTGAGAAGGCTTTTGATAGAGGAGATAGAAATTTTCTGTGGCAAGTATTAGAAGAACGGAGATACCCACAACTTGTAAGAACTATACAAGGTCTACATAACGCAACAAAAATAGCTGTTAAAAATAATTGTAGAATATCTCATTAAATATCCAGTCAATCAAGGTGTTAAACAAGAGTGTAGTATATCACCTACTCTTTTTAACATTTATATCGACGATCTGATAAGGAAATGGAAACATCTGGTGAATCCTGGTATAGAATATCAGGAGGTAGATAAGTTCGAGACGATCTGCGGGACAATCAGTCGTGTTTTTAGAAACAAGGTACATCGAGATACAAAATTAATGTTGTTCACAGTTATGGCGGTCCCTGTACTGTCTGGGTGTGAATTATAGACGACAATCAGGAAACAAGAATGTAAAAAACAAGCCTAGGAAATGGGGTTCTTAATATCTGTTAAAAGATGTTCTAAACTTGATCGTATCAAGAATATAAAGAATGAAGCCATAGTAGAAGACTTACAAGTTTTTAACTTGAATGAAATATTAAAAGATTATAAACAATGTAGGAAAGAAAACTTTGAAAGAATGTCAGATTCAAGACTGGCCAAACAAGTCTGGAGATATAAACTTGTAGTCACAGGTTTGTGGGTAGATAAAGGAAGAGGTAGCTGGAGGATCTTTGAAGACGGGACAGTAAGCACCTTCCCTATGCCGTGATGTGAAGATGATGATGATGATGATGAAGAAACTGTCAAGTGCCAGTAATTGAAAATCAAACATATGCGCTAGTACAGCTGATCCGATCAACTACGGAAACTAACATTACGAGGAGAAAATAACTAAAAAAACTGTAACTTTCCATCAGTGAGAATAGCCAGTGAGCTCTTGTCATGGTAACTTATGTGTCAGCAACTTTGATTTTACACGTGTGGAGATCTTGGACCGAAAACACGTATACCTTCTTACCTTCGTAATAACCAGTCAACAACTACAACACCAAAAGGCTACAAGGTGAGGGAACGAGTTAGAAGAATCGAGAGGAGAGTTCCTGGGAAGCGTTCAAGAAAAAATGTTGTGCTCGTTATTAAGTCTCGACGTGTTAGCAATACGAACCGTTACAATAACAAAGCGTAACAAAATAATTTAATTTAAAAGTGGTTACTTAACATTTTTAACTTAAAATGTTAGAAGGTTACTCTCTTGTAAAATTATGTCCTAAATTACATACAACTAAAAATATTAAGTATAATAAAAAAAATGGTAGAAATTAGGTTTAAAAGGTTTAAAATAATTTTGAAATTTCACTTCTTTTGTTGCTAATCATATGATCCGTTTCTCTTTGAAATACAAAGTATTATTATTAATTTCTGTTACATTTAGATCAGTTTAATGATTACAATCCTCTCGAAAACTAATATTGTGAACGTCAAACCCCCATCCTCTTACAATCATATGACGTTTAAAAGCCGTATTCGATTCCTACTCTTTTCCCACAGCAGTATATTCCGGTTTTACGTGTTGGCCGTTAGTCATACGGATTTTCAATCTACCTTTCATTTCGAATTTGTCCACCAAAACCTATTGCCGAATTGTTTCGCTCCCACTTGTTATGTTTGGCGTGATTAGGAAGTTATAAAGTTATATCTAAATGAATCTGTGCGGCTTGAAAAATCTACTCTTTGTTTATTTATGCCGTATTTATTTAAGCCAATATTCTTCTCTTCACTAGTTTACACGTCCAAGTCCGTAACAGTTCACGTTTTTGTACCAACCAATAATTCCCACATTTTATGAACTTAGACAGACTTTAGAGGCAGACTACCAGCTTCTACCTCATCTCTGAGGTGAAGAGACGACCAAAGTTTACGCCAAGATTTTTCCAGTGTGTCAGGTTTCATTTCATCCCATGACTCGGCTATTGTGTAAATTGCATCTTTGATACTAAGGGATTTCATAGCTTCAAAAAGGTTACAGACTTCTCCTGTCTTTTCCAAAATCGAGCTGATGTACTTTCGGCGATAACGCTTTTTCAGCAACTCGATCACTCCTTGATCCATTGGTTGGATAAAGGAAGTTACATTGGGTGGAAGGAATGCAGCTTTTATTTCTCCTTTTATCAATTCTTCTTCAGAAGTGTGTGATGGTGCGTTATCTAACAACAACAGAGCGCTAACAGGAAGTTTTTGGGTCTTTAAGTTTTTTTCAACAGCAGGCACAAATTTGTCAAAAAACCATGACTTAAAAAGTGTACAGTCCATACAAGCTGATTTTTAGTTGCGGCAATAAACTGGTAGCGATGATAAATTAATGTTCTTGAACGTCCTTGGAGTTTTGGACTTTCCAATGAAAAAAAGCGGAAGCTTGTGTGTACCGTTAGCATTGCTGCAAGTAGCAACGGTTAGCCTGTCTTTGGCAAGATTTGATCCTAGTATCACGGTCTCATTTGATGCAGCAAGTGTTTTGTCGGTAACATTCTATAGTTTAGGCCAGTTTCATCTATATTATAGACTTGGTCAGGTGCTAATTCATTTTCTTCAACAATCTTTTTAAATTTCAAAGGAAACTCTTTTGCTGCTTCGTCATCAGCTGATAGTTTTTCACCTGATATTGCGACATATCTAACGCCATGACGGGTTTTCCACTGATCTAACCAACCTTCACTAGCTGTGAACTCACCTTCAACTTCCAATTTTTTGTGCAGAATTAGTGCCTTTTCTTTGACAAGAGGCTCAGATAGCGGGGTTCCTTTCCTCCTTTCTTGGCAAAACCATATCCTTAACGCGTTGTCTAGCAGTTCCAATTTTGGTTTTTTAGTGTTTTGCGACTTTTTAGTGCTTTCTCGCCTTCTACCGTCACCGTACAAGATTCATTATCCTTTCTATTTTTGCTCCAGTCCTTTATTGTAGTAACTCCCACATTGAGTTCCTTAGTAATTTTTGGAGTGATTCCCCCTTGTCCAGTCTCTGTAGCACTTTTAATTTTTCACTTTAAGGAAGAGTAATGTGTTTACGTTTTGCTCCTGACATAATGCAAAAACTACAACAGTATGTACACACAGTATTAAAAGCGTAAAAAAATATTTGCAAACACTAAAACTGTCAACAATTACTACGTACACCAATTCACACAGGATGAGTAATTAGCACGCACTAGACACTAGATGCCCGCTCACTGAGTATGTAAACAAGCTGGTGAGTCATCAACAAGTCGGTGCCTGAGCCGCGGTCGGACCAAACCAGAGCGTCGAACTAGCCGAGGGTCGGACTAGAGAGGTTGTACTGTATTTGATGCATAGTTTAGATTTCACAGCTAATTGAGTAAGTCATTCTTAGGTGTATTAGGCGATTTTTTTGTCATTCTATAATGAAAGATTGAAGAACGTGGATTAAATTTTGTGTAAAGTGTGAGATAAACTGCTCTATCCTGGTAAAAGTGTTCAGAAGGCTCCTGGCCAGACTGCTGTGCGTGAACAAGCGGTTTACAAGCTTTGAAAATTGCCGTAAATGAGTTGAAGATTGTGGTTGTCAGATGAAGATTATGTTTTTGTGTTCCACGAAATTTCATCGCTAGGCGCAGTGATAAATAAAGAGTAATATTCGGTCATTGTACGCAATTTATATGAAGCTATTCGTAAAAAGTGGCCAAATTTACGGAAGAATAATTTATGAAAATTGCAGCCTGATAATGCGCCTGGACACAATTCATTGCTTGTTAAGGATTTTGCCAGGCTAGGCAAATGAAAACATCATAACGATGACACGGCAACTGTCGTATTAACCAGATGTGTCCCAACGCGATCTTTCCTCCTCCCAGTAGTGATAATTTCCACGAAAGGACAACGTTTCGCGACCGTTGAAGATGTAAAACGAAAATCGCTAAGCGAGCGAGCTCAAGGCTGCACAAAAAAGTTCATGCGTGAAATATTTTGACTGTAAAACAGCTGGCTTAATCGTGTTACATTCGACTGAGACTATTTTTATGGGGGCAGCATAAGTGTTGATGAATGAAGGCATAATTTTTAAAACAAACAAGAACTCCTTGAACGTTCTGATCAAACGTTGTGTATGTGGATGTATTGATGGAAGAAGGCGTGTTCTGTTTAGGTTATAACTTGGTTGCTAAACCGGAATGATGGGACACATACACAGCAATGGGTGTGTTGCCCAATTTTGTCGGCGGAACAACCTAATATTAGCATATCACTCGTCTCAGATCATAACAGTACATAACAATCGATGGAAGTAACACAAACTGTGAGTCAATAAGACTACTGTACTTCAGACAGGGGAACGGACTTTGATAGCGATGGCAGCAGCTACTCTCTGGGGAGCGTGATCTCAGAATAAAAACACGTAGTCACCGGTCTGAGAGTTGTGCATTTTCGAAGACTGGAAGCGTTTGACTTGTGGTCCTGAAGGAAACTGATAAGATTTACGATTTCCTCGTCACATACACTTACGTTTTAGTTTATATCAGTTATTGATTATAATCGGTGTTTCCTGTCTACAGTATACCAGGGATTTTCTAATGCGTACCTAATAGTGTAACTTAAGAAGTCAACGGAAATAGAGCCAATACGGTAGCTGTATAAGATTCTACAATAATTAGAATACTGTTAAATGATACCTACTTGAATATTGAAGAATTATGTATGAAGCGAAATTAGAATCATCTTAGGACGTCCTTAATTACCATTCTTATTTTTTCTAATTAATTTATGGTGGTAGGCGCGCTTATGTTTGTCCTTGCCCTACAGCAACATTGACATCCACGTATCTCGATCTTAAAAGAGACGATACCTATCTTCAGCTGCTTAAGATCGCCCAATATATCTACTCTGTCCCTTACATTTCTTTCTAGGACGCATTGCGCTTGAATCTTTAAAGGACCTTAGTATAGCTTCTTGCCTGCTTTACTGTCTTCAGTCTCATGACACTCGGACCCACTTTAAGCTTTGTATCCAGGGGCGTATTTACGAGGTAGGCCGAACGGGAACGGACCCTCACCCAGAGAGTCGTAGTAAAAGTTGACGAATTTTGTTAATGTATTAATTTTTACGCGGTTGATTTTTTATTTTTTCGGCTGTGTTCGCTAATATAGTAGTAGCTCTTTTTTTACATATTTAAACAGGTTTATTACACAGCATTAGGGCATACGTTTGAAATATAAAATGTAGGAAAATCAATTCAGTCAATACGTATCTTTTAACAATGTTTCAATAACGCGTGTTTTCATTGTGTTATTACCGTTTACTTTAATGGGACTGATTTCAGGATGTTATCGCGTGTCTTTCAGCTAATTTAAAGATAGTAGTAATGTTGATTAGTCTTAACTTGATTTTTCTTTTGTATGAAGCCGACACGACCTCGGAACCCCCCCCCTCAAAGCCAAATTCTAAATAGGCCACTGTTTGTATCCTGTAAGATTGTAAAAAAAATCCAGAACAAAGATAATGTCCACTTGAACCATCGTGAGTTCACTAAAGAAACACATGTCACTTTCATTGACTTTGAGAAGGCTTTTGATAGAGGAGATAGAAATTTTCTGTGGCAAGTATTAGAAGAACGGAGATACCCACAACTTGTAAGAACTATACAAGGTATAACGGAACAAGAATAGCTGTTAAAAATAATTGAATCGGTTATTGCAGAAAGGGCACATGTAACATTTTTGACGGTATACGAGTTAGATACACAATATTGTTGTACATACTTTGACGCATCATTTAGTGTAGAAAGGACACATCTGCCATTCTTTATTCACTATTTAAATCGATAATGAAGTTCTTGTTTAGTGCAGAAAAGGCACATGTGATGCACATGTGTCCTTTATGCGGTAAACTTTGTGTTTCTTTGAAACGTAAGTTGGTACACCTGTCGGCTTATTATCTGCTGTTACCAGCTGTCAGTTCATGTTAGTCATGTTAGTTTGTTGTTGTCATCATCAGAACTTTTACTTCATGTTTTAGGTTATCTTTGTGAGTTACGATGTCTAGTGAAAGTGAAAGTGAGTTAGATGGTGTTCCACCCAAAAGAAAAAAGGAGTTAGCAACGAAGCAAAATATAAAAGAAATGTTATTAAAACTGCTAAGGTTAAAGGCCAGGCTTTCACTTCATACTCGGGCAAACATGTTGACCAAAGAGTTCAGGAATGTTTTAACTGTAGGTGTGCAGTAAAGTGTTATGCAAAGTTAACAGATGAAACCAAAAGTGACATTTAGAACAACTTTTATTCATTTGAAAACAAAAACGTCCAGGACACATATTTGCAAGGTCTCATTGAGAAACGGCAAGCAAAAAGGAGGCGTTCTAAGAAGAAAGACCTAGACTTAAGTGAAGATGATGATCAGATGGCCACTGATGACGAAAAAGTAAGTAGGCCTACTAAAATGAAAACTAATTTTTTTACCTACTACCTAAAAATTGATGGTGAACTACAGGTTGTTTGTAAGAACACGTTTATGAAAGTGCATGACATTACAGCTAAGCGTGTTCGACGGTTATGTATGTTACTGGTGGCTGGAAAATCTCCAGTTGACCTCAGGGGTAAAATGAGAAGTTGTAATACCATAAAAGGAGAAGTTCGCATCAAAATTCACGAACATATTTCTAAATTTGAAACTAAAAAAACACATTATGGAGGAAAGCCCAAAGAGTATTTGGATGCTAGATTGAATGTCAAAATAATGCATAACATGTTTCTTGAATCATATCCAGAATGTAATAGTGTTACATACTCATGTTACAGAAAATATTTTTTGGAAAATTTTTCCCAAACTTTTGGAAGACCACAAGTAGATGTATGTTCGACTTGTGAAAGATTTAGTTCAAAGATGAGAGACCAAAGTTTGTCTGATAACACGAAAAGAGGTGTTGCTGCTGAGCAAATAATACATAAAAGACGTGCAAAAAAATTGTACACTGCATTAAAAGATGCCTCTGTAAATAAAGATGATGATACAGTTGCAATAGCATTTGACTATATGCAATACCAGCCTCTTCCCCATATCCCTGTTCAAGAAGTATTTTATTTACGTCAGTTATGGGTGAACATTTTCTGCATACATAACCTTAAGACAAATGATGCTAACTTGTATCTTTACCATGAAGGTCAAGCACATAAATCGCCTGATGAAGTATGTTCATTTCTACTCAAATACATACAAACTCTACCTAATACAGTTAAGAAACTACTAGTGTTTAGTGATGGGACTGGTGGACAAAACAAAAACCATGCAGTCACCAGATTCTTACTTAGCCTATGTGATACTGGCAGGTTTGAAAGCATTACACACTACTTCCCTGCGCGAGGCCACTCGTTTATGCCCTGCGACCGTGACTTTGGGTCGATTAAACGAGTCATGAGGAAAACTGATCAAATTTTTACAATAGACCAATACGGAGAGCTGTTCAAGTGCAGTAGTACAAGGGACAGATTTACTATTTGCCACATACAAACAGATGACATACTTTCATTCAAATCGTGGTGGCCCACCTACTACAAAAAATTGGTTATCTCGGATGAGACATCTGGACGAGGTATAAGAAGAGAAGACCGAATTGTATTTAAAATTTCTTCTTTTAGGCAGTTTAACTACGACAGTACGAAGAAGGGGAAGATTGTAGCTGGTGAACAGATTGGAGGACTTATTACAAACCCTTTTAGTTTGGCAAAGACTGACAACCAACCCATTCTTCCATCAAGAAAAGCATATCCAGAGAGTCGTGTGCCGATCAACCATAAGAAAATAGCCGATCTTAACAAGTTGACCCCCTATTTGTGCGGTTATGAAGACTTTTACAATCAAATACTATCCTGGCCAACAACAGCTTCAGAAAACCATGATGATTCAGAAAGGGAAAACCCAGAATAGGCTTATTTTTTATAGTTAGGCCTATAAATAATTAATTTGTTTGTTAAATATTGTAATTTTTACATTTTGGTTTTGAAGTGTTGATTGTTAAGTTTGTTGTTTGTTTGTTTGCTTTCTTAACAAAAATATTTTGTTTATTCAATAAATTTTGCATATTACCTTTCAACTCTGGTTTATTTCTCAAGTTTGAACCTTAAAAAAAGGCATTTTTTGCATAAAGGGCACATGTGTGTTTTTTTTAACTAATTATTTTAGCAATAACTAAAAATCTTGGAAACTGAAGCAAAAATAGGAGAATTATATAAAGTATTTCCAGTAAAAACTACGAATTTTTTAGGCAATATTTGTTTCACATGGGCGGTTTTTACCGTTTTTCTCCGTTTTTCTAAAATGTAACATATGCCCTTTCTGCAATAACCGATTCAATTGTAGAATATCTCATTAAATATCTAGTCAATCAAGGGGTTAAACAAGAGTGCAGTATATCACCTACTCTTTTTAACATTTATATCGACGATCTGATAAGGAAATGGAAACATCTGGTTAATCCTGGTTTAGAATATCAGGAGATAGATAAGTTCGAGACGATCTGCGGGACAATCAGTCGTGTTTTTAGAAACAAGGTATATCGAGATACAAAATTAATGTTTTTCACAGTAATGGCGGTCCCTGTACTGTCTGGGTGTGAATTATAGACGACAATCAGGAAACAAGAATGTAAAAAACAAGCCTAGGAAATGGCGTTCTTAAGATCTGTTAAAAGATGTTCTAAACTTGATCGTATCAAGAATATAAAGAATGAAGCCATAGTAGAAGAATTACAAGTTTTTAACTTGAATGAAATATTAAAAGATTATAAACAATGTAGGAAAGAAAACTTTGAAAGAATGTCAGATTCAAGACTGGCCAAACAAGTCTGGAGATATAAACTTGTAGTCACAGGTTTGTGGGTAGATAAAGGAAGAGATAGCTTCTGAAGACGGGATAGCTTCATCTTTGAAGACGGGACAGGAAGCACCTTCCGTATGCCGTGATGTGAAGATGATGAAGAAACTGTCAAGTGCCAGTAATTGAAAATCAAACATATGCGCTAGTACAGCTGATCCGATCAACTACGGAAACTAACATTACGAGGAGAAAATAACTAAAAAAAAACAGTAACTTTCCATCAGTGAGAATAGCCAGTGAGCTCTTGTCATGGTAACTTACGTGTCAGCATCTTTGATTTTACACGTGTGGAGATCTTGGACCGAAAACACGTATACCTTCTTACCTTCGTAATAACCAGTCAACAACTACAACACCAAAAGGCTACAAGGTGAGGGAACGAGTTAGAAGAATCGAGAGGAGAGTTCCCGGGAAGCGTTCAAGAAAAAATGTTGTGCTCGTTATTAAGTCTCGACGTGTTAGCAATACGAACCGTTACAATAACAAAGCGTAACAAAATAATTTAATTTAAAAGTGGTTACTTAACATTTTTAACTTAAAATGTTAGAAGGTTACTCTCTTGTAAAATTATGTCCTAAATTACATACAACTAAAAATATTAAGTATAATAAAAAAAATGGTAGAAATTAGGTTTAAAAGGTTTAAAATAATTTTGAAATTTCACTTCTTTTGTTGCTAATCATATGATCCGTTTCTCTTTGAAATACAAAGTATTATTATTAATTTCTGTTACATTTAGATCAGTTTAATGATTACAATCCTCTCGAAAACTAATATTGTGAACGTCAAACCCCCATCCTCTTACAATCATATGACGTTTAAAAGCCGTATTCGATTCCTACTCTTTTCCCACAGCAGTATATTCCGGTTTTACGTGTTGGCCGTTAGTCATACGGATTTTCAATCTACCTTTCATTTCGAATTTGTCCACCAAAACCTATTGCCGAATTGTTTCGCTCCCACTTGTTATGTTTGGCGTGATTAGGAAGTTATAAAGTTATATCTAAATGAATCTGTGCGGCTTGAAAAATCTACTCTTTGTTTATTTATGCCGTATTTATTTAAGCCAATATTCTTCTCTTCACTAGTTTACACGTCCAAGTCCGTAACAGTTCACGTTTTTGTACCAACCAATAATTCCCACATTTTATGAACTTAGACAGACTTTAGAGGCAGACTACCAGCTTCTACCTCATCTCTGAGGTGAAGAGACGACCAAAGTTTACGCCAAGATTTTTCCAGTGTGTCAGGTTTCATTTCATCCCATGACTCGGCTATTGTGTAAATTGCATCTTTGATACTAAGGGATTTCATAGCTTCAAAAAGGTTACAGACTTCTCCTGTCTTTTCCAAAATCGAGCTGATGTACTTTCGGCGATAACGCTTTTTCAGCCACTCGATCACTCCTTGATCCATTGGTTGGATAAAGGAAGTTACATTGGGTGGAAGGAATGCAGCTTTTATTTCTCCTTTTATCAATTCTTCTTCAGAAGTGTGTGATGGTGCGTTATCTAACAACAACAGAGCGCTAACAGGAAGTTTTTGGGTCTTTAAGTTTTTTTCAACAGCAGGCACAAATTTGTCAAAAAACCATGACTTAAAAAGTGTACAGTCCATACAAGCTGATTTTTAGTTGCGGCAATAAACTGGTAGCGATGATAAATTAATGTTCTTGAACGTCCTTGGAGTTTTGGACTTTCCAATGAAAAAAAGCGGAAGCTTGTGTGTACCGTTAGCATTGCTGCAAGTAGCAACGGTTAGCCTGTCTTTGGCAAGTTTTGATCCTAGTATCACGGTCTCATTTGATGCAGCAAGTGTTTTGTCGGTAACATTCTATAGTTTAGGCCAGTTTCATCTATATTATAGACTTGGTCAGGTGCTAATTCATTTTCTTCAACAATCTTTTTAAATTTCAAAGGAAACTCTTTTGCTGCTTCGTCATCAGCTGATAGTTTTTCACCTGATATTGCGACATATCTAACGCCATGACGGGTTTTCCACTGATCTAACCAACCTTCACTAGCTGTGAACTCACCTTCAACTTCCAATTTTTTGTGCAGAATTAGTGCCTTTTCTTTGACAAGAGGCTCAGATAGCGGGGTTCCTTTCCTCCTTTCTTGGCAAAACCATATCCTTAACGCGTTGTCTAGCAGTTCCAATTTTGGTTTTTTAGTGTTTTGCGACTTTTTAGTGCTTTCTCGCCTTCTACCGTCACCGTACAAGATTCATTATCCTTTCTATTTTTGCTCCAGTCCTTTATTGTAGTAACTCCCACATTGAGTTCCTTAGTAATTTTTGGAGTGATTCCCCCTTGTCCAGTCTCTGTAGCACTTTTAATTTTTCACTTTAAGGAAGAGTAATGTGTTTACGTTTTGCTCCTGACATAATGCAAAAACTACAACAGTATGTACACACAGTATTAAAAGCGTAAAAAAATATTTGCAAACACTAAAACTGTCAACAATTACTACGTACACCAATTCACACAGGATGAGTAATTAGCACGCACTAGACACTAGATGCCCGCTCACTGAGTATGTAAACAAGCTGGTGAGTCATCAACAAGTCGGTGCCTGAGCCGCGGTCGGACCAACCGGAGCGTCGAACTAGCCGAGGGTCGGACTAGAGAGGTTGTACTGTATTTGATGCATAGTTTAGATTTCACAGCTAATTGAGTAAGTCATTCTTAGGTGTATTAGGCGATTTTTTTGTCATTCTATAATGAAAGATTGAAGAACGTGGATTAAATTTTGTGTGAAGTGTGAGATAAACTGCTCTATCCTGGTAAAAGTGTTCAGAAGGCTCCTGGCCAGACTGCTGTGCGTGAACAAGCGGTTTACAAGCTTTGAAAATTGCCGTAAATGAGTTGAAGATTGTGGTTGTCAGATGAAGATTATGTTTTTGTGTTCCACGAAATTTCATCGCTAGGCGCATTGATAAATAAAGAGTAATATTCGGTCATTGTACGCAATTTATATGAAGCTATTCGTAAAAAGTGGCCAAATTTACGGAAGAATAATTTATGAAAATTGCAGCCTGATAATGCGCCTGGACACAATTCATTGCTTGTTAAGGATTTTGCCAGGCTAGGCAAATGAAAACATCATAACGATGACACGGCAACTGTCGTATTAACCAGATGTGTCCCAACGCGATCTTTCCTCCTCCCAGTAGTGATAATTTCCACGAAAGGACAACGTTTCGCGACCGTTGAAGATGTAAAACGAAAATCGCTAAGCGAGCGAGCTCAAGGCTGCACAAAAAAGTTCATGCGTGAAATATTTTGACAGTAAAACAGCTGGCTTAATCGTGTTACATTCGACTGAGACTATTTTTATGGGGGCAGCATAAGTGTTGATGAATGAAGGCATAATTTTTAAAACAAACAAGAACTCCTTGAACGTTCTGATCAAACGTTGTGTATGTGGATGTATTGATGGAAGAAGGCGTGTTCTGTTTAGGTTATAACTTGGTTGCTAAACCGGAATGATGGGACACATACACAGCAATGGGTGTGTTGCCCAATTTTGTCGGCGGAACAACCTAATATTAGCATATCACTCGTCTCAGATCATAACAGTACATAACAATCGATGGAAGTAACACAAACCCTTGAGTCAATAAGACTACTTCAGACAGGGGAACGGATTTTGATAGCGATGGCAGCAGCTACTCTCTGGGGAGCGTGATCTCAGAATAAAAACACGTAGTCACCGGTCTGAGAGTTGTGCATTTTCGAAGACTGGAAGCGTTTGACTTGTGGTCCTGAAGGAAACTGATAAGATTTACGATTTCCTCGTCACATACACTTACGTTTTAGTTTATATCAGTTATTGATTATAATCGGTGTTTCCTGTCTACAGTATACCAGGGATTTTCTAATGCGTACCTAATAGTGTAACTTAAGAAGTCAACGGAAATAGAGCCAATACGGTAGCTGTATAAGATTCTACAATAATTAGAATACTGTTAAATGATACCTACTTGAATATTGAAGAATTATGTATGAAGCGAAATTAGAATCATCTTAGGACGTCCTTAATTACCATTCTTATTTTTTCTAATTAATTTATGGTGGTAGGCGCGCTTATGTTTGTCCTTGCCCTACAGCAACATTGACATCCACGTATCTCGATCTTAAAAGAGACGATACCTATCTTCAGCTGCTTAAGATCGCCCAATATATCTACTCTGTCCCTTACATCTCTTTCTAGGACGCATTGCGCTTGAATCTTTAAAGGACCTTAGTATAGCTTCTTGCCTGCTTTACTGTCTTCAGTCTCATGACACTCGGACCCACTTTAAGCTTTGTATCCAGGGGCGTATTTACGAGGTAGGCCGAACGGGAACGGACCCTCACCCAGAGAGTCGTAGTAAAAGTTGACGAATTTTGTTAATGTATTAATTTTTACGCGGTTGATTTTTTATTTTTTCGGCTGTGTTCGCTAATATAGTAGTAGCTCTTTTTTTACATATTTAAACAGGTTTATTACACAGCATTAGGGCATACGTTTGAAATATAAAATGTAGGAAAATCAATTCAGTCAATACGTATCTTTTAACAATGTTTCAATAACGCGTGTTTTCATTGTGTTATTACCGTTTACTTTAATGGGACTGATTTCAGGATGTTATCGCGTGTCTTTCAGCTAATTTAAAGATAGTAGTAATGTTGATTAGTCTTAACTTGATTTTTCTTTTGTATGAAGCCGACACGACCTCGGAACCCCCCCCCCCTGAAAGCCAAATTCTAAATAGGCCACTGTTTGTATCCTGTAAGATTGTAAAAAAAATCCAGAACAAAGATAATGTCCACTTGAACCATCGTGAGTTCACTAAAGAAACACATGTCACTTTCACTGACTTTGAGAAGGCTTTTGATAGAGGAGATAGAAATTTTCTGTGGCAAGTATTAGAAGAACGGAGATACCCACAACTTGTAAGAACTATACAAGGTATAACGGAACAAGAATAGCTGTTAAAAATAATTGAATCGGTTATTGCAGAAAGGGCACATGTAACATTTTTGACGGTATACGAGTTAGATACACAATATTGTTGTACATACTTTGACGCATCATTTAGTGTAGAAAGGACACATCTGCCATTCTTTATTCACTATTTAAATCGATAATGAAGTTCTTGTTTAGTGCAGAAAAGGCACATGTGATGCACATGTGTCCTTTATGCGGTAAACTTTGTGTTTCTTTGAAACGTAAGTTGGTACACCTGTCGGCTTATTATCTGCTGTTACCAGCTGTCAGTTCATGTTAGTCATGTTAGTTTGTTGTTGTCATCATCAAATGATGCTAACTTGTATCTTTACCATGAAGGTCAAGCACATAAATCGCCTGATGAAGTATGTTCATTTCTACTCAAATACATACAAACTCTACCTAATACAGTTAAGAAACTACTAGTGTTTAGTGATGGGACTGGTGGACAAAACAAAAACCATGCAGTCACCAGATTCTTACTTAGCCTATGTGATACTGGCAGGTTTGAAAGCATTACACACTACTTCCCTGTGCGAGGCCACTCGTTTATGCCCTGCGACCGTGACTTTGGGTCGATTAAACGAGTCATGAGGAAAACTGATCAAATTTTTACAATAGACCAATACGGAGAGCTGTTCAAGTGCAGTAGTACAAGGGACAGATTTACTATTTGCCACATACAAACAGATGACATACTTTCATTCAAATCGTGGTGGCCCACCTACTACAAAAAATTGGTTATCTCGGATGAGACATCTGGACGAGGTATAAGAAGAGAAGACCGAATTGTATTTAAAATTTCTTCTTTTAGGCAGTTTAACTACGACAGTACGAAGAAGGGGAAGATTGTAGCTGGTGAACAGATTGGAGGACTTATTACAAACCCTTTTAGTTTGGCAAAGACTGACAACCAACCCATTCTTCCATCAAGAAAAGCATATCCAGAGAGTCGTGTGCCGATCAACCATAAGAAAATAGCCGATCTTAACAAGTTGACCCCCTATTTGTGCGGTTATGAAGACTTTTACAATCAAATACTATCCTGGCCAACAACAGCTTCAGAAAACCATGATGATTCAGAAAGGGAAAACCCAGAATAGGCTTATTTTTTATAGTTAGGCCTATAAATAATTAATTTGTTTGTTAAATATTGTAATTTTTACATTTTGGTTTTGAAGTGTTGATTGTTAAGTTTGTTGTTTGTTTGTTTGCTTTCTTAACAAAAATATTTTGTTTATTCAATAAATTTTGCATATTACCTTTCAACTCTGGTTTATTTCTCAAGTTTGAACCTTAAAAAAAGGCATTTTTTGCATAAAGGGCACATGTGTGTTTTTTTTTAACTAATTATTTTAGCAATAACTAAAAATCTTGGAAACTGAAGCAAAAATAGGAGAATTATATAAAGTATTTCCAGTAAAAACTACGAATTTTTTAGGCAATATTTGTTTCACATGGGCGGTTTTTACCGTTTTTCTCCGTTTTTCTAAAATGTAACATATGCCCTTTCTGCAATAACCGATTCAATTGTAGAATATCTCATTAAATATCCAGTCAATCAAGGGGTTAAACAAGAGTGCAGTATATCACCTACTCTTTTTAACATTTATATCGACGATCTGATAAGGAAATGGAAACATCTGGTGAATCCTGGTTTAGAATATCAGGAGATAGATAAGTTCGAGACGATCTGCGGGACAATCAGTCGTGTTTTTGAAACAAGGTACATCGAGATACAAAATTAATGTTTTTCACAGTAATGGCGGTCCCTGTACTGTCTGGGTGTGAATTATAGACGACAATCAGGAAACAAGAATGTAAAAAACAAGCCTAGGAAATGGCGTTCTTAAGATCTGTTAAAAGATGTTCTAAACTTGATCGTATCAAGAATATAAAGAATGAAGCCATAGTAGAAGAATTACAAGTTTTTAACTTGAATGAAATATTAAAAGATTATAAACAATGTAGGAAAGAAAACTTTGAAAGAATGTCAGATTCAAGACTGGCCAAACAAGTCTGGAGATATAAACTTGTAGTCACAGGTTTGTGGGTAGATAAAGGAAGAGGTAGCTGGAGGATCTTTGAAGACGGGACAGTAAGCACCTTCCCTATGCCGTGATGTGAAGATGATGATGATGATGATGAAGAAACTGTCAAGTGCCAGTAATTGAAAATCAAACATATGCGCTAGTACAGCTGATCCGATCAACTACGGAAACTAACATTAGGAGGAGAAAATAACTAAAAAAAACTGTAACTTTCCATCAGTGAGAATAGCCAGTGAGCTCTTGTCATGGTAACTTATGTGTCAGCAACTTTGATTTTACACGTGTGGAGATCTTGGACCGAAAACACGTATACCTTCTTACCTTCGTAATAACCAGTCAACAACTACAACACCAAAAGGCTACAAGGTGAGGGAACGAGTTAGAAGAATCGAGAGGAGAGTTCCTGGGAAGCGTTCAAGAAAAAATGTTGTGCTCGTTATTAAGTCTCGACGTGTTAGCAATACGAACCGTTACAATAACAAAGCGTAACAAAATAATTTAATTTAAAAGTGGTTACTTAACATTTTTAACTTAAAATGTTAAAAGGAGTTACTCTCTTGTAAAATTATGTCCTAAATTACGTACAACTAAAAAATATTAAGTATAATAAAAGAAATGGTAGAAATTAGGTTTAGAAGGTTTAAAATAATTTTGATATTTCACTTCTTTTGTTGCTAATCATATGATTCTTTTCTCTTTGAAATACAAAGTATTATTATTAATTTCTGTTACATTTAGATCAGTTTAATCCTCTCCAAAACTAATATTGTGAAACTAATATTGCATCCTCTTACAATCATATGACGTTTAAAAGCCGTATTCGATTCCTACTCTTTTCCCACAGCAGTATATTCCGGTTTTACGTGTTGACCGTTAGTCATACGGATTTTCAATCTACCTTTCATTTCGAATTTGTCCACCAAAACCTACTGGCGAATTGTTTCGCTCCCACTTGTTATGTTTGGCGTGATTAGGAAGTTATAAAGTTATATCTAAATGAATCTGTGCGGCTTGAAAATCTACTCTTTGTTTATTTATGTCGTATTTATTTAAGCCAATATTCTTCTCTTCACTAGTTTACACATCCAAGTCCGTAACAGTTCACGTTTTTGTACCAACCAATAATTCCCACATTTTATGAACTTAGACAGACTTTAGAGGCAGACTACCAGCTTCTACCTCATCTCAGAGGTGAATTGGCGGACTTCGGAGCAACCTAGACAATTTTGGTGGCCTCCGATGGTGGGCCCAAAACGTTTGTCAGTAACGACAACTATGGACCGCGGCATAACAGCCCGGTTGACAATAATAATTTCAACAATGTTGAAGCCGGCCGTGAAACTTAAGAATTAGCATACAATTATTGTGGTTTTGTTTTAATGATGTCAAGTTTAGCATACCCCATGATAATTTCCCGGAACTCTTTTTGACAATCATTGCTTTTTTCTATAAATCGTCGGTAACGCTACAAAACGTTCTTTGATTCTATCATGAACGCTTGTTTGTTGAAGTTCTTTAGACTTTGATTAATTCAGGTTCTCTAGTAATCGCTAATCAATCTTCCTTTTTTTATTAATGAAATGATACAAAATCTGTCTCTCTCAACTCTCTCAGTTCCTTCTTAACTTCGTCAATATTATATTATCTCTATTGATCACTATTACACACACAAATAAAGCACTATGGGACAAGTCTTTGCAGGGGAGAATTTACGGGGGAACGGGACCGGCCCCCCACCCAGACGGTCGAAAAAAGTTGACGAATTCTGTTAAGCTCTTAAGTTTTTAGCTGTGTTTTTCAGCTAGTAACTCTTTTTTAAGCAAACAAACAGGTTTATTACACAGAATTTACGGATACGTTTGAAATATGAAATAAAGGAAAATCAATTCAGTCAGTATTGTCCAAACAATGTTTCAATAGCGCGTATTTTTATTGTGTTATTAATTTAATGGGATTGATTTCAGGATGTTACCACACGTTTTTCAGCCACTTTAAAGATAGTAATGTTGATTAGTATTAACATGTTTTTTCTTTTGTATAACACCGGCTTGACCCCCCCCCCCCCAAGGTTAAATTCTAGATACGGCATTGAGTCTTTATAGACAACCTCAAACACAATTATTTCAACATTTTGCAGAAGACGTTCGACTATGAAGTTTCTTTGAACCTGAACGTTCTTTTAGCTCTCACATAATCATTAATCAATCCTCAGTATTTCATTAAATAGTATTTTTAATTTCACACATTAATCCTCCTATAGGCCTACTAAAACACAGTCTCTATAATTTCCCTTTTACTTTCGTAATCTAAGTAAGAGACACGGCTTTCTGAATTCTTTGATATTGCTGTTTGAACTCTTCCCGTGTTTGCGACTGTTGCAAATATGCACCGACATAAAACATCCATATTGAAATGTTGCTTCGAAAACACTACCAACGTAATATTGTAAAACCGCGCACCAAATTACACGACTGACTGAACGAACACAAAAGGAGTAAGTCGCATTGTTAACACAGTATATTCAAACTGTAGTCGGCTGGCTGGCTGCATCAGCGTTAGCGCGCATATACAGTGTGTTGTATGCATGTACATATATGTATGTACGTAACAACAACAACAACAATATGATAATACGTTTGGCTGTGGTTTTGTTTAAAATTAGTGTCGCGAGCGTTGTGTGAATTGTTCCCGAGAGGTAACTCGTAACTTGTAGGGTCGGCCGCACCGCACCGCCCGGCCCTTAGGGCGCAATTGCCCAACACACACACACACACACACACACACACACACACACTGTTTTATGTGCTGTCAATATTAACCCCATTCCACCCCTCAAATACACACATAATTAAGTACACACACAAACACCTCCTCTCCCACCAACGGTATGCTGCTACCGCCACTACTACCCCGTGTAGTACCGGGGGGCCATCACTGATTATCTCATTTACACTTGGTCCAATGTCAACCGACTATGTTACTAATTAATTAGTTACATATATGTATGTGCTGTTGTAGCCTGTACGTACAACAACATCGCTCGGCGCGCGGCGGCCTGCTCCGCACTATTTGCGCTCGCCGCTCTCGCCGGCCTATTTGTTTTCTCGATGATCTAACACCGATACGACCATGTAATTATCTTTACATAATACAAACGCGACGGATATAACTAACCGTGTTTACCGCACTTTGCCTATTTCTATTTTCGCACCTCTCTCTCTCTCTCCTCTGTCTCTTACTGTTCGCCACAGTCGACAACGACACGTGCGTTTATTTACCTGTCTATCAAACAACAACGAACGTCAAACAGACCTACTGTATGCGATTAAACAAACTAGCGGCCGATTGGTTTTCCGATAATACGCGACCGAATGTTTCAAAAATTCCTAGTTCGGTCACAGTTTATCTTTTCATCTATCTATACACACAATATGTACGTATCATCATATTCATCCGCAGAGTGGATTTCACAAGGGACGTTCCAACATAGATAGGCCTAATGTATCTGTATTTTTAAGGGAGTAGAACGTCCAAATTCTCGCTTCCATTATGCTTTATAAAGCCTTGGACATGTAATTAAAGGAAATTGAGGAAACATTTGAAAAAACAAACACTTATCACACAGGTAACACGTAGTTGCTATCTGAATACACAACGCTTAAAATCTGTGACGTAAATAAGTTCAATGTGTTTACATAAAAAGGAGCGTTTTAGTGTGTACGAGGTTTGATCAAAAAGTTTATGCAGTTTTTGTTTATTTTAAAAATTATTTCCTCATTCATCGACATTTATACTTCCCCTTTCAAAGCAGTCTAAGTCGAATGTAACACGATTAAGTCAGCCATTTTGCAGTCTTCAATATGTTCCACGTTGTCCTGTCGCGGAAGTTATCACTACTGGGAGGAGGAAAGATCGCGTTGGGACACATCTGGTGAATACGGCAGTTGCCGTGTCATCATTATGACGTTTTCTTTTGCTTAGGCTGGCAAAATTCTTAACAAGAAATGACGTGCGTCCAGGCGTATTATAGGACTGCAATTTTCATAAATTATTCTTCCGTAAATCTGCCCGTTCTCTACGAATAGCTTCATACAAATGACATAAAATGTCCAAATAGTACTATTTACATACCACTGCGCCTAGCGATGAAATTTCATGGACCACAAAAATATAATCTTCATCTGGTAACCACGATTTTCAACTCGTTTACGCAAGTCTCGCTAGAAGCCTTCTGAAGACGTTTAGCAGGACAGAGCTGTTTATCTCACAGTTTACACAAAATTTATTCCATGTTCTTCAATTTTGTATTGTAGAATGACAAGAAATCGCCTATTACACCTAAGGACGACTTACTCCATTAGCTATAAAATCTAAACTATGCATCAAATAGGGCTAAACTTTTAGACGACTGTCGCTAACATGTGTACCAACATCACAAAAAAAACAGTTTTTTAATCGGACGCTTGTAACAGTGGAAACTGTAAAATTGCACGAACTATTTGATCAAAACTCGTACATTGATAAAACATTAACGAAGCATTAAGCATCGCGTAGTTCGAAGAACAATGAAACTAAGTGAACGCTTCTTCCTGTCCCTAATGTCATTTGCGGATAATCAGGAATTGATCGTGGCCTATTATTTGAATTATAGAACAGACAGTAGTTAGATAACAGTAACAGTAACAGTAACCAGTGCCGGATTTAAGATTTTTGAGGCCCTAGGCCAAGTTTCCTGAGCACTCCCCCCCCCCCTAGCTGTGACTTTGAAGTAATATATGTACTGCAGAAGTAATTTGATGTCAGATTAATACTATAAAATTTTAAACCAGTAAGCTTATTAATGATCTAATCATCTGGAACCTCTGCTGCAGAAGTACTTGGAACATTGAAGTCAGTTTCTGATACACATGTAAATGCAGGGCTATCATTAGAAATTGGCATAGTTTTAAAAAATTGATCTAATATTTGAGTTTTTTTATTGTTTCCAAATCAGCTTCCTTTTTAATTTGTTTTTTAGCGTACGTTTGTAGGCTCCACTAGCCGTGTGAATGTTTATGTTCATGTTCATGATGAATACGTTTAGTGTACGGATTCAATTCTATGTTCATAAAGTTTTCACACTAATAAATATCAACGAAATAACACGCTGCCCACCACACAAAGCTAAAAACCGTCTTTACATTCAAAACAAAATAAAAACATAACCTCAAATCGCAAACCGTTCAGTCACAACGCAAACAAACAATGATAACAAACAAGGATAGTACCACGGTCGTGTAAATTTGGGGATAATATAGTGGATGTTCAAAATTCGCATGCGCAGATTTGTTTTCAAGGATGCCAACGTCTTAAAAATAAGCGCGCAACATTTAAATAAGAACTGTCTTCCATTTGTATTATTAACAAAAATTGATCATTAAATTTCAAAAAATCATACTTAAATAAATCAAAGTGGCTCCTATTTTCATAAAAATACTTCTGTTAAAAAAAATATCTGTAGCTTGCGGCCCCCTCTGAGCCCGTAGTGGTAAATCCTGCACTGATAGTAACAGTAAAAAACATCACCAAAGAAGACAGTAGGCTCACTGGAGTAGAGTAGTGGTTCGAACTAAAGTAGGTGATTTCCACCTGCCAGCCCGCGATACCTTTTCATGCGGCCCTCTAAGTTTTGTAGAAAAGTAATTTAATAAATATGTAAGTTTTTAGCTAAGACCGGAAAGGCAGGTTTTTTCTGGAGAAACCTGTGGAAAAACGTTTCACCGATTCAATAATAAGCTTAGAAAAATTTTCATTCTGTTTTTATAATAGATTGTGTATTTGCTTTAATCTTTTTATCATCTTAAAAAACATAGTAAAATGCGTTAATCATGCTAATTTCCTAATTTTACTAAATCACAATTAAATACTTTTAAATATAATTAATTCACTACCGACTCGGAACACAAAGATTTGTATGGGTAAAAACGTAAAAGTTTTACCTTAGAGCCTGAACTAGTTTTCGCTTTTAAAAAGCTTCTTCAGAGGCCGCCGCAAAGGTGGATTCTGTAGTGGAGTGTAGTGCCTTTGTGTGTTCACTCCCACCTTTGCAAACCACATCATTGAAGCAAACCACACATACAAAAACATGGACATTCTACACGTACACACAAAAGGCCGAAAACTAGACACTCTTGAACAATTGGAAATATGCAGACACACGAAACACAAAAAACGACATCCTAAACGAACAGACACAATTCAAATCACACATATTATTCGAACATATCACATAATATTTATTCAAACACACACAACATCGATCTTTCAAATGTCGATACCGTCGCCAAGAACAAGACGGACAGTGTTCCCAGCGGCAGCATCTGAAGAAGCTTTTTAAAAGCGAAAACTAGTTTAGGCTCTAAGGTAAAACGTTTAGGTTTTCATCCATAAAAGAACTTTGTGTTCCGAGTCGGTAGTGAATTAATTATATTTAGTTAAGTAAGGACACGTCATGGACAACGAAATCCATAGATACTGTTTTTTTATTTGTACGTTACTTAACAGAAATTGAACAACTATATTGAGCTGACCGCTGTGTTCCTCTGTGGCGCTCAGACATTTTAAAGTTGGAAACCACCACTGTTTTAAGAGATAATCGCTTAGAACAAATGTTTCACGGTAAGCGCCTTGAATGTAACATCGCATACGAATATAGGAGAAATCGTATCAACAAAATTAAAAAAAGTTAAGCCTCATTTGCAATAATTGAAAATGTAAAGTAAAGCCAGATTGGAGACATAAGTATGCGTTTGTAATGATTTGCCTCTTCCAATAGTGCCTTAAAAGAGTAAAGGCTGAATAGGAACAAAGGCTTGGAAAATTATTATTATTCCGGCTGTACAATATTTACACATTTTCCAGAACCGGAGATTACAGAATTTATTGCATTCTCATCTTCCACTGCTGCTTGGCCGTCCAAAGGTCTTCTTCAATTTTTAATTCCCTCAATATAGTCTGAATTTCTTCTATCCAGGTGATAGTTGGTCTTCCTCTTTTTTTTCTTCCTGGTGGGATCCATTCCATAACTCTACTTGACAATCTTTCCTGTGCCATTTTTTGTGTGTGTCCATACCACTGTAATTTTTTGTTTGAATAAAATCAATAATTACATTTTTCACATTCATTTTTCAACTTCATTTCTAATTTTCTCACGTCTGGATAGTCTTGCCGAACGTCTCCGAAAGTCCATCTCTGCTGTCATTAATTTTGTTCTTGTGTGTTTATTGGTAGTCCAAACTTCTGAGCCATGAGTCATGATACTTATTATACTCTGGATTGTATATACTTAAACTCTGGATTGTATTTCTTTATCTTGCTTCCCATTGGCCGTAATTTTCACCCCTAAATCTTGACCGATTTCATATAGGCTCAGAATATCAAAGATGAAATTTCTTTTCTCGGGGGATTAAAGGATATGGAACATACTAATGAAATAAACCGTAACGATCGAGGTGATGGTAGAAAACCTAGAAGACTCGGTACAGAGAAACGAGGAGAATTGAAAACAACACGTGAGCAGAACGGATAACAGCACGTCAGATTTGTTGCGTTGTTACAGACCTGAGAAATACCGAAGTGTCTGGAGTGCCTATTGCAACACTGTTGAAGCAAAATACGCGAATCAAGTGCATTGACATTATATATGACGTAATCGGAAAAAGAGACCACAAGGTCGATTATCTTCTCCTTCTTCTTCTTCTTCTTCTTCTTCTCCTCCTCCTCCCTTCCAGAAACCTGACGGGGCAATCTAGTCAGACTGCCTGCTTTAGTCGTAAACGAACGCATTTACGACATTTAAAGCGTCGCTTATTGTTCCAAAATACAATGATGCAGGTATAACAGGTAAAATTTAGGATGGCCCCGTTAAATTGTTTGAAGAACATTTTAAAATAAAATGAGCGTACTCGGTTTGAACAGTAACTATTCTGTTACTGTTTGTCTTAACAAAGTAAGACTAAATGTCTTTAAGTACTTACCATATATTTTTCTTAACCGCTTCTGTGGAATGTATCTCTAGCCGCTTAAGATAATACGGAAAGATACTGATTATTTTTGGGTTCCACCGACACCCAACTAAACTTACTTAGTCGCCCGCAATTGTATTTCCGTCTACCGAGTGCGCTTTCATCGTCTTCGACAGAGTGCCCTACGCCCTTAATTTTACAAGAATTTTCAATCAGCCACACGACAAGAATTTCTCTGAAAGAATGTATTCATTTTTTCTTGCCGTTGGTTGTGACAAATCAGTGTCTTTCACAGTGACAGAAAAAGGATACTTCAAAATCCATGCAATTAAAACGGACAAAGTGACGGGAAGAACGCGTGAAAGTACAAAGATAGTACTGTCCCTTACATGTTTTTCCACTCGACAGTTTTTTGTCCCACATCTGTAAATCAAGTTTCCATTTTACCCGTAATTAATATGCATGTTTCCTCCACACTTTACACAGTTAGTTGATTTTTTCATAAGCTTCCAGTCTTCAGTACAGTTTTTAAGCCCTGTCTTTAGTATATAATGTTTAAATGAATCTATACTGTTGAAATCTATCTCGCTGTTCAGTTTACCGCTTAAAATTTGATGTAACAAAACGCACTGGCACTGGATTACACACTGTAGTTTTAATGCTCTACATTTGAAGACAACACGATGTTGATAGAACACTGTACACCATCTAAATAAAATGGCCTTGAAGAAACTACATGGGACCACGTTGGTTGGGGATTTCCTTAAATACGTATGAATAGACGACTTGCAATGCCTGCAACGAAAGTAAACAATAGGCGACCCTTTCGAAGGTTGTTAACGTAGCAGGCAGGTAGTCTGATACGATGGCCCCGTCAGGTTTCCAAAACCCCAAATCTGTTCCGGATTATTCTGTTGCGGTTTCACAATCACTCGCTCTACCGACGGTTCTTCTACGTATCGGGTGATAGTCACGGCCTGTTTTGGAATTGTTCGGCGTTCTTTCTGCATTTTGGATACATGTTCTTTCCGATTATCTTTCACCGTCGTCATTGTTACTTTTCTACTTAGCAGATGCATCCCTAATCATTTTACAGTGATTTCTTCAAAAACAATTTTTTCCACTGTACGTGACGAGTATAATCCGTCCAAGGGGGGGTCAGCACTTTTTTGTCCAATGCATTTTAAATGAGGGAACTGGAGTTTAGTTAGGTACAATTAATTAATGACCTATTGAACCTATGAATTTGAAATTTTTACCATACATTAAGAAAAAATACCAATATAAAAAATAATTACTTTTTATAAATTTTTGGAAAAACATTTTTTTTATTAAAAATGTTTTACAAAATTATTTTTTAAAGAGATTAATTCTAGTACACTTTGATTGTTGCATTGTACTGTTCAACCACGAAAAATTTGAACTCAACAGTACTTATAGTTTTTGAGAAAAGTGTACCTAATTGTTGAAATCTATAGTTACGGAAAAACGCGTGTAAAGCTAAACAATGGGATTGAAAAACAATGTGTAATACGTTTTATTTTATTTTTTTATGGCCACATTAATTTAGATAACCTCATAAAAGTATATATTTTCTTAATCAGGATGAAATGGACAATTGTTTGGGACAATAAAAAAATTTCGATTTTTTGACCGAAAAAGTGCTGATCTCCCCTTTTTGAGATGACAAAACATACTCTATTGTTTATCAGCCAGGAACAGTACTTAAGACAGTTTATCACGCGTCTTGCAATGCCCGCCGTCGTCGTAGTCTCTTTGTGATACATACCTGGAACTAACGGTCTTCTTGGCTGGACTATCTGCTACCTACGCGACCAAGCTACGTACAATGAAATCGTCTGTTTTATTTGGTTACATGTCAACAAAATTATGTTGTTCCTGTTTCGTCGTCTTATCCTTGACACAGAGACCTTTCAACGCTTCTATGTGCGGCCAAGTTTTTCTGCCAACATTTGTGACTCATAAGCCACTGCACACACTGATTGAAGTGTTCCCATTCATAAACATAGTTGTAGTTTTATTTTTCATAATACTACTCATCTTTCAAAACCAACCCGTCCTGATCTTATTCGATTGACAAATGACTTTACATAGGCCTATGTCGATTTATTCTTATTATTATTTATCATCATCAGCGGCGCAACAACCCATTACTGAGTCAAGGCCTCCTTTAACAGCCTCCGCCAGTTGTTCCGGTCAAGTGCAGCTGCAGTTCCAGGTCCCAAAGATGTGGCGCGCATCATAGCTCACACCGTCTTCCCAACGTAGTTTGGGTCTACCAACTCTCCTGGTGCCATAGATCTGTTCTGTGAGTGCCTTTCTTGGTATTTCATTGTCCCCCATTCTGATCACGTGTCCAGCCCACCGGAGTCTACCAAGCTTTATAATTTTCACAATATCTGGTTCATTCAGAAGTGTGTTCAGTTCTTGGTTGGTTCTTTTCCTCCATTCACCTCCCACACATATTGGACCAAATATACTACGAAGGATCTTGCGTTCATGAACCAGCAGGCTTGACTCAGACTTTCTATAAATGGTCCAGGTCTCAGAACCATAGGTGAGAACTGGGGGGATCAGTGTTTTATACAAAAGCAGCTTGATGCTCCTGGCAATTATTCTGCTTTGGAACAAAGGTCTGAGACCAAAGAAGCACCTATTAACTGAGGTGATTCTTCGCTTTATTTCCTCTGTTGTTTCCCCATCAGTGTTAACTTGGCATCCTAAATAAACAAAGTTGTTGATTTTTTCGAAGGAATAGATGCCAATTTGGATGTGCTCTCCTTCCCTAGCCTCCTGTCCTGTGGCCACGTATTTTGTCTTGCTTTCATTTATTATGAGACCCAGTCTCCTTGCGGGACCTTCAAGAGCAAGAATGGCTTCAGTGACTGCTCGAAGGGACCTCCCGATTATATCTAGGTCATCAGTGTATCCTAGGACCTGCACCAACCTGTTGAATACAATCGCCCTGGAGGACTCCCTTTCCATAGTCAAACTCTCCTGATAAGTCATTCTGAATCCTCATCATGCCCTTCTCTGTCAGCATTGTTATCCTACACAATCTTATTAATTTCTTTGGTATGCCCAGTTCTTCAAGAGCAGTGTAAAGTTCTTTTCTGTCAATGCTGTCATATGCATTTCTGAAATCTATGAAGAGGTGATGGGTTTGTAGCTTATGTTCCCTACCTTTCTCTACAATTTGTCGGAGTGTGAAAACCTGGTCTATTGTCGATTTTCCTCTTCTAAATCCGCACTGATATCGACCAATCACCCGATTAGCATGTGGAAGCAGTTTTTGGTACAATATATGGGACACTATTTTATACGCCACAGGGAGAAGAGAAATGCCTCTGTAATTATTACAGTCTAGTTGATCTCCTTTTTTATAAACCGGACATATAACTGCCTTCTGCCAGGCTGTTGGCAGTTTCTACTTTATACTAGTTGTAATATATTTTATGGAAAATTTACGAATATTACGTGAAATGTATATTTAGTTAATTACCACAAGCTAAGATAGCAGTTTAATAAAAGCGATGCTTTTGGTATCTACGAGTATTTTTCTCAAAACGAGAAACCAATTATTTACACGGCGTTTCATGTGAAGGATTTGTATTCGTGCTATAGGAACGTAAATTTTAAGAAAAGCAGAAAATAAGAAAGCTCAAGCTGTAGTGGAAAGACTGCAAAACATACCCCGGACAGAGGGGGTACTGCGTAAGGAAGTTAAGGAAGTCAAGAGTGGACAAAACGAGGACGCTGCTGAAAACAAGTGTCAAAGGAAACCTAATATAGCTAGTAATTTACTGTAACATTCTAGCTGGTTCAGTACCTTGTTTGACGGAACGATGGAGGGCTGTAGCATTAGGAGAAGTGCAAGACAAGAAGGAGCATATGGATAAGGCAAATGAAGGAAGAAAACATAAAGAAGAAAAGACATTTCTGGAAGGAAGGAAGTTACAGGCCTACCAACCTGGAGAAGAAGAATTATACTCAGTTGAAGCTTTCTGTTCGAATTATTTCAACACTGTCACTCCTTGTACGATCGATCCTTCATAGAAATTAATTATATTCCGTATCCCATGACATATTTCTTTTAACTATAATCTACTAATCTAAAAACACTCGTGTGTACTGTATATTATTATTACATGAATTTATTTCATTTTACACACACACGCGCGGGAGCACATTTAAAGTCTCTGCGGTTGGATGAAGTAATATAGGAGGAGATATACGAGGGTAAATAATCTGTGCCGACTAATAAGTCTGCAACTAATGTCATTGTAAGGTGTGTGAATATTATTGAAGGTCTCTGGGAAAAAATCTGGGAAACAAGTTAGATTTTGTTTTTATGAGCCAAGTTACGAGAGAGGGGGAGAGAGAGAATAAGAGTAAGTCTTGGAATTTATACTTTAAGCAAAAAAAGAATCTTTTTTTTTGCGAAGAATATAGAGAAGGCTGGGAGGACCCAGTTTTAAGAATGGAAGACGGATACTTTCCCTAAAAATCCTATTTTATAGACCAAGAGGAAAAAGGAATATTGGCAGGCCGAAAAGAAAATGGGTCGATCAATGAATCGCAACTGAGCTAACGGTCTAATGGTTGTGGGAAAAGAAGATGTTATCGGGGACGGTAGTGACACAAGTTTATACTGCCTTTAACTTTTGAATTGAGAGCAAATAACTTTGAAATCTGTCGATCTGTAACAAGGAGCAAAACAAAGAGAGAGAGAGAGAGAGAGAGAGAGAGAGAGAGAGAGAGAGAGAGAGAGAGAGAGAGAGAGAGAGAGAGAGAGAGAGAGAGAGAGAGAGAGAGGGAGGGAGAGAGAGCGAGGGGGGAAGAGAGACAGACAGAGACAGAGATATCAGACAGGCAAACAGACAGATACACTTTCATCATCGTCATATCTTCTTCTTCATAGCTAGTGTCTGTTCATTGTTGAAGAAGTACCTTCCCTCAGTGTCCAGTGATTTCTCTCTGGTGCAAATCTTCTTCAGTTCGCTGTCCACAGAATGTGATCAGTTATCTGACGATTTGTTTAGAACAGTGAGTCACAACTTTTTTAAGACCGGGACCCACCTTACTTCATGGGACCCATAAGCATAATTTCTTGTCGCGTTGTGCGTCCAGTTTGTTATTATATTTTTGCTAACATCGAGTACTTTGACCCTTCCTTTATGGTTAAACAAATTACATGTACTTAATTCTAGAAAAGTACGCAAAAGATTTTAAAGACACGGTAAATAAATTATCGAACCCGACTTCGCGAACTAACAAACGCCCCCTTGGGACCCAGCAGTCAATCGGGCCCCACAGATTGAGGAACACTGGTTTAGAAGACAGTCAATTGTCCTAAACTGGAAGCACAGCCTTCCGCAGAGATAGTTACGCTTCCGAAAGAAGAGCGAAAGTTTCTTTCAGGCATTAATTAATTTATTATAACTGAACCGAAATAAATTCAACAAGAAAAAATAAATTGATACAGAGCGAAATTATCAGACGTTTTCATTATACATCAATATTGTAATTTAATAATTATAAATATTTTGAATGTAGAACTAAAACAGTTGAATTCATGAGTCATAAAATATCAGTGTGCTTGAAGATTGAATACTACACTCAAACTTCATGTAAGTACATTCTTACCGAATTCATTTCTATCATTTGTACAGTGAGCAACAAAGGACGGTTGCAATTAAGGCGTAACAAACGGTATTTGGGTAGAGAGATAATTTTTAAATTTAATTTATAATTTAAAATTTAAATTAAATTCATTTAATTTTTATTAAATTAAATTTGATTTTAAATTATTTAATAGACCTATTAATTAATAGCATAAAATAACAAATTATTTAAAATTATTAATTTTAAATTTAAATTTAAATTTAATAATTTCAAATAATTAATCAACTATTTAAAATTTATTTTAATTTATTTTTAATTTTTAATTTAACCACAAGAACTTCTGTCCTGGCAGGTTAAGCAAAGCTCCTTCATTTCCGCAACCAACATATCACGATGTACAACTAGGTAGTCTGTAACCTGAATGCAGGCGTTAAAACTCGATTTTTCTTATTCCCGGTTTTTAAAGTTAGATTATTTATTTATTTTCTTTTTCCTTTTGTAATGCATTATTTTGTAATTTATTCTGTGCACATGACTGTTACAGGTTTCAAGTAGGTTTTAAATATTATTAAGTGACACTTTGTTAATTCTGTTTACGTAAAATTCTTCGGGACTTACTAAACAAGGATATCAACTTCAATCATGGCGATTTAATTGTATTAACGGAACTGTCCCAATATCCGTACCCACACTACACTTTCGACGTTTGGAATATGCGATTGTATCGATATACTACGATGTGAAGAAGAAAAGAAGTGTAATAATTGTAAATTCCTTATTTTTATTATAAAGAGAAAGTAAGTGTTGTTTTCATTTGTGAGTTTAAGATAATATTAGTTTTTGGTTTTTAGCTTACCGTTTAACGAAATAAAAGCCGTGGTTAGGGAATACAGTATATGCCGTTTAGCGTGTCTACACAAAGCTTGAAGTGAGAAACATTAAAAATAAAGAACGTAACGTATTTTTAACAATTACAACAACAGAAAATGTAAAATGAAAAATACAGTTATTTCTGACTAGTAAGATTAAAACAAAAAACAACGTATTGCAAAATGATAACAAGATTTGTTATTTGTTACGTGGTCAATAATCCTTACTCCTACTCACAGATTGATATCATTCTAAAAGTAGGGGCAAGTGACCAAATCGTGATAGATCAAAATTTTGATAAAACCACAAAAATCCATGTGGGATATCAAAATAAAGAGAATTTTAACAAAAATCTGAATGTACTGTTCAGCTTTGGAATTTTAAAAATCTTAGGACCCAAGGTCTCCTACAAATAATAAAAAATTTGAAATTTCCATAAAAATTTGTTAAATATCCATGCGGGTATCAGACTTAAGGGAATGCAACCCAAATCGAGTGTATGAGAATGTTTGTTTTTAGCAGGTCAAAAAATGAAGGTTAACATTTTAAGAAAATTTAAAAATCTATGTGGGGCATCAGCTTATGAAAATTTTATTAAAAAACAAACTCGGTATTTTTATAAAATTAACAGAAGTTCTATCTGCCAACACCCCTTCCAATTTTGGACCATCTTCAAAAAGTTTTTAATCTATGTTTGCAAGAAATTTTACATACTGTTATCAGTCATGAACATTTATGAAAAATATTAGATGTGAGCCTATAGATATCTGTGGAAACATACATAAAATTAAAAGCTAGGCCTAAATTATTTGGCATTTAGGAAATACGGTATTAAATTTAACTAAAAAAAAAACAATATGGTATTTTGGATTGGAATTTATAGTGTTTGTTGAAGTGTTTATAATGTTTACTTGTTATTTTACTAAAAAAAGTAGTAAGCGGAATAAAGGTTCAGTAATTTTTCTGATAATTTAATAATTAAATAAAAACAAAAATTTATATAACAAATTAAAGTATTTTGCTCATAATATTCAGCGAATTTTGCAGCTCGGGGAGGACCAGTTGTTACATTTAGGAAATTCTCGAACGCTAAGTCATTCATTCATTTTTTTCATTCCTCTAGAGCTACAGTCCACGATGAGCCTTGGCCTCCCCTACTAGTCGCCCTCAAACACCTCGGTCTTCCAACCTCCGCCTCCAATCCCCGATATCCATCCTCCTGGGTCATTTTCTACGTCCTGTAGTCACCTTCTTCTAGGTCTTCCTTTCCTTCTTTGACCATCTATTGTTCCCCTAAGAATTACTTTAGGCATCCTGTCGTCCTCCATGCGCATCACATGTCCCAACCAGCTGATCCTCATAGACTTGATGAACCTCATACAACGGTTCTCAAAAATCTGTTCCAAGGTAAATACATTATCTATTGTTGAACGTCCAGTCCAAAATCCATTTTGCTCTTCTCCTCTCAAAGCTTCAGTTACTATCTTAAGCCGCTAGCTCAATATGGAACTTCTAAAATATGGTGGCACACTCTTGCTTTGGAGACTATTGCATTATTAACTGAATGTTGAGTCAAGTTCCAGAATCATGGAAAACAGAGGAGATTATTTCCCCGTTTAAGATCGTAGTGAATCTAAAAATTATAGAGGGATAAGTCTGCATATTGTTGGGTATAAACTATATGCTAGGATTTTAAATAAGCAGTATAACTTTACCATTTATAATTAAGCTTAGAATGTTTTACAGCTGTGTGATCCACAGCCAGTCTACAAACATTAATAACTGGAAACATTTATTACTACTTACAGAACATTCCTTTCGAAGTTTTTTATGGATCTGGTTTATACAGACAGTCTTGTCGATTGGAGAGACGGAAAATTACAAACGCGCCCGCACTAAATCGGCTAAGCATGACTAATTAAATATTCAAAATGATTTATGTAAAGACAATGGGCGGCCACAGCCACGGCGATCAGATAGGCTTAACAATTTGGTCCAAGTGAATCAATATCACGGGAGAGGCAGAAGCGTTCTAGTATAATAACAACAGTTTGGCCATTATCGTAGGCAATATCTCTTCTCTATTGCCTCTGTATTAGCCTCTGTACGATGAACATTAAATACATAATAAATAAACAATGGCGAGAGAGAGTGAGTGTATTAAATCAAAACACGTGATTTGTTGTTGGTTAGAATGCATATGCGTATATGCGTTTACGGTGAACAAAAACAGCTGATACCCCGCTCAGCTGGCCACGGATGCAACTCCCCTTCACTACCTCACTCTGCACTAATAAAACGCATCGTCGCCGTGTTTTTAACGACGCCGTATGTGTGTGTGTGTGTGTGTGTGTGTGTGTGTGTGTGTGTGTGTGTGTAACCCTATCGGATGATGATTATCGCCCTCCAGTGTGCAACAATAAACCAGTCCGTCGTTTTGTTTATCTGACGGGTCACATTATTGCACAGATTTCGTAGATAAGTCAAAAACTTGTCTAAAGGTCTGAAATTTACAACCGGACCCCCTCGGTTTGTGGTTTATGCGCATGCCCAGGTGTGAACTAAATAAATCCACCGTCACGCCGAGAGAACGATTTGTGTGCTTTTCCACATTATTTATTATCGTGTATTTGAAATACGAATATACGCTTGGAGTCTGTCCGGTTAACATATGTTTACTTGTTTTTAAATTCCGCGGAGAATGTTCACGTAATCTGAAGAACAAAATATACTAATTGCGCAACATAATGAGTCCTACCGCGTAGCGCGACAAATAAGAATTTTCACTGAGGTTGTAAGAGGGGAAAATATTTCACAATAGAATCTCCTTAACTTGTCACGTCGGGCTTTCTAAGAATGACTCATCTCAAAAATTACAAATTAGAATAGTCGCGAAGTCAGGTTGTAGTGCACTGGATCAGGAGAAATATTACTATTAAAGCCTAATTATAATCGTGCAGAAAATATAAAGTTATCGTGTAATTAATTTTACACTGATATAACAGGAACTCATTAAATTTATTACATAATTATTTATAAACTAATGTCAACAAAAGAGATTCTACTATAGCAAATAAAAAAAAAAGAATATATCTTGAAAACTCATTATAAAGAACCTGAAAATATAAGAACTCTAACATTATAAAAATTGTTTATTTAAGTATTTAAGTACATAGTTACTCAGTTATTCTGTTTCTTAATTAATACCGATAATAAATAATATTTGATTTTTCCAAGGATATATTTTTATATTTTTATTACAATGTTTCGATAGCTTTGTATACTGACATTTTCAGATATAAACAATATGAATCGTTGTAAACTTACGTGTTTATATATGAAAATGATAGTATACAAAAATATCGAAATATTGTAATAAAAATATATTTTGGAAAATAAAATATTACTTACTACAGGTATTATATTAAATATTTGTATGTAGACTATAATACTTTTTCACTTTAAATCCTTTTTCCCAATTTATTAATTTGGTTTTTGCAGATTTTCTTATTAACTAAAGAATTCTTTCCCTTTTGAATGGCAAGCTACCAAATATGTTAGAATACGTTACTCAGTTTTAAGTTCGTCAGTGCCTTCTACAGTCCGACAATGTCGAAAGAATTTCATGTCATTTACTGTACGTTTCACCAACTTGTGGCCAAAATTCGCACTATTCGTTCACAGTTTATTCAATAAATGTGCCTTTACATGATAAGTAGGCGATTTTGATTTCACAATGACAGAACCTAATTTTAAACGAAATTATGATATTACCTCTCTATACATTCTGGAATGAGTTCATTACAATACTCTTTCCATTTTGAGTGAATGTTTCGGTGTATATTTAATTTTTTGTTTTGTTTCTACATTATTAAAGAAGATTTACGGCTAAAGTTTAATCATTCAAACTCACTTTTCTTAGACTTGTTAAGGTTATGTGTTGGTTCTTGATCGTAAATTTCACTTATAAACATTTCTAAGCGATGTCAATTCTAAGCTGTCTATATGGCAGTGAAACAAAGACGATGACGAATGCAAGTGAAACTCGACTGGAAAGTGCAGAGATGAGGCTCCTCAGATCAGTAGCCGGGTATATACCAGGTTAGATAGGAAAAGGAATGAGGACATCCGTCATGAGTTAACTGTCCGACCACTGATTGACATTGTGATGATATATAAACAGAAATGGTTTGATCATGTAGAACGTAGTGACCCGTCAAGAATACCACACGTAAGTGCAAAATATATGCCTGAAGGTAGAAGTCTGGGACGGCCGATGAAAAGGTGGAGAAATCAGCTGTAACAACGGACGACGTAACAGGCTTCGAGCCTTATACTTACGAAGAAGAGGAGGAGGAGGAGGAGGAGGAGGAGGGGGAGGAGGAGGAGGAGGAGGAGGAGGAGGAGGAGGAGGAGAAGAAGAAGAAGAAGAAGAAGAAGAAGAAGAAGAAGAAGAAGAAGAAGAAGAAGAAGAAGAAGAAGAAGAAGTCTCACCCTACGCCTGAATCAATGCGTGTACCAAGACGTAGAGAAAAATAAAAATACCTATAGTTTTTTGAATCTAAGTAGGCCTACATTTGTCATAATTTTTTTGTTGACCATATCCTCCTTCCTTTTTCTGTTAGTTTTGTAAGTTGGCTTGCTTCTTTCTACTCTCATTCTATCTCATTTCTCTCCCTTATTTCAAAACGTCACAAACAATGGTTAGTGTTTTACAGTTTACACCGACACTTGAATTGCATTCTACACACACACACACACACACACACACACACACACACACACACACACACACACACACACACACACACACACACACACACACACACACACACACACACACACACACACACACATATACACACACGGTATAGGTAAGCAAGCACATATTGTTTCAATTTCCCGTTTTATATTTATATACGTGCAATACCAACCGACCCCGACGTATAGATAAAGTTCTGCTAGTCAGGAGGATATAAATAGAATTGAGAAGAAAAGATAGGAACCCTTACAAATTTTACGACCACTAGAATGAAAGTCCTATCTTAAATATTGTCTGTCTTTGCTACCCACCCATGGCTTCCCTTCTCTCTCTCTCTCTCTCTCTCTCTCTCGCGGGCGCTCGCTCTGTGCACCTTCTTTATTCTGGCACCTTCAATTCCCCAGCCTCGTGAAGTTTCATTCTACCAACCGCAGAATGAATTCGGATCAGTATGCCATAAATTCTCTACCTTAGTGAACAGAATTCTACTCTACTCACCCCCCCCCCTAGTACGCTGCAACAACCCTCCGGCACGTTCTCCTGTCCCCTTTTTTTTAACATTCCGTATCTCATATATTGCACTTCCAACGACTGTTTTACAAGTTTCCTATTTTCTTAAAAATAAAGTTACAACTTATGGCGTCGGTTCCCTGTTTCTGTTTTTTATTGTTTTTAATCTAAGATCAGACACTACATAAAAGAGATACGAATTAGTTTTATCTGATAAGCGATGTCAGATTTATTACTTTTCGTTCATTCATCTTTTAAATAGTTGAATATTAATGTGAACTTGCGTTTCTTTTCCTTTAAGACTAACTCCTTTCCCAAATTCTACGCTTCTCTGAAACATTTATTCAACTCACCAGGTTGATTAGTTATCAAAGATTTTCGATAGTATTTGTAACACCTTATAATACATTTTTTTTATTGTATTCCCCTGTGGATCACCGCATTCGCTTTTAAACTACCTCGTTTGGAACGGACTTCATTCATTACGTTTCATTTCATTCAAAGTCTTCAGAATATTGATTTCAAATTTTATCCAATCAGATCATTTATCCTTTCACTATGGCGTGTGAAAGTACGAGTGTGAACCTTTGAGCCACTGCCTTTACCCGTGCAGAGGTCTCTGGTCATCCAGGGTATGTTTACGTATATAAGAAAATCCAGGTTTATTATTTTGCGACACTTGTTTGTGTAATTATATTTGTCTGAATAAAGGTGTATTATTTGAAGTGTATACAATATATCTGAGTGTACTATCCGGATGTATTATTATCTGAATAACTTATTATTTGAAGGTTAATTGAATTATAAAATAAAATAAAAATTTCCTTTTTCATAATGCAAGTCTTTATAGTATCCTTAAAAAAATTATCGACTAACAGAATCTAAGATCCTGGCGGATTCACTTGGGATCTTCGTTAATTGGGGAAACTTTTCTTTGCTTACTGAACTTTCAAAACAAATTATATTATACAACAAAAAGAATATTTAATATAATGCTATTTTCACGCCAAAATGTGTAAATAAAAAATATGGTATTCGGATATTACTTTTTCAGCTTCAAATATCATCGACAAAATTTGTAAAATCAGAAGCCCGATTTGAATTACTTCTCATCAAAACTTAAATTCTGTTAAACATAAAGAATTCGACCGTTGTATTGTAACAAACGAATTTTAATAAAATGGTAATTATAATTACCTCTCTTATGGGGATCCAGTGACGTAGTTTGGAGTGAGAACGCCATTGTTGTAGTTATGTATTATTTTAAATAGCGTGGAGAGTAACGTGGCTAGTACCACCTCTAGCCTATGCTGTCTTCTGACACCTGACCTGAAGCTGGTGAGAACAGATGTCCATTAGGAATGGTGCGAACCCTCAGTCTAATTGGAGATGACGAGGGTCATGGTTCTCATGGTTTCGAACCCATGATACCCTGCTTTGGAGGTGAAAACCGATCTCCACGCAAGAGTGGACTCAACGAAACTTAAAGTTCAAATCAAAGAGGCCTTCTTCTTCTTGATTCATATTTTTATATTGCAAATAATAGTACGACGGTTCACCATGAACCGAACTACATTTTTACTGCAGAAGTCCTTGATCGCGAACCCTTGACCTGGTCCAATAACTTCTTTATGGTGTTCGATATGCTGTTTTCGACATTCTAGAGTACTTTCCTCTTCCTCAGCGGTGCATCTCTATTGGTTTTGTTTCTTTCCTTTACTTCACAAATTAAATACAAGTTGAACCGTATGTAGGAACAGATATTTTCAAGAAATTAAACCACCATTACAAAGTCGGTGTTGAAAACAGTTCCTTTGTTAACATACAGCCTAATAATGAAAACGATTTGAAAAGCAGATAGATAAATGAAACGTAATCTTAAATATATATAGTAATTACTTAAAGATTAATTTGATGGAATGGAAGTGATGATTTTAGTATATGTATTGGAGCAGGTGGAGTGATTCTGCAGGTGCTGGTGGAGAGCACGAAGCCACAGGTAAGGAGACAGATACATAATAACAGTAATGGATGATAGAGGATAATTCGAGCTAAAGACAGAAAATAGAATTGGTGAGGTACAGATGTTATACAGAATCCTGTATAACTCGTTCTTTAATAAAAATGAAAAATCCACCAGTCAGTTTTATGCCAAATATAAATTTAGTTATACCTGTGTGTGGAAAAATATAACGACTATTGAAGAATAAAACGCAGACGGAGATACAGTAAGTTAAAGCTCTGTAAGGTCGTGTCTGTGCCGACTTTAATGTATGGATGTCAAACATGGACTGTCTTACAAAAATTTATTTCAAAAATACAGGCCTCGAAAATGAAAATTTTAAGAGCAGTTTAAGATGTAGTTCGGGGAGATCGTCTACGAAACGACGCTGTAAGGAGAGACGTGAAGTTACAGCCTGAAGTTATCGGTTATAGATAGAATACTGGCAGAATTGGAAGTCTCATGTGGAACGCATGGTAGACACACGTATTCCTAAACAAGCGTTTGAATATAGGCCAGTGGGGACGAGAGATCGTGGAAGAATGGTCACAGACTCTGTGAAGTCGGAACGGGCTATAGCCCAAGCCATGTAGTGAAGAAGAAGAAGAAGAAGAAGAAGAAGAAGAAGAAGAAGAAGAAGAAGAAGAAGAAGAAGAAGAAGAAGAAGAAGAAGAAGGAGGAGGAGAAGTTCTATATCGACGCTCAAGTACAGTTGTGAATCGTGGGTGCTGATAGATGCTTTGAAGAAGCAGCAGGTTGAGGCATGTAACAGAAGAATGCTGCAGAAGATTGAAGATATTACGAAAATGGATAAGATTAAGACCGGGGACAATTAGACTAAGGCTAGATCATGCGAAACGTTGGAAAAATTGACGCACAGCACAACTGTGATCGTTTGACCATTTGGCGAGAATTAATTGAGAGAGATCGACGAAAGCGATTCAGGGATAGAAAGAGAAGCACAAGAAGAGAAACGGACGTGCAAGAGAAACGTGGAATAGTAAGTTCACTGTCACCTTGAAGAAGACAGAGTTTGGCCAGTCTCAGGCTAGGAGAGAAACAAGATTAGGAGAAGATGCAACATCACCTCGACACCATAAAAGGATGAGGAATAAGTATTCTTCGTCGTCTTCATCTTCTTCAGAAGTACAGCCCAACATGATACCTGGCTTCCAACACCAATCTTCTCCAAAGTCTCCTGTACATTGCCATCTCAGTGTAACCACTCACATCCATTCTTCTGAGATCATCTAGCACATCATCCAACCATCTTATCCTAGGTCGGCCCCTCTTTCTGCTTTTATAGACCTGCGCCCTCAGATTTTTCTTTTGGCTACGCTGATCATCAATCCGCTCTAGGTGATCTAAACATCTCACCTATCTTCGTGATTCAATATCTCATCTACAATGTCTTCGTGATTCAATATCTCACCTATCTCCTGGTTATTTCTGATTTTAATCGACATCTTATTTAACCGGGCCATAAACACGTCTCGAAGAATAAATATTATATGTCCTTAAAACTTCTGAAAATCTGTGTCCGTTTCGTTTCTTGTATAATAATTGATTTAATTAGTTTGATCCTTTCTAATAAATTGGTAGTGTTGATTATAGATTGTAACTGTTTTAAGACGATTATATTATAGCATGGCTACATCTACGCGCACGCGCGGGTGTATGTGTGTTTGTGAATACGTGTGGTTTCTTCAGTACGTTTGAGAATGCACTGTGATGTGGAAATTGTCTTGAGACATCAGAGAGAGAGAGAGAGAGAGAGAGAGAAAAGTATAGGCGTAAGGGGGCGCAATGAGAGAGTGAGAGAGAGAGAGAGAGAGAGAGAGAGAGAGAGAGAGAGAGAGAGAGAGAGAGAGAGAGAGAGAGAGAAGGTTAGAGAATGGTTTTGTGAGGGGAGAGAGGAGAGGAGGAGAAGAAAGACACGTACCGCACAAAGAGAGATACAACAAAATATTAATAGTTGTACGTCATCCCAGAAGCCGCGGCGCTGGTCCCCCTCGCCCAAAAGCCGACCGCGTGATAAGAATTTTGATCCACACTATGATCACATATGCTCTGTGAGTCCGCTTCTTTCTCGAGCGCAGTCAGTATTCTCCCAGGGGTTGCAGCCGGGACGGGATCAACCCTGTCATGTAACTTGCTTTGTGAAGATTCTTTGCCTGTCTGTTACGCCGTTGCGACTTCTTCTGCTCTGTTGTGGGTGCGCTCAGCCCCTCCTCTTGTGATTCCGTAAATAATTACAATAAACCGCAAGACCCCCCCCCCCCAGGTACACACACAAAACACCGTGGAGGAAGTAGTCTATTTCATGAGGCATTACCTTATTTTCTAAGGAACATTTCTTTAATTTAGGTTAGTGAAACTAGAAATAAAATATGTCTCATGAAAGAAGAACTTTTATGTGTAGATACTATGCATGCAATCTTTACATCAGTGGAAATGTTCTAAAACATGTTTTGTCACTGATGTATATTTTTAATCTGTCATTACGTATACTGTAACAAAACAACAAGCAAAATTTTACTGTATATTATCACAAGTTAAACTACACCGTCCGACATTTTCAGCCGACCTTTCGTCCGTCCGACATCGTAAATTACATTCCTGCTTATTTCGGTTGTCTTCTGTATCTCCCAGTTGGCATCTCATTATCACTTTCTCAAACCCATCTGGCCATGAAGAGATTACAACAAAACACACAGACTCCTATCATTTATAATCAATAAGTCTTTTCTTTTACATTTTATTGTTGGCACCAGGTCAATTGCTGACAGCACGGAGATTCTGTTTGAGGTTAGAAAAAAATATTTAGTACATGGTTTCTTTGGAGTGTGGTTTATATGGCAGTGAGACACGAACCGTCAAAAGTAAAGAAGAACGGTACTTGAAGAGGTTTGAAATGTAGTACCGGCGAAGAATGATAAAGGCGAAATGGACTCATAGATGGGAAATGATGAAGTATTGACGACAACAGAGAGGAAAGAAAAGTGCTGAAAAAGTAATAAAAAAGAGACAAATATCTTTGTTAGGGCATTCAAGAAAAAAAAAACAGCTAAGGATCATAGAGGGGAGGTGGAAAGAAAGAGACGATGGGGAAGAAGAAAGGTTGGAATTCTCGATGACATCAGAAACGGAAGCAGTTATGGACAGATGAAGACAGATCCATAGGACCAAGAAAAATTCAGAACATCCAGTTGGAAGCTGTCGTAACATAGATTTTTTAAAAGAAAGAGACCAATCCTACATTTCATGGAACCATCATGGCTTTTTGGGGGAAGTTTCCAGCCAGATTAAAACTTGTTCGTGAGGAAACAAGTTTTGGAACAAGTTTTTGACTTTAATTACCTGGGTTGCACTGTCAGTACTGGGAATGACACAGGCCAAGATATCACTACAAAAATATCGAGGTTTAAGATGATGTATGGCGCCATACATAGAACGTTGAGGGAAAAAGGCAAGGAAAGAGACAAGGCTTAAATTTTACAAAAAATGGCAGTGCCTGTTTTACTATATGGATGTGAAACATGTACAAAGAAGATTAAAGACCAGAGTCAAAACTTTCGAAAAGTTTCTGAGAAGAACAAAGGGTTGTACGAGACAGGATCGTTTGCGGAATGAGGATGTTAGAGAAGGGCTACAGGTATTCTCCACAAATGATAAAAGTCCAGACATATCTCATTGCATGGTTACAGCATCTGGACAGAATGGAGGATGGTCGACTACCTTAGGTTGCGTTTCGATATAGACCCTTTGCTACAAGAGATGTAGGAAGACCGAAAGTGAGATGGAGGGATCCACAGTCAAGACGGAACAGGCAAAATGCCCATTCCGTGAGGTGCAGAAAAAGAAGAAGAAGAAGAATGGAACCATCTTTCTTTCGATAAACTTTCTTGTAGCCAACACATGATACAGTTGTTTCCACGCAAGAATAAATGCCCTCCATCCCAATTCTTTCGTGTTCCTTGTTAAGAACCGTTGCCAAGCCATTATGTCTCTTGGCCTCAAATCTTTGCCGTTCTCTCGTCTAACCAAGTGTCCTGTTCACATCCACTTTACTTCTGTTCACATGATACCATTTCTATAGTGTTTATTTTAACTCTATAATTTTATTGTTTTACTGTCTTTCCTGTCTATTAGTAGTATACTCCTTTATAACATGTTTACCTGTGAAGCTTACAAATTTTGCACCATTCTTTTGTTTATTCTCCATCTTAAGTCATTAGGGGAAGCACACTAATTCTTATTCCTAAAGGCATACATTCCTCAGATGAAATTTGACCTTCCCAAGAATCTACTCCTCTGGCTTCAATGTCCTGCACTGCCAATACTGGCTTAGATCTTTTGTAAGCTCTTCTCACTTGGTCCCATGAATCATCTTCCTCATGGTCTTCTCCTCTCTCATTCTTCTCCACACTTCCTTCACTCCCTCCTACTTCCTGGCTACATGATCGGCCCATACCAACCTTTTTGCCCTCCTTCCGTTATTATACATATTTCAAGATACAGCTCCCTTATTTCTCTGTTATGCTTCCTCTTATAACCCTGGAGGCACATAAACTTCCTCGAAACTGTATTTTCAAATGTCAGAAGTTGTCCCTCCTGTTGTTTATTTAATATCGAAGTATCTGCTGCACACATAACCAGCGGTCTTACCACAGTTCTATAAATTCTTTTGTAAGTAAAATGAGACGATATAGTCTTGTAGTCACGACTTCACGACTTCCTTGCCAGACTTCTGTTTTATAAATTCAACCGCCTGTGGATTTATACTCCTGACATATAGGAACTGACAATTCCACCAAATATTTAAACTCTCTGACTTCCTTATAGACGAAGAGGCGGCGTGATAATTTTAGAATTAATAATTCCACCAAATATTTAAACTCTCTAACTTCCTCAGATTTAAATGGCAGATCTCACAGTGTATCGTCTTGAATAGCAAATCTATGCCGGCAAAACTTTGTCTTGCTTTCATTTATTTTATGACCCACTTTTTAATATAAAAGCTTCGCATCCTCTACGAAGGTATTTGCTTAGAGACACCTAAGACCACACTTTGATTAAAAACGTTTGTTTTTTAAACAATAAACTTCCATAGTTTGATATTTCTTTATTATATTGCTGCTCTGAGAATCTCGCGTACAAAAGGCATGATCGTAAAGAAATAGTTATTTTTATGAACATATCAATCCCCATTGTTAATATTAAAACTACTATCTTGTTTTCCCATAATGATGGACTTATAGAAAAGATTTTATCACCATTTTACCTGCTTATCATTGCTAATGTCATTTCAATGAAATAGTTTACCTGCTATGTCATTTCATAATTCACTTTTATTGAATTTAATTTGTTGGTGTCTATTAACATGATGTTGGTCTCCTTTGATCACCAATTAAAGAAAGTGGTGATTTTACCTCTCCTCTTTGATATTTACTAACGTATTTGAACTTATCAGTATACGAAAATTTTATTTCTTTTTACACAATCTATAGGTTATATTGTAGTTTTCAGAAGACAATTGCACAGAGGAAACAGCAATAAGACTTGTCTGAAGTTTTTTAAATTATACAATCCAATTTTTGGCATGATAATGTCTTATGGCTGGCCATCATTTGGAAATTTCTGTAACGCATCACGCTGCATGACGTCATCATTTACCAGCCGGGAATCGTTAACTAAAACCGCGACCGCTAACGTGCTAACGTCCGTCGCAGATTAAAGACCTAACAAGCAAACAACACTGCATAGCTGTAGATAGGTATGTAACCAATCAGTCAGTCAGTAACCATAATAATGTTGCGTTTAGCTGGCGGCTGAAAGACATTATCATGCTCTTAAGCTTTTACCATTTGGTAAACGGTACTTTACATTTTTGTATATTGCAGCCAGTATACTGTTTTAATTCTGTGAGCTTAGAAAAATTAAATTATGTATGTGTACGTGTGTGTATATGTGTGTCTTGTATATGGCAATGCATTATGTATTTATGGATTATACATCATCTAAATAAGCACTCATTTCTCACGATGTGTAAAAAATTCCAGTGAGCTGCACTAACGCAAGAAAATCAAAGAGATTCACAGCAATCGGGTAGTTGATTGGTGTTACCGTAAGAGGGCGACGCGACAGTAACGGTTGTATATGTCTGCAGGGCCGTGGGTCCGTGAATTAACTGCAATACACACGGTGGCAAAACGACTGTTCTAAATTCATGAACATAGCGCGCGGCCGATTCCTATTATGCTATGCGTATGATTCCAATTGTATATGCGTTGTCTGACGCTGCCAAAGTTCGATTGGTTCTCTCGCGCCGCCACCACTCCGTCCAAATTAAAGGTCGTGTAATTTGTCCGGCGTTGAATGAGTTTTACGCACAATAACTATACAAACAAGTAAGCGAGTGTGTGCGTGTGTTTTAACTTGCCGCTTTTTACCAGCGATAGGGGTTGTTTGTTGATAAAACTACCACGGCATCGAGTCCGTGGTCCATTGAGTAAAATGCCATAAGTTTAGATTCCACATGGAGAAATCGTATTCTGTGGCCGTGTTCTTCCTTCTTCTTAGTTTATCCCTCCGTCGGTGTTTGGTGAATAATTCACCAATTATTTATTAATCTTTATGCATCACACTTTGGCGCTTGAACCATTTGACGGATGCAGGTGGAGTGTTTAGGTTCTCCTGGATATCTTAACAAATCTTTAAATCTGTACAGGGCAACAGGTAAATTTTTAAGGAGAAACTTAATTTCACTGGTGACTATATAAAAACGGCAAGCAAACCTAAAGTAATCCTTTCTCTTTTCGGACAAAGAGTCACAGTTTATTAGATTATATAGAAAACAATCTCTGAAAACAAGATACTATAACAAAACATACAGCAGTGTTTTTACCCATAATATCAGTCTGGGAGAGTGGTGAGAAAAAGCCGTAAGAGTTTCCAGCCAAACGGCCACGTTACGCACAGTGAACATTTTGTAAAGAAAACAGAAAATTGGCTAAATTATACTACGAATGAGTCTACTGAACTTAGTGTGTGTGTATGTGTGTGTGTGTGTGTGTGTGTGTGTGTGTGTGTGTGTGTGTGTGTGTGTGTGTGTGTGTGTGTGTGTGTGTGTGTGTGTGTGTGTGTGTGTGTGTGTGTGTGTGTAGGATATTACTGAGTACGCCTTGAAAGTTGAAAATGTTCCGGGATTAAGGAACAAAACGTCGGTAATATAATAATCTCATACACGGATGTACCCAAGAACTTGCTACAACATATACATACACACGCACACACACACACACACACACATATATAATTTATTTAGTATTTATAAATTCTTTACCTCAAGACATTTCCCTTATTTGGTACATGTTTCGGGAATCATATTGTTCCCATCCTCAACCTTCCTGATTTTATATCTTTGGGGAGTATTTGTGTTTTGGTTGGTTGTTGGTATTTTATACTGGTGTTATTGTGTGTATAAAATAAACGCGTTATTTATTGTGACATTGTATGTTTCACAATAAAAATACGCGTTATTGAAACATTGTTTATAAGATACTTACTTATTGATTGAATTGAATTTCCTGTATTTCACATTTTAAAGGTATAAAATACACAAATGCTGTGTAATTCTGTTATTACCTTTACTTTAATGGGACTGATTTCAGGATGTATCACACGTTTTTCAGCCACTTTAAAGATAGTAGTGTTGATTAGTCTTAAATTGTGTTTCTTTTACATGAAGCCGACTCGACCGGACCGCCCTTGCCAAATTCTGGATACGCCATTGATATTTAGCCAAGATCTTGCTAAAAACCTTATAGACACTTTATAGACGGTAAATGGACAGAGAAAGAGGAGAAGTCTAAAGGGAGAATGGATAGACTAAAGAAGGAAAGCGATGGAGCGAGAGAGAGAGAGAGAGAGAGAGAGAGAGAGAGAGAGAGAGAGAGAGAGAGAGAGAGAGAGAGAGAGAGAGAGAGAGAGAGAGAGAGAGAGAAAGAGTGAAAGGAGTGAGAGACGGTGTAAGACACGGGTGACAGGTTGCGGAGAAATATATTATGATGGATGTGAAGGGAGAGAATGAGGGGGGATGTTGTTTAACCAGACGGACATCAGGCTAAATGACTGACTCCTATTAATGCCTTTAAGTAGAAAAGCAATGCGGCGCGCTGTGTTCGATTTAATCCTCGGCCATTTCTAGCACAATCGTTTTGTAATTAAGAAGTGATATTATATCAAGTTGTACGGGACGTCCAGTTTGAGAGTGAAGTCCCAGGCCGGTTAGTCGGAACAATCAATATAACATTACAATAAGGGAGGAAAGGGGTTAAAGATGTAATTAAGATGACCAGTATCCGTGAGGCTAAGTAACCACTGCCCCTCGACCGCCGCACTCAATTGCAAACAGCTACCGGTCGCCCCCTAAGCCCGGTTCCCAAATTTCAATCTTCTGTTTTGAAACAAATCTGTTTTGCAGAGAGTAAGCAGTTAATTTGTTTATACTGCATAACGTGTTCTGGACAATTTTAATTAATACTTTAGTCTGTATAAAACTCTATATAGGCTTATGAAAAAGTGGTCATAAATGATAAAGCGGAAGCTATACCTTCCAAAACTCTAAAAACACGACGAAACCATAGCAAGAATAAAATTAAACTCTTATTTTATTTGGTATCTAATGGATGATAATATGAAAAAAATGGTTAATTTGTTGATGATTAATATATATTATTAATTTCAATTGCTGCAGTGATTAGATTCTCAGTTATATAAAGCTTCGTCAGTACTTCAAATATTAGGCAGATTGCCTGTTACGTTGAAAATCGCTCTCTTGGTCGTCCCACGCTACTGATATCTTCCACAACAGCCGTAATAGGGTGGAGGTAACACCAATGTACCCGACAAACGATCTCGGGCGCTTTCTCATAAGTAATCGTCTTCTAATATCTCACCCAAGACTAACCCACACCTTACGGATGAAATTCCATGATCCGCGGCTTGGAATCCATTGTGCAGCATCCCTGAACGAATGCTTTAAGCTTGGGTTTAAGAACGGAACCGAAAGAGTGCCAGACTATCTCACCTAAGATATCCAGGTACGCGCATCCGCGAGGTTGTCTTCTGAGCCTTCTTGCGTGAGATGACTGCCTTGGCCCACGGCACCCTATCAAAAGCGGCCGTTGCTCTACGTCAACCGTGGCCTATCGTCCAAGCCAGCGCGATTCTACGTATCAATTAATCAATTAGATCTCGCCTCGGACGTGAAGCCAGATTCACCGATTGCAGAACCGCTTCGGCTGCTGTGTCGGTCAGGGCCTGTACGAGATTGTGCCCGGAATCTCTTTGCGGAAGCTGTCAGTCTCGTCCTTGGCATCTCACCGAGTACAGCTGACGCTTCACGATGGTACGACAAATCGTCTACGCCAACACGGTTCTAAGCTTTCATATGGAGCAATTCCATAGGAACCCATGGCACCGCTATCTCAAAAGTGGGGGCTTACAGCGATGCAATAATTAAATTTTAAGTTTAGCTTTCCTTTATTTGCGCGCCCCATTCAAGCAGCGACGCCACAACCTTCTTTGTGTTGCAACCACATGACCACTAAGTGCTGGAAGAAAATGCCTTTCAAAATCCCAAAACAGACAGCGTGCAGAATCCCAGATGCAAAGTAACGACGTAATTACAAAATAGAAGCAACGATCACGATCTGAGCCACATTTCGTGTTAATCGATATTTCGCGTTAACGTTTTCGTGTTAAACGTTTTCCACTGTATGCAGTTGAAACGTGTACCTGCAAGCTGATAAATAGACCACACTCTTATCCACGCTAAAAAGTTTTCTAACTGAGGATGGATTAAACACCAAGCATAAAAAGTAAAACTATAATTAGAGTATTTGCGTATCTTTGTATATAAAATCGAGAAAAATAAACATTTACTAAGTTATGTTTGTTTACCTTATTCCAGTGTTTTTGTTTCGCCATTTGTTTTTTTCGAAGAAAACGCCTAACAGAAATATAAAACAACAAAATACAAGCAGAGTAGCAGCAGTAGCAGCAGCAGCAGTTCAGTTACATATTATACATTATGATGTAATGTGGAAGTCTTGAATAATCTATGGAATCCTTTTAGTTGGCAATATTTTCCGCTCGTATCCTCCCGCGCGCGCCGCTTCCATACTTTAATCGCTTTGGGAATTCTTTTATAGCGTATTATGTTCTTATTCTGCTTACGTTTAAGAGCACTTAATGTTATTGTGCGCATAAACAAAACGTATACACAACAACGTGCCACACCAGCGTTACGTTTTTATCAGATGAATACTGGAGCAGACTTTCTTATTGCAGCGCAAACACGCGCGCGCAAAATGATGACATAATTCGAATGATGCCACTCTTTTGTACTCAGTCTGCCTCCTTGGCATTTCTGTCTTTTCTGTTTATCTGTGTTTTTACCCCCTTCTTCATCTCCTATGAAAATACAAATACAAATATCAAAATTTCGATTACCCGCTATCCTTTTAACCGTCTGTTTCTGTTAATCCTCACGTTGTTAGTGTACGGTTACACAACGTTTTTTTCGGCCGTGCACGCGCGAGGTGTTTGGAAAACGCACAGTGGTCACACGTGCACTTGCACGGACGGAAGAGTAGTCATACAGGCGTTTTATAATCGGACGGCAGCGTTGGGACGTCTCGGACGCGCATTCCTACAGCTCTGGCCATAAAGGTTAAATGTGTACATAAAGGTTAAAACGCAATTGCACAGAAACGTCCGTGTTTAAATTAAAGAAATCATTGGTTAACAGTAGGAAATAAATCTTCATTAAGAAATTTTTTACATTACATATTTCTTTTTATAAATATGTCAACAACACCATGGAGACCAAAATTAATTACCATAATAACAAGTAACTAAACAAATGCTATTTTAGCGGCATCTTTGAACAGTCCGTGTGACCACCCTCGTGTGTGTTGAAAACGCACTAAAAACGCAGCAGGTTGCGTTTCGATGTGGGAGACGACCCGTCCGTTGTTTCCACGTCCGTGTGACCAATTTCATTGCCGCCTGTGTGTTAAAATTCAATGTGTTTCCCAACCGCACGCAAACGGCCGGGAAAAAACGCTCGTGTAACCGTATTCTTAAAAGCCGTCAAAACGCCACGAAACGTCACGCTGCCGAGTCTGATCTTGTTGTTAAATACCTCAATCGTACAAGGCTGTACGTGGTTATAACCGGGCAAAACGGACATCGGTTTTGATATCAGGTGGCAGTGGATATACGGGCAGTAAGATTGGCGCTGATGAGTTAATGGTTGCAGAAGAAGAAGAAGAAGAAGAAGAAGAAGAAGAAGAAGAAGAAGAAGAAGAAGAAGAAGAAGAAGAAGAAGAAGAAGAAAACTGCCTTCAAGGAAACGTACAAAATAATAGGCCATAATGAACACAAAAGAATGAAATCGAAATGATTTTAGTGCTATAGCGGAGCATACCGTGCTTAAAAACTGGTAAGTAATAGCTATTTCAATGGTAATTAGACTAAGTCTAACATTATTAAATGGTAATGGTGTTGTTTCTAAGTCGAGACGAGCAGAAGATAAGAGATGAGATTCTTACGACACTCACTAGGTACTACTAACACTCAATTTTCCTTACACTTCAAGATACAGTAAGTGACAATGGCATAAGGAGTGAGTTATGCAATACAATAAAAGGAAATAAAAGAAAATGGTGTGTCCCATTGGAGCGAATGCCGCTTGTATACGACCCAATTTTCAGGGTACTGAATTATGGGCCGAAAGTGGGAAGAATGTAGAACGGCCGAGGAATCACTGGACACCGGAAAAGGCTTAATCAGTGTCTACTACTTGGAAGTGGGGAAGAAGAAGAAGAAGAAGAAGAAGAAGAAGAAGAAGAAGAAGAAGAAGAAGAAGAAGAAGAAGAAGAAGAAGAAGAAGAAGAAGAAGAAGAAAGGTCTCTTCCCATTTATACCTTACGGTTTGGATCCTCTATCCAACTTTCGGTAAATTTCTGTTTTGCCATTTGCCTCACTTTCATAACGTCCTTCTCTCTGCTTTTAGCCAGATCTCTGGTATTACGTTTCAGTTGATTCTCGATCGGCAAACTTGGTCTTCCCCCCTATTTCAATTCCAAGATTTGTCGGTTTATCTTTCTAGTTCCAAGCCCATAAGATGAAATTTCCTACGCCATTCACACTGTGGCCGTTTCCTTTCCATTTCTTTTCTGTTATGTAATCGCTTCTAGTCTTATTTTATATTTTCTGTCCCTTACAGTTTTACCAACCGTACTCCACTTTTATGCCTTCCAGTTTCACTTCTCTCAGATACTTCATCTTCGGTGCTGTTATTTTCTATCCGGACTTGTCTGTCATTGTCGTCTCTCTGACTGACTTTCTAAAATAGATGGGTATTCCTCTGTATTAAAACTTGACTTATTTATAAATTTTATAATTATTTAATTTTTTTTTGTTACTGAAAGTCATTTTATAAAGCCAATTAAAAATATACGAACTATTAAATAAAAATAAATAGGACTAACTTTTTATTCAGGAATGAATAAAATGTATTATAATAGCGTTATTAGTAAAATACTTCTAATCAACAGTGAACCAACCAACATATTACTAAACCAACGGTAAAAATATTATAGTAACAAGTTATTACTGTAGAATAAATCAAAATAATTAACATTTTTTGTTGTAATTATCATTAACATGCATAGCGGGAAGCAGTTTGCACCGTCGAGTGTCATATAATAACGATGCTAATTCTAAACATTAAATCAGTTTTTATGCTTCCACTTCTTCGTCGTTATTATTTATGATACTATAAATATTATACTACGCCAACATGCGGCCACATACACTTTATAAAATTTGTAGGAATACGTGGTTAATTAAAACTAACGTTATTATATATAAGGCGGGGAGGGGGAGAGGGTTGAGAGTTTATTAAGGGCGTTATTACTATTGACACTTGATAAAGCGGGTTGGACGTGAGCGTGCGTGCGGGAGGGGGCAAGAGGCGGGTTTTATTACCGACCCCTTCTACGCCCGGCATCAGTAGTAGTAGTACTTCACTATCAAATATTCAAAACAATGTCTTTTTCAACGACGCCGCGCGTTCAAGCCCCATGTTTTATTCACCAGGTGTAATGCAGTTAAGGGTTGGGATTAAGTATGCATACTTGATTAAATACCGTGATTGTTGTTGTAGTGTAGCGTAACGGCGACTTTTTGTTTTGCGTACAACAAAAATGAAAATAAAGCAAGCCGTGCTGAATGTGATTATTATAACTGCAGTGAGTCTGAGACTCGCTCAAGATGTTATACTCAACTTTTAATAAAAGTTTGGATTATTCTGAAAAAATTAATAAACAATTAATAAGTAAATTAATAAATAATTAATCATTTGTAATTAGGTATATACTGTAAGTGTATATAAGCGATTGAGTTTTATATATTTTATATTAATTGCTAACAATTGCAATTTATACGTGATATAAAAAATTACGAATATCAGACAACAGTTAACAATTCTAAGAATAGGTAGATACCTGATTATATTGCCCTTCTTGCAACTTCAGTCGTTAGGTACAACGTGTTTCGGGCTCACAGTCCTATCTTCAGGTAAACATCACTCGAGGTGAGTTCGTCAGTACAAAACAATTAACACGCACATAAACACTGAATTCATTATCGTCGAGAACACAAAAATGTACTGGCTGTATAAAATTCAATGTAAAGATATGCCGGTAATACTCCTCATGTCTGTGCTAGCTTGTGTATTATAGTATCAAAGAGCGCGTTAAATTAGATTTGAACGAGACCATATCCTTCAAAAGGCACTGTTTCTGTAATCTAGCCGCTTTATATATCTCGTATGCTTCCAATGCACCCATATATCGGCCTTTTTTAAAATTAACGGAGAAGTCAATTTAACTATGATTACAATCAATTAGATGTTGCGCGTATGTCGATTTACTGTGCGCTAAATTCTTCACGGGTGTTCTTCGAACCTCTCTTCAAAGCGTCTCCCCGTCTGGCCGGTATAAAATTTGTCGCAGTCATCACATACAATTTTATAAATGCCAGAGCATGTCTGTATGTTTTTATGTGTCTTGGGGCGCAGTGAATTTTCAGTGTTATTTTTAGTCCTAAAGAGTTATTTTTATGTTCTCGACGATGCGCATCGTGTTCTCGCGCGATATGTGTGTATAATGAATTCAGTGTTTATGCGTGTTAATTGTTTTGTACTGACGAGCTCACCGCGAGTGATTTTTACCTGAAGATGGGACTGTGAGCCCGAAACGCGTCGTACCTAACGACTGAAGTTACAAGAAGGACAGTATAATCAGGTATCTACCTATTATCTCAATTAATTAATGCAACTTGGAGACCACACACAATGAAGAATTCTAAGCTATACTAACAATTTACGGTGTTAATTTCTACCCATATAGCCTATGTTAATTTTGTCAGATACGATTATGATTACTCCTTTCCTTTCAAGACACGACAAAATGAATAATAATTTTCCGCCGCTCAATTTACAGTTTCAACTGACTCAATCATTTTACTGCTCATAAACAGAAGTTCATAAAAACAAGACGTACTTATATTTTTTATCTGCAAGATAATTAAAAAGAAAAGAAGGTCATAATAGATACAGTATGGCACAATTAGGTCCTATAATTTGATATCATCTTTAGTAAAAAAAATTCCAAGATTTCTTGTAAGGTTTATAAGTGGTTACATTTTTATATCTATAGGTTACGAGCGAGTTACAAATTCCCAACGAGTGGGACAATGTCAGTTCTGTAGTTGTTCTCATACCTCAGCTGAAAGCCCCTTGGTTTAGGGCGCAGCAGACTCGCCCTCATAGTTCTCATTCCGTAACTATTTGGAAGTATTTTCTCTGTTATTCTTATACTAGACGTTTCTCAGCATTTGCTGTGCCCATCCATCGCCGACAGTGAGCACCCTAAGATCTAAAGCCATCCCTTTTATCCTCTTCTTTCTCAACCATCCCTTTGGTGTCGGTTGTGGTGGAAGAAAAAAGGTGATAAAAAAGTAAATACTCCTAACTCTTGAATAGTGTACAAGCGTCAAGTTCTGTAAAAAGAACAAGAGTTGGCCAACGAAGACCGACAGAACAGTTTAAAGAAAAGGGACCTCACACCCAAGACGAGTTGAAGCAAAGTGAGAGTCCAGCTACGGTACCCCGCGTTCGCCACACTCTTACTCACAAAGTCGAGAGCCCGTGAGGTAAAAAGTAGATACAGTCAGAAACAAAACTACACTAGAAGAATTGGATGATCAACAAATGGCCAAAACTATGAAGGAGTACAAGTGAAAGTGGGGATCTGATGTTGAAGAATATCCCCCGGAAGAATTCAGAAGCTGACTACGGTCAGAAGAGAAAGAAACATCGAAAGGCAGAGCATGAGACGGTGACGTTCGACAGGCCGTAAGGCATAAGCTTACAAGTAACAAAACACGTATGCCAAAATTAGTCACTTACGCCTGACTTGATATCCGTAGAACAGTCAAAGTAGTCAGTGTCGATATCAACTTTCGAAACTCTATCAATTTAGCAATCGTGAAAATATTACTCTTTTAAAGTTCACATACGGAAGTGTACCGCCAGTCACTTCATTTTGTGTGTACGGTGTACAAGTAGGGCATTGTGACTAATATTACACATTAGGATGAGTCCAGATTCGTTCTGGATCGCCTTGAGATGGATTCAAACCCACTCTGGCGCTGTGAAAGCGAGCACGCCGAACAGCGAACATTTTTAAGAACAGTATTGTTACATCAAAGGCTTGACTGTCAATCCATTTGGCTGAGCCATTATTAACAAGGCCAGCTAATAAGAGAATATTAAACCTTTATGATTTTTTATTACCAAAAAAGAGTTAATTTGATTGAGCTAGATGACATCTATCAATGCGCATAATTTATTAGGTCTGAACAGGTAATCTAGATGGTCTTGAAGGTAAGGTCTTGATGGTCCTGGATGTACCATCTCGGTACGTAATCTGGATCATTGCGATGACGAACTTTGGTAGCAGTAGGGAATCCAAGAGTAACAGCCATGGCAGCACCACGGTACGTCGTAATACTGGTGTAAATGATAAGCGATAACCCGAAGCGAAAGTAATAAGACCAATAAAATAATAACTTCACAACAAGATTGGAGGCACAAAAAACTACGACGGCAGACACCTCGGAGACGTGATTGACAAGGACGAGGAATTCCTGGTATCTGGGATTATAGACTGAGTAGTGAATGGCCGCGCGTACTGTAAACACGACGCGACGACGGGACGGAAGGAAAAGTAACGACACTCGGTTCGTTTTTGTGCCGCGCTGTCGTTCGTGTCGAATCCGATACTCCTCGGCCGGCGGCTTGGCTTCCGTTGTTTTTGTGTCCAGTGACAAGCAGCACACTGTCCGACACTATGTTAGTGACAGTAGACACGCAGTACCAACTCGTCACAGTGCAGTGTGTCAATCCGGTGGTAACAAACCTTTGTACCATGTGACAGAAGAGGGCGTAGAACGAGCTCGATTAGTTAACAATTCATCCTTAGAACGTGAGCTACTGATTGAAAACAAGGTATGTACTCGCCCATTATTATTGATCTACACTACATCAAGTTCTTCACCGATGTATTTTCTATTAAATTTCGTACGCGACGTTCTTCAATTTTGTATTGTTAAATATTCTTCTTCATCATCATCTTCTTCACCACTTAAATCATCGTCTTGACATCGCGGCATAGGAAAGATGCTGCCTGTTCCGCCTTCAAAGATCCTCCAACCATCTCTTCCTGGGCCTACTCACTTACGTATACTTATCCTATATGTTTGTCTTTCCAAACTATTACTTCATTACTCGTATCTTATTAACTATATTTTATTTAATTACTTAAATAATTAAGCAATTTCCCGGTTCTGGCATATTCAATGTCACCGCTTCCTTTGACTACCGCAACGCCTTCTTGCCTCTTTTTGTCTCTTCTTGTTTCCAAAATTGGTTTACTTTGTTCCATTCTGTCACTTGACATACACCCGATTCTCTCTCGATCTTTTCTTATTCAGCCTTCTCATGTGTATCCTAATTCCGAAAGAAATAAAAGTCTCGTTTCATTTGTCTGGAATCTTTCAGACAAAGATTTGTTTTTTTTTTAAGACATTTGTTTTTGTTAGCTAGCACCCAACTTTTGCTTCCATAATACTGGAGTATCACATTAATTTTATAAATTAATTTTCATATTTTCTTGTGTCCATTCCATAAATTGATTACTGTTCGTACACATTTTGCTTCCACATCTCATTAATGATTAAAATTTATTAATATAAAACAGTTTTATTTGTAAAGTCTCTATCGCCATTATATGATCTGCGAACTGAAATGAGATGCTTTCTATAATATTACTCTATTTAATTATTCAATATACCTACTAAAATAATAGCTCTTTGTCACAAAATTCTACTACTTTTTATTTTAAAAAAAAGTTTTTATATTAGGCCATGTAAATTTTATTAATAAGATGTAGAGATATTTTCGTGATCGAAATGATTTATTAATCCTTATTCTATAATTACCAGGTAATTAAATTTAAACTACATCTCTCTCTCTCTCTCTCTCTCTCTCTCTCTCTCTCTCTCTCTACAGTTTTCATTAACTTTACTTTATTACCCCACGAAAGTTGCAGTAATCCCTTTGCTCTTCATTGGTAATTTTAAATTTTTGGAGGGCGCCTTTATTCCGGCATTTTATATTTGAGACAAACAAGTTCGATTTTTTGCCTGCATTGTTTTAACCTATATCTATATCAGCCTCTGCTCTACTATAATCTATGTAGTTTAATAGGCCGTGGGCACATCAGGGCAGTTTATGTAACTTCACTCCATTCGTTCATTCATCGTATTAGTTCTTACTTATCCAAGGCTCAGGCCTCGTATACTTACAAACAAAATATACACTCACCAAATACGAGTATGTTTCCATGTGTAAAAAATACATATAGGCCTACATGTTCATATTCCATATTGTCACTAAATTTCGTACATTACTCTTAGAAATTATTACACTATTTAAAAAAGAAAACAAAAACAAACTTTACAAGAACTTGTTTTGAAAGTTCTCGCATAGGGCTTTCGAGGAGCGTCTGAAGTATAGTCATTAACCAAACGTAAAAAGTCAGATACCTTAGAAAACCTTTCTATATAAAAATCTCAAAAACCATAGATTATTTTCTAAACAAATACAAAATAAACACTGAAACTATACTAGACTTGTAATAATAAATTAACAAATTAATAATTTCTCACGCATACACGAAAAAACCATCTGTTAATATTCAATTAACAAAGTTAAAATCCTCACACACAAATACCAAACAACAATAGTATGGAAAACCCACAAGGACGAAAGGTGGTAGAACAACAATTCCCTGATTTCCTAAACATGTAGGCTTAAATTATTCGCCGTGATGACAGGGTCAGAGCAAATTGAAATAACGCCATACAAATAACAAAATTCTTGAAAAATATAAGTTATTAATATGATTATAAATACAGGTATACACAAAAACACATTATATACAATGAAATACAATACAGTGATGTAACTACGAGGTGATTAGGGGATCAATTACCCCTCCCCCGCCCCGATGTATTGTACTAAACCTTCAGCAAATTTTCATACTCATTTAACGTAGATCTATTTCGTTGTACTGGTTGGCTGTGGTAAAATACGGTTAATAATTTCAGAAATACAAGGAATAACAATATTTGTAAATTAATAAAATGTTATTATTAATAACATTTGATAAATAACGTGAGTATTTGCAGCATTTAAGCATGTTTTATAAAATGTGTTTATAAATATTTATGGAAAGAGTGTTGAATTTCTCATTTGTCCTGAGGAAAAAAAAGGAGTCCAGCCTTCAAGCTATTCTCACCCACTCCTGAAGCTCACCTCATCCTTCTTCTGCAAAGCTTTTGCTTGTATCTATCTAGCACGCCTTTCTAAATTTGGCAGCCACTTCATTTTTTTTTATGACATCCCCCATTGTCTCTACCAAGAACACCTTATCATCATTTGTTTCTATCAGGATTCGTGTATGATATATTAATTCTTATATCTCTTTCTAGTTGTTCTATCTCCTTGTTTGACTATATTATTTCTTTCGTCATATTCTTCTTTTCCTTTTTATTTCTCTAAAACTTTTGAAGGTTCTTCTTCGTTCATTTATAACATTATACATTTAATATCTGCTGTACGGAATTATTCAATGTTCAGGCACTCTATTGAGCAAGTACGTGTCACGTAAATTCACGCACGTATACGTAGCAAGCAGTCTATTTTAGGTCTATAGTGCAGTAAACAGCAATGTGCATGTCATCAGCTGATTTTATGTGTCACTTGAACACGGCTGTCAGCTGGAGACGACGTGACGTAATTACCCGTGTGTCAAATCATAATTGCAGTCACAGAATTACATCAGGTAACGTTCATGTCATCTGTTCTTTCGTGTAAAGTGGTGTGATTAGTGTTGTAATTGCAAAGCATGAAAGTTATCTCATATAACCTGCGCATAGTCTACAACGCAGGATAGTACAAACTACATATCTCTCTCCTACTCTCTCTGTACATATAAACACACGCCCCCTGTGCGCTCACACACACACACACACACACACACACACACAGGTATATATAGTAAAATGAACTTATTAAAAATTTATTATTTGAACGAGCAAGCAAGTTCCCAGTTTTAACTCGGCCGTTTGGCATTTGTCTGTCTGTCTATCTATCTGTCTGTTTGGGGAGGCCTCAAAGAGGAAGAAAAGAGGAAGCCGCGGTGGAATGTAGGAATGAAAGGCATATTGGGGACTTAAAAGTTGTAACAAAGAGGTATCTTAAATAAGGATGTGGCATAGAACAATATATTTGCTAGCTACATACTCCATTGGACACACATATTTAGAGAGTATTGACAAAGGCAAAATGAAGTCAATGGGAACTGAGAAATGAATAAATGGCAGTTTTAGAAATTAAGTTAATTAGCCATCAACAATATTAACACAATATGTCCACGACGTATCCAGTCCTGTTTCCTTTTCACCTCTTTATAACCCGCAAAAGTGTTCTACATTCATTGAGTCTTTTGAGCTCCCCTTCGTCGCTTATTTATCTCATTTTACCCTTCTAGCCCTAAAAAAGACCAGCGCGTCAGTCTCCCTCTCCTTTATTTTTTCTCACTGTACACGTATTATCTGCTCTATAAAGGAACGCGCTTTATTAAAAAATACTCTACCAGTGTCTTTAGTTGCTTTGATTTCATTTTGTTACAAAAGTTTCTTTTTTTTTACTGAACACTTCTTTGTGATGGGTATTCTACTCTTCACCTCTTGTTCCCTGTCAAGCTACTTATTCATTATGCTCCCTAAGATTGTACCTACTTGCCTACTATATTTTCTTTAATATTCTACGCACTCCTTATATTTAAATTTTCCTTGTCACTATTCCCATCACCTTTGTTTTTCTTCTTCGTCCTCACTTTATGGATTGGGTTAAGCCCGTTCCGACTTCACAGCGACTCTGACCATTGTTTACAGGGCCCCCCACGATCCGTCTCCTACCAGCTGGTTTATACATTTCGGCGCTTGTTTAGGATTGAAATACGTGTCTACCACACGAGACTTCCAATCTTGCCTGTATTCCTTTATACTCTATCCATAACTGATGGTGAGGTCTGTCCTTATATCCTCCTTTCTAAGATCGCCTGATTACCCTCAAACCGCATCCACAACTCTTAAACATTTCGTTTCTGGAGGTCTGCATTTTAAAAATATCTTTTCTACAGGGGAGTCTGTTTCACTGGCATAAATAAAAGTTAGCACTGCCAAAATATATTAACAAAAAAAGGTATAACAGAGAAGAATATTATTATTTCGTTCAAATTTCTTTGCCCCAACTAATTTCTTTAGATGTGTATGTGCATAAATCGAAAATTGTCTTTGCTCTCGTTCCCTGTCAACTCCTTATTCAATGTCCTCCTTAAGAGCTGTACATATTGTTACATGACATTTTTTTATGCATCATGTTAACATAAATATGCTCTAATACTCTTACCAAAAGTACCAAGAAACATAATAGTTTTGTTTCAAGAAATAAATAATTAAATACATAATTAAATATTGTTTATTTTATGATTTAATTCATGTTAGCTAAGACTAATAATTATGTTTATTACAGTTAAAGTAATGTTAATAATAATAAGTAAGAAGGACAATGTTTAGGAACTTACTTATAAGGTTTTGTTGTATTTATAAAAAACTGGATTGTATACAGGAAGTTAAGAGGAATTGTTATCTATTACTAATAGATATTAGTAAGTAGTTTGGGTCATAGTGATTAATATTAATAACACTAATGTTTAGATTAACTGGAAAGTACCAAAATAATAGTAATAGAGATTTGTAAAACTAGGCATGTTAAGCTTAGACAGTTAAGGTATTTTGAATAAACATTTCTATTAAAATGATAATAAACAATGTCAGGTTAAGTTATATGATTACTAAATGTGTCAAATAGTTTTAATAAAGTGAAAAGTACAAGAAGAACTAATAATAAATAATTTTGGGACAAATAATTAAAAGTGTAAAATGGTAACTCAAGAAATATGTAACAGAAGATAATCAAAAGTGGTGTCAAAATTATCAGTGTTTCATCAGAAGATCAAAGAAACTAATAAAGTGAAGATCAAAGATCTTATAAAAAAGTTATAACAGTTTAAAGAAAATGAAAGATAAAATATTAAAACTTTGTTTATGTGGATGCCAAGATATCACCAGGGTTACAAAATGTTACATTAGAAACCAATAAAAGCTGAGATAGGCCTTAGCAACTAAAATGTTATAATAAATGAAATAAGTATTGTATTATTGGATCTGAACGAGAAAGGTTGAATTAAAAACCAGAGAGTGACGAATTTAAATTATTATAAATTTCATATTTGTGGACCTAAAGTAAAAAGTTAAATAATCCTCCTAAACCAAACTAAATAGAAGAAGGAAGTGCCACATTATTATAAAGAAGTAAATCAATGAATCTCTGAAGAAATATCAACTTACACAGGAAGAGAAGTATTTTTTGATAAATAACTAAACTGAACTATTCCATTCTAGGCCTAGGCCATAGGTCTCAAAGACACTGTTTACACTTTTAATAAAAATAATTTGGAACTTTCACTGAGAAAAATATCAATGAATAATCTTATTTACAGTATGAAAAACTATTAATATAGAGTAATACTATAATATAGAGTGAACTAGGTCTAAAAAACATTTAACTCAACATAACCTAAACACTGAACATTGTTAAACTATTAATATAATCCTGTTAAGGCACTTTGTAATTATTTATAATCCCATGTATTTTGGTACTTTTCCTATCATAACTGTCGTTTATATCGTAGTCAAAAGGACCTAACACAACACATTCTATTTGTATTTAATTTAATAAATATAAATATGAGCCTTGAGATATAGAAATTCTTATTGCTACTGCTGCCATACTGAGCATATGTAAAGAACAGCCGGTTAGATTTTTGTTAATGATTATATTTGTTATTTAAAAACAATTTAAAAAAAATAATAAAAGGATTTGAATGTAATAAATACAGATAAAAGGTTTATTCGTTTCTTTATTTAATGAATACAAAATGTGTATGATATTATAAACACTATATCAGGGACTGTGAATTTGCTTCATCAACTAGATTAAGTTGGCAACACTCTTCATTTGGATATATGGCAGAGTATTCGAATCTGCTTTGATGAGCTGTAGTTATCACATTCATCTCTTAAATAAAAGATTAAAAGAGATATAATTATAGCTGATATAGGAACCTTTATTATATTTAAAAAAAATAATAATTAATATTTTACAAATAAATTTTATTTGCAACCTGTGATTGCAAATTGGCGCTCAACAAATATTACCCTGACCAGATACTTATCCTATAAAATATTAACAAGGTACACATTAAATAACCAAGATATAAGCAAGGTACAATTCAGATAAGTACGATTTGTTATTGAATGTAACAGTATTTACCTGATATGTTTTCTTCAATATTTTACGATCATATCTTGCTTTTCGTTTATTCCTATCACTTTCATTTTTCTTCTCCTTCCTCTTCACTCTACGGATTAGGCTATAGCCCGTTCGGTCTTCACAGAGTTTCTCGGAATTATTAATAACAAAACAAAACTGTATACCTCATATCACTCTTCTTCCTCTTCTTCTTCTTCTTCCATGCCGCTCCATCCATGATACTCCTAGTACTGATCGTAAAAATATCATTTCACTAGCCTGTATCCGGCTATGGGTCTTTGCGTTCAGCGTCTAAGTCTCACTACCATAAAGGCCGCATGTCACTGCCATCACTTTATAGAATTTCAAAAGAGTATCTCTTCTGACCTTTCCATTCAGTGTTCTTCTTATATGCCACATATGTGATTAAACTTCTCTACGTTTTTGTCCACATCTATCTCACCACCATAAGACAAGTCATATCCAAGGAACCGTCACTATTCTAAATGAAAATAACAAAGAACTTTACTTGCAAGCTAGTTGATACGAAACCACAGAAATTCTGTCAATTCAGATCGAAATGCGTAACCAATGGAAACCCATATAAACACATCGTCTACGAACTGACTGTAAACGTTACACATCTGTAAACGTTACTGACTGATCTGGGGCATCACTCACTAACCACCTCGATCGTAATTGATTTAATCTGTGGGTTAACTGTCTTCAGGTTGAATTCGTGTTTGCAGACATTAAAGAGTTTAAACGCGGATACCACCTCGGTGAGCCATTTGGTATCCATTATGTCAGGGACATTTTTCCATAATTTACCGTCGGCTCCCTGCAACAAGTAGCGATATATAGTACTTCCTTATCGGAAAAGTTATCTATTCAGCGCTCGTTATACTCACGGAAGCCGTTACGACACATTATGCACGGTTTCCTTATTAAATACAGGTGGAAGGCGCAGCAACGGTACATAATATCTTGTTGTTAGAATAAGACAACGTTTAACTGATCACGCGCAAGTCGATTTTTTTTTTACATACTTTCTCTTGTTTTGTCTCTCTCTCTCCCTTCTCAGTATCATTTTTTGCCTATCTTCATTTGCCTATCTCACTCTGTCTCTTACTGTCTTTCTCTTTATATTTCTAACCTATCTGTCTCTCTCTCTCTCACTCTCTCTCTCTCTCTCCTCTGAACTCTCTGAGTTTTAAATGTCATTTCCTGAATACAGCGAATTTTAAAAGGAAGAATTGAGAAGAACTATCACTGCACACGTGTTATTTTGTCTGTTGCATTGAACTCGCTGGCCACCAGACGTGTTGCATTATGAAAGCACGTGCCGCCTATCCTTTGTGTGTCACAAATATAATATTATTTCAAAATCGTGATTTAATTATTTACGATAATCGATTTGACTTCTGATAAATGTCAACCGCTATTACATAATACGTACGTTGTAACGTCACAGAACGTTCCATAAAAGAAATCATTTATATAGTAAGTTAGCATAAGAGGAACAGTATCGAACCCAAGTAGTCCCAAAAAATTGTGTAATTTTGTATAATAATTATTTCTATCAACTTGAAAAAACGACCAAACTAAGACAAACCCCCATATATATTATTAAAGTGAATAAGAGTGAAAAAACCATAAGACACTATAAGAGAGAGAAATAATGTCAGAATCTACCAAAATGAAGTCAATAATTATTAAGTTTTATAACTATGAATATAGTATTAAAAACTATTTTTTGTGAATGAATGGACATGATCCATTATTATATTATGTGATGTAAATAAAATAAATGTATTAAATGATTTAAATACATTATTAGAAAGAATCTAAGTTAAAATAAAAATTGTATATTTGCAATGACAAAAAATATTAATGTGTTGGATTTGAGACCATACACCAAGATTTCATGAAAAAATTAATTATTATCAGATTTAAATAAAAACTATATGTAATTGTCAAGCAGACAATAGTGAACAATTTATCTTAAATAAAGGAAGCTGTCAAATGAATAAAAAGCAGTCAAAATAGCCAAAAACAGTGTTAACTAAAAACATGTAATAGGCATCTAATATTGTATAATTTATGAATTTAATGTTGCCAAAATGCAACCAAACTGTATTAAAAAGCTGTAATATGATATAAAGCAACTATACTAGGTATACCTGACCAACTTTAACATTGTAATAGTCAAGTTAGCAAAATATTTACTTATACCATGTATGGCTGGAACCAATCATCCAGTACAAAAATAATCATATCTGGCTAAATACTTACATAATACTAACAAAAATAAGATAGAAAGGTACAATACATCAGAATACCTTAATAAGAAACAAACTCAGTTGAAAGTAAAGTCAATTCTAAAAGAATTTAACTAATTAGAGTGAGATTTGTCACGCCATAAAAAAGGACATCTCAAGACCAATCAATGATGCTATGTCATCTTGTGATAAATATAATATATGTACAGAGTAACCAGGTATCACAAAAGATAGACAAAATAATAAACTCTGTGTGTACAGTAGTGAAATAATACATATATTAAAGAAAAAGACTAATCATTGTATTAGAAAACTGACAAGAATCTAAGCCATGAGCAGAGGCCATATAAAATTGTATTTATTTGTGTTTTATTTATGTTAAAATTTGTTTATTTTGTTGTAGGAAAGTAGTAGTATTAGATGTTCAGCTTGCGGAAGGAACTTAGTAACTCCACAACAATTTTTGTTATAAAAAATGAGTTTTCAATGACAACAACTCAAGGTGAGGGTTGTATATTGTATTGTTTATTAAACTTAAGTTAATTAGAAACCAATCATATTTAGTATCTCTAGATTCAGTTAAAAACAAGGAATCTAAATGTATTATTGGCATACAAATTGTGAGTACTAATGTAAAACTGTTTGATAAATACCAGAGTAATTTTTGAAATATCCTTTGTATGAAGAATAAGAAATTCATTCTAAAAGCTTCTACGGAAGTGAAAATTGTTCTATGACATTCCATTTCGTTTATTCTCGAACATTCTAGAAAGAAGTTTTACACAAATATACCGGAAGTCGATGAAAACAGTCATCCTGAATTAGTATAAAAGCGAGACCAAATTCGACCCAAAAACACTTGAAACTTGAACTCCAGAACTGATGCATCTCACACAACACTGATCGACGCAGCTAAGGCGAAACCGAAGAGGCAAGAAATCGACAAGACACGGCAGGAAGGCTTTTCCCGTACATAGACATAACCGACTGACTTAACCTCAACGAGAATCTTCGCCAAAAGTATCGCTGAAATAGAGCAGCGATACGGCAAATTTTAATAGAAATCACGCAGCCAGAACGTCAAGCGGCCCAGGAGGGACCAAAATTTAAATAGAGAACGAATTCTGCTGTGTTCGCATTGACTGACTAACTTGACAAATAATTCCCCCTAACGTAAACATACAATACACAAAGCCTTCCTCAACACTGCATGGGAATCAGCGCTGCGGTGGCCGATTTCTGAATCAACGCTAAACAGATGATTCGTAGCGGCGGCGTTTGAACGATATTCTACTGCCAAACGTTTTTACAAAAGTGCGGAAAAAGTAATGATCGCAAAATTTGACTTTAAATAGATTCAGTGTACACCCGAAGAGGCGAGATTGAGAAACTACCCGAAAGGAGTGTCCAGTGCGAGAATAAATAACCATTGGAACGTGAGTTATCAAAATTAAAGTCATTTGTTACCTGGTTACATTTTATCACGCAGTTGTACTTCACACGCCACACATACACCTTCAAATCACTTAGTTTTTTCTTGTAAGGCATCTAATTGATATGTCTTGGTAGTTCAAAGGAGTCACGTCCTGAGAGTAAAGATTTTTCATGTATTAAACTCATACTTTTCAACTGAGTCAAAATCTGAACTATACTAGCCGATACTTGATTGGATATAAATATAAAAAAAAATTGTCAATAATAATAACTTGTAAAATTTTTTCTCTGCAATTTTATAATTTTTTTCTATGAATGTTAGTCCTTCAGACGATTTGTTTGTTTTTAAAGAATCATTAAACTTAACTGATTTTTCCAAGCTAAACTAACTTGTTTAAATTTTTTCGTAGATTTAAAAATTTTATCAATCACATTTATTTTTTTTCTTGGAACAAACGTTTCCAAGTGGCGCCCACAAAAAGCATAGTTTTAAGTTGTGTTACAGGACTACGTCACTGCAGAGGATTCAGTCAACAGAGTAAGTAACAAAAGTGCGCGGAGGTAACGCCCGACATTTTACAATACAAACATTTAAACAACACCCACTACATTCTTATTGTTATAACGTATACACGGCAACGTGCTTCATCGTAATAAATTATTGTGACAACAATAAATAAATAATAATAAAATAATTTTTTTTTAACAGTGGGAAAAATGCTTTATGCATCGTCAGAGGAAACCGTTTGTCCCCTGGTGTGTGGTACTCTCACCCACTAAAAAAACCCACCTCTAATTCATATCCATCCTGGAACAATTAGCGTATTACTTCAGGGTGGAGCCTATTGCGTCCTTATCGGGCTATTTCTAATTGTCCCTTATCTTATACTGCTCACTGGATGCAAGTTGGGCCTGTCTTTTCTTTTCTAGTAGCATCCATTGAATAAATGCAGAAATGTAATCCTATTCCTCCTTGTCTCGCCCATAATCTCAACTGCGCCCTCGGACGTGAACTCCCCGAGCTCCATCTCCAGTGCCAACCTCTCTCTTGTGAATCTGTAGCATATGAAAAGGTCTGCATGGCATCTTCATGGGGAGAGTCACCATATTGTCATGCTGGGCTTTCAGCCTTTCCCGTTCTGTGGAGGCAGGCATTCAAATTGCTATGACCACTGAGGAACTGTGTCAAATGGTAGTTAACCTCACTGTGTTGGCGGTCAATCCATTCCTTTAAGTTCGGTATGAGCCTTGCGGTCAATTTTCGTCTGTCCTCCCTAATCCATAGATCTTTCCCGTGCCGGAGAGTGAGCCAGAGCGCCTGGCTCCATGTTTTGCCGCATCCCTTCCAATTACATCTCTTCTTTCGAAACCAAAAAATCAATGGGAACCACTCCTCTTATCACCAGGATTACTGGCTCTGGCACTGTCCCATAAAAGGATGCTACTCCTCTTCTTTGCACCATACGTGTCCTGTATTTCTCCGTTTTAATGCATCGGCCCAGATTTTGCAACCATACAGCAGGATGGATTCCGTGACCGGTATCAACCATCGCCTGTTGCAACCACCATTGGGGCCTCCTACATTGGGCATAAGCCTGCTGAGCTATGTTATGGCCTTATCAGCTGCATACCTGATCTGCTCCCAATAGGAGAGCTTGGAATTTAGCCTCATCCCAAGGTATTTAACCACCTTCTTTGTAAATATAGCCTCAGCTCCCGCTTGCCCCGGTATGATTGTGGGGATCCGACGCCGGTGAGCAATACTATTTGAGTCTTTTCAATGGGTAGATCCAGGCCGTGTTCTCTTCAAGCCAGGAGCTCGCTCGCCTCACTCATTATCTGATTCAGGCTTCTTTGTGCATCCTCAGTGTTCCGTGCTACAATAACTGCCGCGACATCATCTGTGTTACCTACTAGGACAGTGTCTGGAGGCATCCATGTCCGTAAAATTCCATCGTAGGATACGTTGCAGACGTCAGGGCCCAAAATTGAGCCCTGGGCAGCCCCGGCGGTAATCTTTTTACTACTAGGTACATCCGTTATATTATATATTAGTGCCCTGTTATTCAGGTAGCATTCCGTCATCCGGAGGACATACTGTCGGATCCGGAAGATGTGTTTGAGAGACCTAAGCATGTCGCTCCAACTGGCAGAAATAAAAGCGTTCCTAATATCCAGCGTTGCCAACAGGATTATATAATAATAATAATAATAAATAATAATAATAATATCATTATCATTATCCGTCCACATAGTCCTTATTTGAGGCAATTTAGTAGTGAATATGTCCCCTGGATATGTTACTAGCATATTGTAGGGTAAGCCAAATGGATGACTGCCGCACCACCAAACAACTCTGGAACTATAAGCCAAGGGGTCGGACAGGTGTGGAACGTCCGAGGAAGCGCTGGAGTGACCAGCTGTAATCTTTGCCTATTTGAGACCGGAACAAACCATCCTTGGTTTAATCTGTGAAGATGATGATGACGATGATGATCATTATCATTATCATCAACATCATCATTATCACCATCTTCTTCTTCTTCTTTCGTAATGATTTAGTCTTACAGCCTGGTACGACTTCTACTCCGCTTACTATTGGAATTGATCTCTTGTCCTCTTTCCTTGCCCGTCCCAAAGCCTTTCATCATCATCATTTCTCCTTCTTCTTATTTCATCAAGGAGTAGGCAGATCGGCTGTTCCAGTCTCAAAGGATATACATCCACTTGACCAACGCTTCCTAGGACTTCCTATACTTCTTTGTCAAATAAGCGTTGTTACTAAACGTGTTACAAATATATTTTTCGTGTTTAGATTTAAAAATAATGTTCGTGTTAAAAAAATTTTGTTTATGAAATTTTTTTTATATAATTAATTAAAAACAATTAATTAATTATGTTTTGTCGTGTTCAGAAACGTTTATTTATTGTTTTAATTGTTTTATTGACTTTTCGGTATTTTTAAATTCTCTCGCCACTTGATAGATTCGTCTCCAAGAACAATCGATTTGTTTACTTTTCTAATTTGGAGGTTATCTTCTTTCTTCGTGGTGAGATCCTGGTTTTTGCTTCTATTAAAATTTAATTATTATATTATTTATCTTCTAGGAATGAAAAACTGTGTAAATATGAAATAAATAAGAAATTTTATTAGCAATTCAATATCTTTTGACTCTTTATCGATTTGTCAATCGATTCTCAGGGTGTTGTTTTATCGTACAATTATATATAAAAGGATTCTTTTAGCAGTTATTTTATGGTAAGTCAGAGAAATAAGGGTTAAGTTTATCAAGTATAACAGTACAAATATATCACCTTAAAAATTAAAATACAGATTTAATATTGGATATATAATGGTAAGTAAGCTGTTGTCAAACCAATCTGTAGTGTGGTGGCTGTGTTGAGTTGTATGATGGGTAATCAAAGATGGCTGCCTCTAGTGTGTAGTTGGGAGTCAGTCTCACCTCGCTGATTCAAAGTTTAATAAATATGCTTTTCCTCTGAATTTACGTCCTGGTGGTTGCAATTCTTCCTTCTTGTGTTGGTGGAGTGTCACTGGTTCAGTTTTGGTGTTGTATTCGGAAAAAGAGTGTAGATTTAAGTCAAATTCACTTTTGTCGGTTAGTCGTATGTTAGCACTTTTATGGTTAAGTGTTATTACTGTTTTAATGGGTTTTAATGTTGTATTCACTGGTGTTCTGTTCTGTATAGTGTTAGTTGAATGTTTGTAGGTGTCTATCTCACTCGGTCTCCGTTTAAAATATGTTTTTTTGTTGAAACTCCCGTTCGTCACTTTTAGGCTTCGAGATCGTTCGCCATTACGGTAGTAGTAACTAGGTTAAGGTTTTTAAGCACACGTATCAAGTGTATCATTCAACGTTCAATAATCCACTAATTTACTTCCTCCTTCCTTGGCCAAAGTCTTAGCCAAGACAATCTTATTCAAAGCATTGTTCGAAATTTCTATTGCATCCTGTGGATGTGATAATTTACATTATATAACTGATTATATTTTTGTTATTCTTCAAATTTATTAGCTAGTAACTACTTAATCTTCTTCTTCAGTTCATTCTGCGTAATTTGATACCAAATAATGTAGTTTTATTAAGTTTTTAAACTAAAATGGTAATTTGTTTCTTCATTTTGTTATGTAATTTTTAAATCCAACTTCCTGACCTTGTCTTTCAAATGAAGCCATGTTATAAGTTATATTATTGATTATATTAAATTTCAGATTGTAATAAAAGGTTTATCTTGCCTTAATTCCTTGCAATTAGCTTAATTGGTTATGTTTTAAAATATTATTCAGTAATATATGACTCCCCTCTCCAAATTTTGAGTTCTTACATTTCCATTTTTAACAATAATTCTGGCTATAATTTTACAAAATCTTCCTTACTTATATTTATAATTACATGACTTATCACTGATTTACCTTATGTAAATTCCTTCAGTTTAATTGTATTTCTATACTTATTTAATAAAATTTGATGCTGTTTTTAGTTTTTAACATTTGCCCTAGATTTCTAATAGTTTTTACATACAAAGTTTTTTAAATAGTACATATTGATTTATACCCTCTCTGCCTTTCATTGCTATTGTGACATAGATTGACATTTTCTTATTTTAACAAGTTAACAATTTGTATATGGTTCATACTATTAACAAATAACATATAACTCAAATTAACATTTTCTTATTGTAAACAAAAATAACAATTAGTATATGGTTCATACTATTAATACAGAATATGTAAATCAAATTAATATTTGTCTTTTCAACTCAGACATTGTATACTTATTGATAGATAAAATACACAAGAAATATTATCAATTAGGAATGTTAGATTCTGACATTTAAACTTAACTATTGCTAACACCTTATTCTATACAAATAAATATAATTATTACAGTCTTATCCTATATTTCTTAAGCTAGGTTTGAACATCAGTTTTTATCTGTTTTTGGGTTAATGGTACCTTGTCACTTCACTGTTATTATGGCCTGCTCTGTTTTATATTATTCATTCTAATGAATGTTATTCTAAAAAGAGTGGCAGTTATTTACAAAAACACATGTATTATAGGTCTTGATAATACTCTATTTATTATTCATGAACACAAATTAAATCACTTTAAAGTTGTAGTATTTCATCATCTACTCAGTTTGTGAACACCAATATTGAAATATAAGGTTTATTTTCTATAACACTAAAACTTGCACTTTCTCTATTTATTCCTTGATTTTAATTCTAAATAGTTATACAGTTTTACTAGAATCAAGAAATCTATTTATAGATTATAATGAAGATTTGTCTTTGGTGTTATATTATTATCTCACATTTGTTCACTTTCAATTCTTACTCTATACACTTTTTTGGTTTACATTTATTGTACATGTGGTTTTTACCTTTGATATTTTGTCATACTTTGATTTATTATTATTATTATATTTATTTAGGGGTTTGGGTTTTTTTTATAAGATCACTCCCTCTTCTTGTGGATGCTGTCTTGTTCTTGTTTCTTCATTGATTCCTCCTCTTCTGGTTTCTTATAAAATTATTTTCTTCATCTTCTTGTGGATGTTTCTTCATTGGTCCCTTCTGTTCCTTGTTTCTTATAACATATTTACTTTTCTTGTTGTGGGTTTAGTCATTTTCTGGGTTTCTTCCTTACCTACTCCTATCCTACCTGGGTATTACCTTTTTTCTCATATTTAGTTTTTAACTTGGTTTTGATGATTCATCACTCCTTGTAACATTTATTTTACATGAACTTTTATTTTAACCAAGGATTGTATTCCACGGTGGTTCTTAATTAATTCTTTATTTTAATTTGCTTTCTCGGATTTAATTATGTTATTATTTTATTTCTATGATTATTTTACCATTCATTTTTATGGGCTTACCTGTCATGCTAGAGCGTATATTGACAAACTTCCTTGACATACCTGGGCGTGTTATTTAAATTAGCAATCCATCTCTCTTTGTTCTCTGAAATACAATCTTGGATATTAAAAAACTTCAACTATTCGCGTATGTCTTCATTCTAGAGTCTGTCTCTTCGTCCATAGCCTTTAACAGATTGCAAGAATATCATCTCCGTTGACTGAATTGTATTAAGAGTTTTCTTCACCGGAAACATCCATTCTTCACTTCACAGTCACAGTTATAACCTGATAAAATTTTAGCGAAGTCTCTTTCCTTGTTTTCTTTGGCAATACTTGATGCATTTTTCCACATATTAACTAAAACGTGGCCAACTTATGATCAACATTATGATCTACGTCATAAGTGATGCGTCACAACCAAAATAGTGGATATGTAACACCTGCTGTATACCTTTATTGTCTAATACAATTTTAGTTCACCAGGGGTATTTTCCAAAAAGCCGTAGTTTCTGATTTTTTCGCCGAAATTTTCATGTTGTAATTCGAACATATTTGTTGTAAGTGAAACAACGACCTCTGGAGCTCGCATTCATTATTTTCGATGATTACTTGAGCATTCGCTACAGTATTATGTTCAAGTAAGTCCCATTTTTTAATTTTTAGTCCTCGGCCTACTATTAACTTTCACTCTCTCACTAAGTCAGAAATATAGATATTAAACAATGCTGGAGATACGCTACAACCATGGTGCACTCATAAATTAGTATAACTCTCGTCTGTCAAATTCTTTCCTATCGACAATAGTATATTTGTACGATAAAATAAGCTCCTTATAACGACTATAAGATGTTATGGATAACCCCTCTTTTGCATAGTGTCCCATTGAATTGATCTGGTGACACTATCAAACGCTTTCTCATGGTCAATGAAGGCAAGGTATGTCTAAAAATTAAATTTCCTTTGTCATTTTGGTTGCTATTCAAATACATTGTAGCAACACCAGAAGATGCAGTCTTCCCAGGTGATTTTTCCATTTTACCTTGTATTAGTGTATTGTGCCTTCTCCATTTAATAAAACTTTTTATTTGTAATTCCGCCCATAATATACAATTTATTTTCCTACCCATTATTATGTTTCCAGCCGTAACTTTTAAAAGACTTATTTCTGCTGCCAGTACCTTTCTTTCTTTACAACGACGACGACAAAACAACAACTTTCTCTGCACTTTAGTGAGACTTTCACCATATCCTTAAAGCCTTATTTCATAATAAAAATGTAAATAATTTCTTCCCACATACAAATAGATAGTTTGTAATTCTTCAAATGTATTTTCTGTTACAGACATGTCACCGTTGGTGTTAGTCATACTGGTGTTCCTGATCAACAGAACCAGTCCCCTAGCGCTGACGATGTTCGAGGCGGTGCGGCGACACTACCGACGCGCCAAAGCAATATCGGAGGCAGAGAACCCGCAGCTCCATCTGTGGCACGAATACGACTTCATAATAGTGGGTGCCGGACCCGCGGGCTGCGTACTCGCTAACCGTCTGTCCGAGGTGTCCGATTGGAGCGTTCTTCTGCTGGAGGCCGGAAAACACGAAGGCTACCTGTCCGACATACCACTGATTGTCAGCTACTTCCAGTTTACCGACTACAACTGGAAGTTCCAAATGGAAAAACAAAACAACACGTGTCTGGCGATGGAAAAGAAACAGTGCCCTTTGGCGCAAGGCAAAGGTCTAGGCGGGTCGACAATAATAAATTACATGATATACACTCGCGGTCTGAAACGAGATTATGACGAATGGGAGAAACTGGGAAACAAAGGATGGGCTTACAAAGACGTGCTGCCGTATTTTTTGAAATCGGAAAAGAACGAAATCGAAGAGTACAAAAACTCAATTTATCATTCGGACGAAGGGAAATTATACGTCGAGAGAATTCCGTACGAGACGGAGCTGATGGATACGTTTTTGAAATCGAGCAAAGAGGTAAACCTGACGATAATCGATTACAACGACCCGGGAAGTAAGTTGGGATTCGCGAAACCGCAATGCACGATGCACCACGGCAAACGCGTCAGCGCCAACAAGGCGTTCTTAAAGCCGGTCAAGAAACGTAAAAATCTCCATATCAGTGTCGGCTCGAGAGTTAATAAGTTATTGATCGATGTGAAAACGAAGACGGTATATGGCGTTGAATTCATAAAAAATCTTCACAAACACACGGTGCTGGCCAAAAAAGAAGTTATCCTGTCGGCGGGAGCCATTAATTCACCGCAGATTCTGATGCTGTCGGGCATCGGTCCCAAGGAACATTTGAAAAAAGTCGGTATCGATCTTGTACAAGACCTGAAGGTCGGCAATAATTTTCAAGACCACATCACGTTTCCCGGTCTCACGTTTTTGATAAATCACACGTTCGGCATCAACGAACAGAAAATATTAAAAGAGTTGCCGAAACATCTGACGAATCTGTTGTTCCGCGGAAAAGGACCGTTAACAATGCCCGGAGGGATTCAAGGAATCGGATATGTGAAAACTAACGCTACGAAAGACAAGAAAATTAATCCTGATCTTGAATATATATTCGCTGCTGGTTCGCTGATCGCCGATGGTGGAGGTTCCCTTAGGAAAGCGATTGGACTCACGCACTGTTTCTACAAACATGTTTACGGAAAAGTTAGTTACAAAGACTCGTGGACGATTTGGCCGATGGTGTTATATCCGAAAAGTCGCGGACGCGTCAGACTGAAAGACAAAAACCCGTGGCACCATCCTTTGATATACGGTAACTATTTGACCGATCCGTACGACGTCAAAGTATTGGTACAAGGTATAAAGAAGATAATCGCCTTGTCGAAAACGAAAGCGTTCCAAGGACTCGGTTCCAAGTTGCACAACGCCACGATACCCGGTTGCGGCAAACACAAGTTCGGCTCGGACGCCTACTGGAACTGCAGCGTTCGCTACTTTACCGCCAGCCTGCATCATTATTCGGGCACGTGCAAGATGGGCCCTGCGTGGGACTCTGCGGCCGTGGTTGACAACAAACTCCGAGTGCACGGTGTGAAGCGAGTCAGAGTGATGGACGCGTCCATCATGCCCAAACTGCCCGGCGCTCACACAATGGCGCCCACCTACATGATCGGGGAAAAAGGCGCCGACATGATTAAAAAGCACTGGCTTAATCTGACCAGCATTGAAATAGGACCTTGTTTGTGATTAAAGTGTCCTGTTAATAGTGTTTATATTTTACCTGTACTTATAAATAAAATGCAGTGTGTATTGCTTTTCAATTATGTTCTTAAAATTGTCTGGCAGACGATCTTTGTGTTAGTATTAAGTTTTTCATTTATTTTTATCAAGCAGAAAATGTAATTTTCAGTGATCTATTCTGATGATAAGTACAGAGGACAATAGTACAATAAGGTATCTCTTATATAGAATGGTATTCCTTCATATTTCAAAAATGTGCGTATGAATTCAAGCCTTGACAAAGTGCGTATACCAGGTAGTACTTAACTATACCTTTTCACAGTAATAACAAAAAAGGGATGAATTGTGTGTGTGTGTGTGTGATTATTAATAATAAAATCCAGTTCTTCCATCATCGTTTTCTTGTTCAGAGTCAGACACTGAGCTGCATAAAGCGGGTCAGACACTCAGACACTCGGGCGAATTACTGTTGAATAATGCCTAAGTTTGGCATTAATGGATATAGATTTCTTGTTATATGTGTCCTTAGTTAAATGGTAAGCAGCTTTCATCTTATTAACGTGTGCTGTAATGGATTCTTTCCCTGAGACATTTTGTTCAATAATTTCTCCAAAATACTTGAATTTGTCAGTTCCATAGATTTGCCCGTATCGAGTTTTGATTTTCTTGGATATTGTTTTGTTGTTTGTCATAAACTTAGTTTTTTTGAAAGAAATTTGTAAACCCGCTCTTTCGGCTTGGTTTATCAGCAATTCCACGTGTCTAATGGCTGTTTCTACTGAATCTGCCAGGATTGCTAGATCATCGGCAAACGGTAGGCAATCTATTGACAAGTTCTGTCTGCTATAATCTAGTCTAATTCCCTGGCTAATGTGATTTTCCTCCAATGATTTTCTTTATTCTCTTATTACTTTTTCCAGAACGCAGTTAACAAGCAACGGTGATAGTCCATCTCCTTGTCTGACTCCTGTCTTAATTACAAACTGTCTAGAAATTTCACCTCTGAATTTCACTTTGGAGTAGGTGTTCGTCAGCGTTTGTTTGTTTAAATTTGTTGTTGTATTATCCAAGTCAAATTCATTACGGATTTTGAACAATGACTCTCTATCAGTTGAGTCATATGCCTTCTTAAAGTCAAAAAAGTAATTACAAAATCTTTTGATCTTCATTTCAAAGATGTGAGTTAAGTTGTTTCTCTGCTCTGAACAATAATGTTTTGATACGATTTTATAGGTAACCGTCCCTAAAAGCGGAAGAGCCAGCGGATGATCAACAGCATAGGACCTCCAGGACTAACACTCTTGGTTGTATCTTGGATGAGCTGAAACACTGCTAACCTACCAGCAAAACTTTGTTCAACGGTACAGCATGGTGGAAAGTCAGAATTTATGTTTTATTATAACTTTAATAAATTAAATATTAATTTCGAATTAATATTATTCTTGTAAACAAGTATTATTTATTAATAATTATAATGATTACACACGAATAATTGTGAAAATATACATAAATGGTCTAATATAGGCCTATGTGTACGTATATTTGCATATTATTAAGGAAAATCGGATTGCATTATAATATGTGCGATTGACATTCTTCTACGATTATCTTATTTAGGTGTGTAATGTTATATATATATATATATATATATATACACACACACACATACACGCACACACATAATAAATATGTTTTCAAATTATAAATACTACTGCAACTATATTTTATTAAATTTATTATTGATGTATTTTCACGTGTAAAACATATATAACATATCTATATACGAACGGACGCGAAACATATATTATGTAAACATAATATACTTCTATTACATTTATGTATATTGCTTTCTTTTACTCGTATTGAAATTTTAATTGTGACGGCACTAGACAAGCTGTTGTGAAACGTTTCATGTTTTTTTTAATTGCATTCTTGCAATAAAAATAAATAGTTTGATAATTTGTATATTATATTAATGATACTATTCACTTTATCCTTGTCTGTTGTTTATTTAATAAACAAATTAACTTTTCTTATACGAGATTACATGTTATTGATAATAATATTATCAATATTTTATTAATATTAATTATAGCATTTCATTAGTTCAATCTTCTGTCATTAGATATTTGTAGTCTGAATGTTGATGGTAGTTTAGACTAATGAAATACTACAGCATTGTCAATAAAGTATATTCTTGCTGTAAAAAGTGTATTTATTAAAAATAATATTAACACTTTAATCTAGTAATTTAATAAGTAAACACTTGGTTTGGTTCTAAAGGTACTTTTTATTTTCCTGCCAATTGTTTCACCAGTTGCGGGAGCTTCAGAGGTTAAAGCTTCAACTTAACTTAGTATCAACCTCTGAAGCTCCCGTAACTGGTGAAACAATTAAGAGTCCTATTTACATGGGGAGGGGGGCGAACTTGAACCGGTCTCCCGCCCACAGCGTTGAAAAAATTGACAAATTTTGTTAATCTCTTACTTTTTAGGTTATTTTATTGTATTTTTTTCACCTGTATACGCTAATAGAGTAATAGCTCTTTTTTAAACATACACACAGATTTATTACACAATATTAGTGTATATATTTGAAATATGAAATATAGGAAAATCAGTTCAATGAATAAGTATCTTTTAACAATGTTTTTCAAAAACGCGTATTTTTATTGAATTACCGTTTACTTTAATGGGACTGACTTCAGGACGTTATCACGCGTTTTCAGCCACTTAAAAGATAGTAATGTTGATTAGTCTTAACTTGTTTTTTCTTTTGTATGGAGCCGAACCGATCTGGAAACACCCAGAACCAAATTCTAGATACGCCACTGAAACAATTGTTAGGAAAATAAAAGTATGTGTAGAACTAAACCAAGTGTTCATTTATTAAATTTAAATGTCATTAAAATGTTCTACCAAGTGCCGAACGACAATTCGATCAATAGATTATTATTAATAATACAGTATATCACATCTGTAAGGAACTTTAAAGTTACAACAGCAACACACACACAGACTCACTCACTCACATACAGCCATTACATGTAACAGATTTCGTATTTAATTAATATTTAATTATATGATTTATTTATTACGTTCGCTCGCGTGTTTTTGTATGCGCAGTAGAATAATTAAAATAATTTTTATACCGTAACGCGTACGTTTTCCTCTGAATCGTAATAAATTAAGAGAAGAGAATTTACTTTGGCTTTGGCTTTTTAAATTTATCTCCGCCAACGTGAGGGACTAATAAATTAGGTAAAAGAATGTTGTGCGAGCATTCGCAGAGATAAGTTCGATTACAATCTACATTACTATCAAATCAAACGGTCCCAGAACTATTAAATCTCCTGCTTTCGCGCCCCCTCCCCTCGCAAATACGGCGGGGGTGAGATGAAGATGAAGTTTTCCAACAGTTAATCTTCGAACCGGAGGTGTTTATTGCCAGACACTTTCGGTTCTCTCTCTCTCTCTCTCTCTCCATCATCCCCCAAGAGAAACAAATGAACTACCACCACCACCACCGCCACCGCCGCCGCCGCCCAATAAGATATAGAACGTGAAAAGACGAAGTGGTGGCGTTTTTGGCACAGCCCGCACAGCCTCGACCTGACGATGTTTAAAACGTTCCTTCCCCATTATAAAACACAAACGTACATTACGCGCGCGCGCGCGTTTGTGTGTATACGACGATCCCGTGGGAGATTCGCCGGTTAAAGAAGATATAGAAAAGGCAGCGAGCAGTAGAGTAGACGCGATCATGGTGGCTGTGTCCTCTAGGGTAACATGATTCTTAGGGTATACATACGCTGTTTATCCCGCTCGCTCACCTGATCTGACACCGCTTCTGACTGGCCTCTTAAATGAAACGACGAGAACTACCGTGTAATGGCGGCGTTGCTCTTCTTGTGCGCATGTTTTCAAACATTACATTTGCATATGTTTTTGCAGAAAGCGTGTATTAATTGAATACAAACGTACACGTTCGAGCGCGCACACACACACACACACATCGTGAAACACACAACTAGCCTTATGCGGTGAATTGAAATGAAAATTAAACCAACATGTAGCACGAGGGTAACTTACCACGCTGTTGTTACAATGTTGCACGTAGAAATGATTTACATATTTTTGTTAGCTAATATTACGGAGCATACAAAACGAATGTGTTTAAGCTTAACTCGTATTTTAATGTGTTGTTAATTAATTTTTTAATGTGTTGATACACATTTTTGGCTGTGGATTTACAAACTTATTACGTTAGTTTGGTTAATTATACCAAAATTTTTATAATTTAAGTAATTTGAAATAATAAATAAAAAGAATATGCAAAATTTTGAATTAAATGAAATAAAAAATTATATTATAAACTAAATGTTATTTTAAACTAACATAAATGTATATAATATATATTGTAACACTACGGGAAATCTCCCGTATCAATCTTAAGCCTCACTGTTGGGATCGCCAATTCTGTAACGTGTAATGTTATTTTCCTGTTAATTTGTAACAACTCAAGTTATAAATTATAATATACGGGTTATTGTTCGTGATTTTAAGGATGAGTATGTTGTCAGGGTAATGTTTGTTGAGCGCCAGTTTGCAATCAGATGTTGCAAATAAAATGTATTGGTAAATTGGTAAGTAATATTGCATATAGCATAAGGGTTTCTTTTTTTCTTCTAAATTTCTATCTTTTTTAATCTTTTGTTTAACATAATATTATGACTACTAATTCTCAGTAAGGCAGATTCAAATCTGGTGCCACACTTTTCTTGTCGGGAGTGTTACCAACCTATGCTAGTTGATGAAAAAATTAACATTCGTTTATATGTTGTACATAATATCATATACATAAGATTATCCACTAATTAAAGAAAAGAAAACCTTTTATCTGTTGTTATTGAACTCAAATCCTTTATTCTCCTTATTAAATGTTTTTAAAAGACAATTATAATTGTTAACAAAATCTTGCCGGCTGTTTTTTTAAATAAGCTCAGAATGGCAGCAGTTGCTCTTATTTCTCAGGGCAAACCATATCTGCATTTTAATAATTACTAAATAAAATACAAATAAAATGGTTTTACGTTAGATCCTTTTGACTACGGAATAAACTACAAAGATCTTAGGAAAAGTACCAAAATACATGGGCTTAATATAAATTACAGAGTGTCTTAACAAGAGTCTATTACGAATTTTACAATGTTCAGTGCCTAGGTTATGTTGATTTATGTATTTTCAATGTCTAATACACTTTAAATGGGTATATTACCATACATTAATAGTTTTTTACACTGAAAATAAGACTGTTCATAAATTATTTTCCCAGTGAAAGCTCAAATATAGTTTTAATCAAAAAGTGTAAACAGTGTCTTTGAAAAGTGTAACTTTAGGCCATTAAGGTAATTTCTTCAGTTTAGTTATTAGCAAAAATACTTCCTATTTCTTTTATGAATTTACTAACTGCTATAATTTTTTATTGTTCGACTAAGCTTTTCGTCATTACTGACATCTTCAGGTCTTAAACAACCAAGACCTGGGTTGTTTAAGACCTGAAGATGTCAGTAATGACGAAAAGCTTAGTCGAACAATAAAAAATTATAGCAGTTAGTAAATTCATAAAAGAAATAGTAAGGATGGCTGCTAATTTAAACAATACGAAGAAAAATACTTCCCTTCCTGGATATGTTGATTTTGTTTCTTCATATGTTAATTGATTTCCTTCTTTTGAATAATGTTTTACTTCTTTCTTCTAAACATGTAGTCTTGTATAATGATTTAACTTTAATTATCTTCACTGGTATTCCATTCGAAATATGTTAGATTGGTCTCTTATATTTTATATCAACCTTTCTCGTTCAGTTCTAATAATGGAATCCTCTTCATTCAATTTATAACATATCTGTTGCTAAGGCCTATAACTTAGCTTTCATTGGTTTAAATTGTATCATCTGGAGTTACTATGGTTCTCTCTGAGCCTCAAAATAAACAAACTTCTAACATTTTACTTTCAATTTTCTTAAAATTGTTATAACTTTTTTATATGATCTTTGATCTTCAATATACTAGTATCTTTGAATTTCTGATGGAACACTGATTGTTTTGATATCACTTTTGATTAGTTTCCATTCCATATTTCCTGAGTTACTATTTTACACTTTTAACTATTTGTACATAAAATTATTTATAATTAGTTCTTTTTATACCCTTCACTTTACTAAAACTATTAGATACAATCAGTAATAACATAGTTCAACCTGACATTAATTATTCTAGTTTTAATATAAACTCTTTTTCAAATTCCTTAACTATCTAGGCCTAACATGCCTAGTTTCACAAATCTCTATTATTATAATTTTGGTACCCTTCCATTAACATTAACATTTGTTTTATTAATATTACAGCGTATATTATTAATCAACATCAAACAATTAATTACTAATAACTATTAGGACAATTCTTATTAAACTTATGGATCCATTCCAGTTTTTATAAACATAATAAAACATGGTAAATAGTTCCCAAAACATTGTCCTCCTTACTTACTAACTTCAGTATCTCAAAACACAACGATTAAAACATTGTTTATTATTAATCACTTCCCTTATAAACATAACACAACTCTTATTAAACTTATGAATTAATTTCCATTCTCACACACATAGTGGGATTAGTATTAACATAGTAAGTATTTATAAAACATTGTCCTTCTTACTTACTAACTTTAATAGTTCAAACATTATTATTAGAACATTATTTAGTATTAGTCATTAGTAATAAACTTATAATTAGTAGTCCTTGAAACAAGCTACTTTATGTTTCCTGGTACTTTTCTAGGACTTATAAATATATTTTACTCATGCAATTACACAACAAGATGATGGGCAAAATATCATGTAACAATATATATATTATATTTAATATTTATACTGAAATTACCTCAAGATCTTTTATTTTTCTTATTAGGAACATGTTTCGAGAACCCCTGTGTTCTCATCCTCAGCCTTCGTGATCTTGCGTCTGGTGAAGTATTTGTGTGTTGGCTGGACGCTATTTTGGTTTCTTGTTTGTCTCTGGTATTTTAAAGTGGTATTATTGTGTGTGATTGTGATGTATGTATCAGTGTTTTGTGTATTTTCGATGTTGAGTGCTTTGAAAATTGTGTCATGTTTTGTATTGATTTGTATTTGTTCAGGTAGTTTGTTTTGTGTTTTATGTTTGTATATTTGTAAATTTTCCCAAATGTTCAATATGGTGCCTTTGTGTGGTATGTGTTTTATTAGTGTCATGTTGGTTATGTCTGGGAATTCATGTCCAGTGTTTATTGCATGTATGGCCAAATTAGATTTGTATATTTCTGTTTTTGTATGCGTTTAGGTGTTCAAAATAACGTTTTTCAGTTTTTTTTTGTTTGTCCTATGTAACATTTATTGCAATCTTGGCATTCAGTTTTATATATATACCATTGGGGGTTGTTGTATATATATATATATATATATATATATATATATATATATATTCAATCACTTTTTGCTACAGTCCATTTCTTGATGCATATATAATATATTTATTATTTATAATAACTTTACCTCAAGATGTTTTCCCCTTATTTGGAACATGTTTTGAGAAACTTATTGTTCCCATCCTCAGCCTTATTATTTTCCAAGATTAATTAAGAAGGCTGAGGATGGGAACAATAAGTTTCCCCAAACATGTTCCAATTAAGGGAAAAAACATCTTGAGGCAAAGTTATTATAAATATTAAATATATTATATACATAATATTATAGAAAATAAGTAAGACTATAAATAAATTCAGTATTATACAAAACAGAAATATTTTGTGCCTCTCCTTTTTTATTCCCAAACCCTCAGTTAATGATGCCACAAACTGTGTGGTATTTATTTCTACCATTTGTTATAAAATTATCGAATTACGTCTGTTTATGCCCAGTTTCAGTTTTTGGTAAAAAGATAATTGTAATAATTTGAATTTCTTATATGGTCAAAAAAGGCTTTTGACTTTTATTGACTATTAATAAAGCTTTTACAAAAATTAAAAATTACACTTTATTATGACTAAACATAAGCTAAAACTATGGTCGCTAATTTTTAAACCTAGAAAAAAGGTTTTCTTCGCACAAAAATAATAAAATAAAAACGGATTGATCATCTTAAGTCTTAGGCTTATTCTCAAATTATTACAGAATAATTTACCAGTAATTAGCAGAGCACAAATAAATTTAAGTTATAATCATTTGCCGCTAAGTATTTTTTTACTGCAAGTGTACTCGTAAAACCGAGGGTATACTCATTTCGATAGGTTGGTTTCTGCTGTAGTTAAGGAGTCCCTACTTGCTCCTGACAATTATTTGTAAACAGCCTTTTAAAGAGCTGTTGGCACTTTTATCGAATCCACCGTATCGCAGTAATCCTTCTTCGCTTTCACCGTCGCTGTAATCCTCGTCCCTTACTCTGGTTATAGGACGGAGTTAGCGCTATTACCAGGGTGACAGCGCTATTACCAAAGTTTCTTTACCAGGGTGACAATCATCGATTTGTCCTTTCTCCTTACCTCTTACCTCTTGCACGGCAATATATCAGGCTTGGGACTGGCCAGAGGAGAATTTGAAAAATAACACGCATATCTAAGGATCCGTAATTCAGGGCGTTGACAGAAAAGAAGTTTATTCTCAAGTAGGCTTCCACGGAACGGTGTCCATTATGTTTTGAAGTCTTCTTCCGGTCTGGACCGCGCCAAAAATGTCTTGTTTGACAACGTTTTACTCACATTACATAAGATTTGATGATACTCGTTGTAATGTGAGTGAAACGTTGTCATACAAAACATTTTTGACGCGATCCATAGAGGAAGAAGACTTCAAAAACATAAAGAAAAGAATTATCTCTTTGTACCGTAGAGTTCATTGAAAAGAACAGACTCCTACGTGAGCCTATAAAACGGATATCTAAAGGAACGAAACGAAGGGGTATGTCGAAATAGAACTTGTTTGAAGGCAAAAGGAAATGTTTAAGTATGAGAAACCTGATGGTTGATTATTGGGTCAACATAGGGGAATTGGGAATTTGAGGTCGGATAGCGTTGAAGTTAATGTGTGTGTGTGTGTTTATATATATATATATATATATACTCACAGTTTACATACTTTTAAATGTGTTGCATCCGTGTTTACCGATACGTTTGTACAGTTTTATCGAGTTAAGTAGCATTGTTTTCATTATTCCGACCTCGAAAAGATTATCAGATTACATATGTGGAGAAGGTGGATGGGTGGAGGGAAGCAGGAGATATTGGACAATAACTCGAGCGCTAACTCAATAAGGAAGCGGCACAAGGAGGGCGGACAGCGGAACTCATAAATGTTGCAGCAGCTATGCCAAATTACTGGCAGCACAACACCTCGCGACATTCGGTACACACGTCCACTGTGTTGCCCATATACGCGTATATATAATCAATTTATATAATATATAAATAAATACATTTATAGATTTATTTATTGTCTTCAAAAATAAATTCTTTATTATTACACTAATCGTTGACAAGCAGGAAGCCTCACAAAAAAAAAATTGGACTGCAGATAAAATTGGAGAAAACAAAATGTATGTATGCTACCAACAAACTACCACTAAACCTAACCCTACAAACCTTGAAACAGCCACAAAAATATAGAAGCGGTAAAAGAGTTCATATATCTTGGCTACCAGGTAAACAGCACTAACGATATCAACAATGAAATAAGAAGAAGAATAAATCTCGCAAATAAAACATATTATAGATTAAAAAAAGCACCTAGAATCTAGCTTTATCCCAAGATGCACGAAATGCAAAAATTTACAAAACACTTATCAGGGCAGTGCTGATATATGCTTCAGAAACCTGGACGATGACAAAAAATAGCGAGAGTCTTCTAGGTTGCTTTGAAAGACCGATTCTAAGAATAATATTTAGAGGAGTACATGAAAATGGAATGTGGCGCAGGCGCTATAATTATAAACTACAGGCCTACCATCTTTGCAAAGAGCCGGACATTGTCACGATAATCAAAATGTACAGGCTATGGTGGGTTGGACACATAGAGAGAATGTAAGAAGGACGACCTACGAAACATATATTCTACCAGAAACCAATGGGTAGTAGAGCAAAGAGAAGACCCCGAAGTAGATGCAAAGATCAGATAGAGGAAGACCTCACAATGCTGAACATAAGAAACTGGAATGCCAGGGCACGGAATAGGGAAGAATGGAGTCGATTCTTCGAGCAGGCCAAAACCCACCAAGAGTTGTAGAGCCACGACTGATGAATAATTGAGAAGCATCGTGAGTTCAATAAAGAATCGCATGCAGCTTTCGTTGACTTTGAGGAGGCCTTTGCTAGAGTAAATAGAAATTCACTGTGGCAAGTATTCGAAGAACGGGGATACCCATAACAACTTATAAATATACAAGGTCTATATAACGGAACAAGAATAGCTGTTAAAAATCACTGTAGGATATCTCAACAAATATCTGTCAATTAAGGTGTTTAAGAAGGGTACAATATATCACCTATTCTTTTTAAGATTTATACTGACGATCTAATAAAGAAATGGAATCATCTAGTAAACCCTGGTATTAAGATGTCACGAGACAGATATTTGAATGTGCTGTTGTTTGCTGACGACTTACTTGTAATTCGAAATAAAGAATCTGCTTTAAAAAATCAGTTTTAAAGATTCATCAGATTTGCAAATATTACAGAATGGAAATTTCCACATTAAAACCTAAGGTAATGGCATTTCAAGGCAAGGAGCCGATAAGAACAAAAATAATAATTAATTATAAAATTATGGAACAAGGGAGCCATTTTAACTATTTGGGAAATAATATTGGCTATGATAATAATTATGATATTGATGTTAAATTAGATACGTTTCGGACGATCTGTGGGACACTCAATCGTATTTTTAGAAACAAGGTACGTCGAGAGACAAAAATTAAAGTTTTTAAAAATTATGGCAGTCCCTGTATAGGTGTGGATTATGGACGACAACCAAGAAAAAAGATGCCATAAGAGAAGACTTTCAAGTTTTTAACTTGAATGGCAGACTAAAAGAGTATAAACAACGGTAAAAAGAACACTTAGAAAGAATGTCAGATTCAAGATTGGCAAAAAAGGTCTGGAAATATGGAAATGTAACCCTATAGGACAAAGAAGAGATGGCTGGAAGATCTTTGAAGGCGTAACAGGTGGCACCTTGCCTATGCCATGATGGTGACGTTCATAATAAAGTAGATACAGATAGCTTATAGAATTATAAAAAAGAGGAGGGAGTACAAATTCTTTGGTGTAATGGTTACAACAGACGGCACAAGTGTAACACACACTTTGTTCGTATAGGACAAGGGAAACAAGTGACGAGACAATTACATTCCACTTTATGGAGCAATCAACTAAGCCCGAAACAAAATAAAAATGTGTAAGACAATATTGTAAGAGTATTGTAGCATATGAGGGTGAAGTGTGGAAGACAACATAAGAAAGGGAGAAACAATGAAGAAATGAGAGAACAAATATAACTAAACCAATCGATGCTAAAAGATTAAGATAGTACGCGCGTGTGTCCCGTATGGGTAATGATAAGTGGCCAAAGAAATTACTAGAATGGACCGCTTCTGAAACAAGAAGCAGAGAGAGGCCGCGAGACTCTTGGATAGAAGGCATAAGGAATGCGACGGCACAGAGATATCTAAAGGACGACGATTGGAAAGGTCGTAAAGTTTGGAAGCTAGGATGCGAAAACGACTTTAAATGTTGTTCGAAAATTTCATGTATACTTCACGTGGCACAGTCCCCTTTCTTAACGTACTAACAAATTAAAATTACATAAAATTACTATCAATACATGTATTCTTATCTGACGTCATGTACTGTGATCATTGGCAGCCTTTTCAGACACGGTGAAATTTATGAAAGCAGAGGAACAGGTATTTAGAAACGACGAATGATAACAGGAGTGTGAAAAAGTATTGTTCTAGGAGACCATAACGACACAGATCAAGAGGAAGGTCTAAAAAAATATAACAGACATTTGAACAACGAGAATCAATGACTGAAGGTGAAAGGCATCAAACGAGAATAAACTTTTAATCTGATGCATACTGGGTCCATATAATGTTTAGTCCCAGAAGAAGAAGAAGAAGAAGAAGAAAAAGAAGGAGGAGGAGGAGACTAATAAGACAGACGTAGGCAAACAGACGTATTTACTGAGAAGAAGAAGAAAAAGAAATAGAAGAAGAAGAAGAAGAAGAAGAAGAAGAAGAAGAAGAAGAAGAAGAAGAAGAAGAAGAAGAAGAAGAAGAAGAAGAAGAAGAAATTGTAGAAGGATAGACATAGACGGGGGGAAATATTTTTAAGACAGTAGTAGTAGAGTAGTAGTAGTAGTAGTAGTAGTAGTAGTAGTAGTAGTAGTAGTAGTAGTAGTAGTAGTAGATGAAGAAGATGTTTCTACTTTAATACAATCTCCTTCTGTTGAAAGGTCCTGCTTATATTCTCATTTTGAGAAGCTTCAAAATAAAATACAAAATACTGCAAAATAAAACTCTTCACTGGCTCGATGTGATCATGTGATTTCCAACCGAGGTGTCTCCAGAGCCACTTCACGGACGACTACAATCCCCGATAGCCCTGTCGCGTACGTAATAACGTATGCCCTGACGCGTTACTATTAATCTTATGCCATCGTTACCGGCGACGATTTATCCGATTCACATTGTTTTGTTTTGTTTCAGAAATTCGGTATAAATTTGTGCCGTGTGATCACAGGACAACGTAACGTGTGTCCGTCCGGTATAAATCAAACAAATCGTAAAGTGTTCGCGGGCCCGATGTCCCTCACCGGCACACGCAACGGTAATGCTTCTCTTGGTGCCAATTTGGTACCGTCCGACACCGCGCAGCCGACACTATAACATTAACGCGCGGGCGGCGGTGCGTGTATTACAGAGGGGTATTTGTAAGTGCCAACAATATTTACACTGGAAATTGTAGTCATTATCGTTAACCGTCATGTGCCTACGATGGAAACTCGTTCTTTATTGCGCTAAAATACATTTTGGTGCAACATTCATTTTTGGCTAAAAACAGTTTTACAATATTCGTTACGTGTTCACATTCATACGTGCGCGCACACACGCGCGCGTACTAACATAATACTGTTACGACGGTCTCACAGATCGTCGTATGGTACATCGGAAACAAAACACAGACACCAATGAAATCACTAATTACCAGCTTTATTTAGTCACAAATAACAATTTGTAATCAACAAGGTAGTCTCCTACAATAATTCAAGTTTTTGTCTACACGCAACAATAATGTCAAGTAACAGACTTCCGCACTAAATATAACACAGTAATCACATTCCACTCGACCCGCACTAAAGAAATCACTTACTGAAAACTGACTTCTGAGCGGCAGCTGAGTGCGGCCTTACAGAGACACGAACCTGTTAAGAAACGGATGGACGTACGGTCTCGATTCTTCCGTCGTTACAATACGTATACAGGTGTTTCAAAAGATGGTGTTAAACTTCAGGAAATGATTCTATTCATTATACTGAAGGAAAAATGTTTAATGAATATATATCGACAAATGCTTCGTTTTCCGTCTGTATGTCTATTACAGTTTTTATTGAAAAAAAATTTAAATCACTGTTTTAATTCACCATTTCCGTACTCCTTCTAATTTATTCCTTAGGACGGATTCCAACATTGAGACTCTGCACGATGTTCGTAGACAGTTCATCTTACTTTTTGGATTTTAGCTTATCCGTAGTGTTTCTCAGTAGCCAACACTCTGTGCCGTACGTTAGTATGAGTTCTAAAATAACTTTGTACACCATTATTTTAGTTTTTAACCCTGTCTGTTTGAATACAGTAAGGAATTCAATATCTCGATGCGTTTTATACATTTGTATTATTTGTTCCGCATATGCCGATTAAAGTTCTCTTCCATATGTCTTCTTCTTCTTCTTCTTCTTCTTCTTCTTCTTCTTCTTCTTCTTCTTCTTCTTCTTCTTCTTCTTCTTCTTCTTCTTCTTCTTCTCCTCCTCCTCCTCCTCCTCCTTCTTCTTCTTCTTCTCCTTCTCCTTCTCCTTCTTGCACGGACTAGACGAATCACCTGTTTTGATCCCAAAGGAATATGTCCACTTCACCAAGTCTTCTTAGCTTTTTTTTTACTTCAATGTCCAATAGGCTTGTATTGCCAAACGTTCTTAGGCAACCTAGCATCTGGCATCCTACTCAGATGAACGGACTGTCTCTTTTGGTTTTCTGCAATAACATTTTGGATATTAAAAATATTCAACTCTTTACAAACGTTTTCATTGTAGAGTCTACCTCTTCGTGTGCAAGGTTTAACAGGTCGCAAGAACCTCATCTCCAATGCCTGTGTATCCTACACAGATGTTTTTTTTTCGCCAGAACCCAAGTTTCAGAACCATACAATAACACTGGCACAGCCATTACCTTATACAAATTTAGTCGAGTCTCTTTTTTGTTCCATCTCTGTTACTATCTTCAGTTCTGTAGGCTGCATGATAATTTTTACGCGAACTGGCTTAGGAAGTAGTTGATTTTCCTAACACAGTGTGGATTTTATTTAACGTCTATTGACCAACATCTTTTCAAGTCTTCTAGTGTGTCGTTTTTACACAAGTTGTTAGACGAAATAATTAACTTTTAATGATATCCGGTGCTTCTTTCCATGATATCGTTTTGCCGCGTACAGAGAAAAAGGTATAACATCTGTTAAATTACATCATTAAGCCAACACAGCACGGCCTGATGGTTATCACTCGAACCATTTTCGATTGTGCACACTGAATAATGGTAATACACGTAAAACCGCATTACTGTTTCGTAACACGTGATTCTTCATTTCTTGTGTTAAAATCAGATTTATGAAATACGTTTTGATATTTTTAAGAATTATATTTCAGATAGAATATACAAATATCCCTTCTTATGTCTTTTTCTGTTAAAACCTTCAATTAGTTTTATGTATATTAAATCAAAATATTGCTTAGAACTGACAAAGGTACAAAAGTTGTCTTCTTCTCTATTCCAACTTCCTTGAAGCTTTTTTGTTCCTTCTAGACTGTCTATTGTGCTATAGTTGCTTCTAAATATGGATTATGCTATATATTAATACGTATTAACAATCGTTGGAACTGATTCCCTACGGGCAAAAATTATTATAAATGGTACCGTCCTGGAACAAGTCAGCAATTTTGAATACCTGGGTTACAGTGTGTTATAATACAAGCAACGACGTTGTAAATAAGATGCATAAGTTCAATCTTATGTGCGGGACCATCAGACGAACTTTTAACTCAGCAAGCAACGAAACACGCCTAAAATTCCTCAAGGTGATGGTCCACACTTCTTTATGGGTCAGAGAATTGGACTTTAATGAAAGGCCAGGACAGTCGTATCCAAGCGGCTGAAATGAGATTTCTCAAGCACGTGGCAAGGTATACTCTCCATCATCATAGAAGAAACACAGATATACGGCAGGAACTGAATATTATACATTCGACACGACTGCCCAGTATCGGCTGAATTGGTGGGAACATCTTTGCCGAATGGATGACTGCGGCATCTCTAAACAACTGTGGAACTATAAGCCGAAGGGACGGAGAAGTGTGGGACGTCCGAGGAAGCACTAGAGTGACCAGCTCTAGACTTTGCCTGTTTGAGACCGGAACAAACCATCCTTAGTTTAATCTTTGCAGATGATGAATAATACGTATTAATATGCACTGGTTAAAAATTAACATTATTAAATTAAAAATACAAAACGGTAATTTGAATACAATTTTTGACATACTTGTTTAAACAGTTTGTACGATATTAAAAACAGTTGATTTTTAACATTTGTAATTGGAATATTGTACGTTTAATAGAGTTAATCATATTAAATTCCTACAGTTGATGACTTGAAATTTCACATTTTCAACAGTTTTTAATTCTTGTTTAAATCTGTATTAATAACACATTGAAGATTTGTTTTTTTTTCTAAATTTTCCATACGTTACGTTTCTGACATTTTGATACATTTCATTAAACTTTTAGTACTTAAATTTGTAAAACATTATGGTTATTAATCGAAGAGATTGCAGTTAATTTACACGATTGATACTCCATCCAAAATATTCGATTTATAATTTGCCTTTGTCAGCGTCTAATCTAATTCAATTAGGAAAACCTTCGATGGTTTTCTTTTTAAAGTTCCTTACTTTTTCTCACTCAAAACTTGTCAAAACGTTATAAAAGTTTCTCTAGCAGAAAAAAAGAACTATAAATCATTTCCAAGATCCTTCTTCTTTTTCTTCTGCTGCTCCTGCTTACTGGCCAGCGTGTTTCTATTGTTTTTCTTTATCTTGAGTGTGTGTGTGTGTTGTGGTCAGAATTCAGGACACATCTCTTGTTAAAGTTGGTTTTAAGCTTTCCCGACCAACTTTTCTTACTGTGTGTCTGTGTGTAGCAATTCAATTCCCTAATGGCATTGTGGTTTTCTGATGTGTACGCGGTAAGTAAAGGAACGAACGCGTGGACCGGTTCAAGCATCTTGTTGTCCATCTTTTTCCCACTGGGGTTTCTTCGGCTCCGCCCCTTTCTTCAACACAGAAAATAGTTACTTCGCGCGCGTCCCTCTTCTTTCTTCCTCCTTCTTGTAGTTTGTAATATTTTCCATAAATCATCGGCCGGCCGGGGCCGTCGCTGGCTGCCACCTTCTCCTCTCCACAGCCCCCTCACACTCTACCGAATTACATACATTCTCTCTCTCTCTCTCTCTCTCTCTCTCTCTCTCTCTCTCTCTCTCTCTCTCTCTCTCTCTCTCTCTCTCTCTCGTACAAGGGATGAATTATTATGACTTGTATGCGTCGCGGACGTGGCGATTCTCGTACATACGCGCTCATACGCGCACGCAACCCCCGTTTCTCTTTGTGTAGCCTTCATACAACACGTTTTCTTGTTGGCGTTATTGATTAACACTGTTGTTGGACCTCTTCGCCTTCTTCTTCTTGTATTGACAAAACATTCCGATATTCTGTGTTGAATGTATTTTAAGTAACAACTGTAGGCGTTACTTAATTAACAACTGTTTCTTGGACTTATGACTTCTGCTGTAAGCCGTTATGTGTAATACCACAACACATCCACCTCAAAAATCAGAAAATCAAAGTATTGTTTATTCAGTTGTCTAAAAAAATGCGTTCACGCTTTTTCTCTAAAAGTAGTATTAAAGAAAAGCATGAGAGGTCGAGCTATTGAAGACGATGACTGGAAAGATAGGGAGAAATGGCGATCGAAATGCAGGATGCGGCATAGGCTGTAGAACCCCCGCTAAAATAATAATAAAATAAAATAAAATATATTTCTTATAATATATGCACATATAATATAATTATTTGTTTAGACGAAAACTATTAAATACTCAGGAACTCAATCCAAAAAAGCTGGGTATAAAATAAATAGTACTGATACGACAATGAAATTACAGAAGTGACTTGGAATTGTGAATACTCTAAACATGTTGACTTGCAATTTTAGTGCAATACATATAAGAAGAAAGTGAATTAACAGCCGCCATAAATCAAAAACAGATCACGTCTGTTATAATTGAAGCCAATGGCGTAACATGACCCGCAATACGCAGGGGATCTGTGGTCTAGGGGGCCACGCAAACATTTCCCTTAACTTTTTATGAATGGGTACAATCCATTAAACTTAAGTAAATCCAATTTTTACAGTATTAATTTAACATCGAAAAAACACATTTATATTTTTACTGTTATTTTACAAGTATCTAATGACGTAAATTGAGAGGCTACAGTATTTTGTTAAACGCACAATAGAGTGGCGATTCCTGTTAGGAATGCACGGAGGCCACCGGCCAGGTCTGCAACGTTATTCGTTATGTATTACAACAGAAAACTAATAAATGGGCCAAACTACTGGATCGCGTTGTAAATGTTACTCTGACATTGTGTAACGGCCACTAAGACCGTTACGTAATATTTAAAAACTAGACCACTTGGCCTAACGGAAGCGAAAAGTGTGCTGGAGCCCAGAGTGACAGGACTTGCAATAAAATACTCTTGTAACCAGTAACAATTTTTATTAGTGCCATTTTCGTTAAGAACATCAATTAAGTTATGTTCCATTTTCGTTAAGAAGCTCAATTAAGTTATCATAAAATATTTAGCTATAAGTCTTTCAACAGAATTGAATATCATTTACCTTAACAACATCAATTTAAGTTATCGTAAAGTATTTAGTTACAATTTTATTTGAAACAGCTGGACTTCTGGTACCCTTCTGTTTAAGAGCATTACTTAATGTTAGTATAAAATTTCAGTTACAGTTGATTTAAAACAGGTGGAGTTGTTGTTGACTGAAGTTTGATAATTGGAAAGCTCCCACCTGTACTTGTTGAATAACTCAAATGGTACCATGTAGACCAGTGTGCGATGAGAGCTGGTGGTGGTCCTTGAAGTGTGGAGAAGTTGCAGCTAGTCTCGTTCCGGACAGATGTCTTTAGGTGTTCTGTAGCAGGAGTATTTCAGGGCCTTACGACTTCGGGGAGCATCCTGCTGCCACTGCTCTGCAGATAGTGACCGGTGTAAATGTCACTATCTCCGTATCCCCTTTCTCCCGGCTGTACGGGAACCCTATAACATTTTATTTGCAGATTAGCCGACAGATACAGACATCCCTACACTCTCTCGCCTCGGAACACAGACACCACACACACTGTCACAATTTTTATCAACACTTTAGTTGCTCTTATTAATTTGCTATAGTTTATTTTATACATTTACTTTTAACTCAACCTTTACTTTTATTTTTTTTTTTTTACTGTAACATTTACTTTTAACTTTATCAAAGACAGTTAAATACAAGGTCACCACGTGTTCTCAGACCGGAAGTAACAAGTAATTAAATTTTACAATAGGAAAGTATTACAATAAAATAGGCTTTACAAACGTGTGGATCACACACACATACACAAATATAACACACATAACACACCATTAAATTAACATCGAACAAAATAATTGAGCTCACCTGAAACCCTTTACTAGCTTACGAAGTCATATGAGAGATCCACGAAACGCTTATCCCTTGGTCGTCAGACCATCGAACACTCTATTTGAAGGTTGGCGACGAAATGAGAAAGAAGCCTGTATCCTTCGATCCCACCATGCTACATAAACTCAACCTGTTGCGAATTGCAACATAACATTTGGCAAGCAACCTATCAAGCCGCACACAAGCAGCTGATACGGTTTTACGGTTTACTAGATAGCTTCGCCGTAGCGCAGACACGGCCTTAATGATCGAGTTAGCTGTGCCGCCCAGCGGCTACGCGCTTTGGCGGCCTTGAACGTTTAAACACGCCGGGAAAATTCAAACTCCGGCACAATTGCCAGCTCAAATTTAGTCCTTAGAGGCCATAAAGAGAAGACAGGCCAGCCCAATAGCCCAATAGCGGAAACGTTTTGACAATTATTGGTCTTTTGAGTAAATACGATCTATTGTTGCAACAGATAATCAGTCCTAAGAACAGTATACGAGTTCCAAAATTCAAAATAAACTCATTTAGCTTTTATCTATAAAAGTTGAAATCATTATTTTCAAACACATCGAATCTGCACAATTTTTTTCTGTAATAATAGATACTAAACAAGACATTAACAGAAAATATCAACTGAGTCAAATAATCAGATATTTCTCAATTTATGAAGATAAAGCAGGAAGGGCCACCAACTTAAAAATTAATGAAAGCCCTTTTGGATTTGTAGAAATAACCGATGAAACTGGCCTAGGCTTAGAAGAAGAGATTTTAACCAGTCTTGAGGAGAAAAGTGTTCTGTTTACGTTATATAATTTTAGTACCTCCCACAGTTACAAGGAGGGGTTAGTATTCAAAGGGAAACAATGACATGGATTAAGGAAGAGCAGTAGGGGGCCTTGCAAAGGATTCCTGCGGGGGGGCGAGAAAAAAGAGTTATGCCACTGATTGAAGCAAAGACGAAGGTTAGCGGAACATGCGATATAGTAGACATCATAACGTGATGGAGTGAGTTACTTCCGGTTCCCAGAGCACATAGCGGAAAGACAATAATAGTGTAGACGGAAAGTGAAAGACTAGCAGTAGGCGTAAAAATTACGAATACATCATTAGTGACATAATTGCGACTGTCGAAATAAAAATGCCCCTAGGGAAATCACAGAATTCAGAATATACACCATAGAAGAAGGACGACATGACGAAACGAACAAATTTTTTAAAATTCTGTAGAAGGTCTACGATAGGGCAAACCAGAAAAATTATTTTTTTATAGTAGGAAATGTGAATGCAATTCAGAACTTTGTAGTAGAATACGGGGAACAAATGGTTAATGACAATGGTAGAAACTGTTAGAATTTACAATATTTAATAATCTCATACCAAACTATAGTTTTTGTAAAAAATACAAATATATACACATCAGCAGAGAGTGAATTAACATCGTTGATAGATAACACACTAAATAATGAAAAAGGCACTATTGTGTTCAGTTTTTTCGTGGTAGGCCCTCGCGTGGCAACAACCCTGCATGCCTCTCATTTCTGTGCCAGCCTCTTAGAGTCTTTGTATCCTTCTGCAGTCTTAATTGTAGCTATGTAACGGCAGCAGTAAACAACAAAGAAGCAATTAAACCAGCATTTGAAAGGACGAAATAGCAAAAAGTAAGTCAGAGAGGGCTGCAAAGTTAAAACAATAAAACATTATAAGAATATAAAAAAAGGTGGGCTACGTCAAAACCAGAAATTGTGAAACACTTAGAGGAAGGATTAAGAAACATATTGAAGGCAAATAGAAAATAATTTGCATGGACGCCAGAATGTGCATAAAAAAGAAAAGAAACCAAGCATCTTATACTAAGAGAAAAGAAAACATTATCTCATTTAATGCAATTAAAGAAAAGTAACTGATTAAATTTTACTAACAACTATGGCTTACAAAATAGTCGATAGAAATGAGAAAGAAAATAGAAAAATATATGAAAATGAAAATATATATGAGGATGAAAATGGCAATATACAGAAACACAATGAACGAAATGCATGTTGGAGGATTCGAAAAACAGAAAATCGACGGATCATGTAGCGCCAATGGAGAGGTTTTTCCTGAGGCTAAGTCTCTTCACGTTTTGAGTTTATGCTTAAAGGGTAAATAGAATCCCAAAAGCGTCGAACGTTGCGATACTGAAACCAGTACTTAGTAGACAGAACCAAATGCACGAATTATGATGGAAGTAGTCTCCACACGCAAAATGAAATTGCCTTATACCTTCAGAGGGAATTATGCAGGGATAATATATCCTGTACAAGAATAATGGGTCACAAACTCAGTGTCATAACGGAGGACGTATTACTAGCAGAGAATCAGAATGGATTCCGAAACGAACGGACTGTGTATTTGCGTTCAGAAAGATAACTGAAGAGGACAAAGGAATATACAAGACGCATTTTAAAGTAAGGTCCGTTTTGGAATTACCGTCGTATGTGGCAAAGAAGCGAGATCGCCTATGCGCCGTTTCGTAACTCACCTGTGGTTAATTCGTCGGCAGCAGATAGGCTATGGGATTTATGTTGTGTGCCAGCGGTTTATACAGTGAGTGCTACAACAGTTTAACCCGCCAATTGTAACGTCTGCGCAGTCATACGTTTTTCGTTAGAAGGAACAATAGCGCTGCTGAAATTTACAGGAAAGTTGTAAGAGGAAACCTGAGTTTCCCACAGAAATTAAATATCAGTATGGAGAACCATACATGACTTTCATGTTCTAAGATTTATATTTAAAATCATTTTCGAGATGAAATATTTCCATAGAAACTAATTACTTAGTTCTACTTCTTTCTTCATCCTTAAGCACAATACTGTGGTCACTAACGTATACCATCTCACGTTAGCGCACTCGATTTTCACTGATGACGGCGGTCGATGGCGCTGCCGAAATGTCTGGTTTTGCAGAAAACATTCGACCACGGCCAAGCAGCTCGAGAAGGAATTTTAACAACAAATTACTTCTTTGTTGCCGATAACGTAGTACACATATAAAAAAATTATCCCCCCTTCAACTATCATTTTCGTTTATAGAAAATTACTCCCTCCCCCTTCAACTATCCTTTTCACTTAGATATTTCGTCTACCTTTCTACAGTAGATTATTATGACCTTCTTTTCAGAATACTTTATTTATCAAAATTATGTACTTTACTCTTGTTAAAACATAAAACGTTGCAGGTAAACTACCCCTTCCCATTAACTGATATTCACCAATTTCAATTGGCCTTGAGTCCTCTACAAGTCAGGTATATATGCAAAAAATTATTTGATTATGTTTGAATTTGCGGCAGTTATCGTTCGCCATAAAAAAAATTCTACACACACACACACACACACACACACACACACATTTCGGAAAATGACTTATATTCATGTTTTGAGCATAGTACAGTCAAAATCAGCCCTTATCTTGAACACGATTCTTTTCGGGATCACCATACTTCCATTTCCTTACGGAACACGGAAATAAAAATTCAAACAAAAGAGTAGGTGTAATGGCGATAGTCATCATCATCATCTCCGAATCAGGAAATGTACCACTTCCCTTCCAAAAATCATGACACTTTTTTTAAGGAAGACAGCTTGTTCTTTGATTTTACTGAACCCCGAACGACTATTACGTAATTCTGACGCACAACGTAAAACCTTTCTGAAACTGAGATGTTCCATTCGAAACATTAAAGGACGTGGACTGTTATTTAATGGGGTACCGTCTTTTTTGGGATAGCTTAACGTGTCCAATTCTTAGAAAAATTTGACTACAAGATTTTTGGTAATCTGTTTTTTAACACCAATATCGTACTGATAGATTAGATTAATTCAGAGAAATGGTTCGGATTCCCGCGATTCGAAAATGACGACCACTGAAGAATTAACTACTTCCTTCCAAGACAAAAGTTAAAGCGTTAAAGTCAATGGAGCTTATGCCAAAAAATAAAGAAAGTTTTCAAGCTTTCTCTGGTTTCCAGTAAATTAGGTTAATTTTTTATTGTTTTCTTCTCATTTTAAGATAGTCCGTACTTATAAAAACACTCTTCATAATTTGAAGACGCATGCGTTATTGATTTTTTTATAGAAAAAGTATTTTATTATATATAAGTAAACATATGTAGACATTGTGTACCTAAGGCTTTCACGGCCGGCGCGGCGCTAACTGTGTGACTGATCTCCGTCCGGGCTATTATCCACTCCTGCTGTTACTAACAGACGTTTCGGCCTCTGCTCTGGAAGACATCTTCAGTGTGCAAACGATTCGCTATTTGGCCACAGTTTTTTGCTACTGTACTGTGGTTAACTGGTGAAGACCGTGTCAGTTAGCGAATCGTTTACTTACTGAAGATGGCCTCCAGAGGAGAGGCCGAAACGTTTGTTAGTAAGAGCACGAATGGACCACGGCCTAACAGCCCGGAGATTACAGTAGTCAGTTTGTTTCTAGCGCATAAGTAGACATACGTTGTGAAAAACGTTAAAGGGTAGATGTAGGCCTATTCCAAAGCAGACCGTTTATTAAGAATTTAAATAATAACACCTCTTGTTGCATTTATTTAGGAAGTAGTATAAGTAAAATGGAAATGCATACAAAGCGTCAGTATATAACACTGAAGATTGTGGGAGAGGCAGACTACGTATGCTTCCATCGTAAATAGTACCGACAGAAAAGGAAGGCGGTGTGGTATGGCCAACACTTTGCTTCAGCTGTTATGTTATTAATAAATTAGCTAAATTTGCTCATAAGTATAGTGTAGTAAATAGGTCTCTAAGGTAGCAAAAACGCTCACACACTATAAGCGTTAACACCGATGAAATATTTGTGTTTAAATCTTAAATACGGTCGTTAGCTTTTAACGGTTAGTTACTATCACCAGACAATAGAATAGAAATCGGAAACCGCCTTCAGAAAAAATAATTATGAAAAAAATGTAAATAACGGACTATTGGAAATAAAGAATAGTCCGAGGAATGAAAATAAACAATAGACCATGCTAGAATGCAATGCTGTTCGCGGATGATCCGGCAATAATTCAAAACAAATCCAGAGGTAGATGTTTCAGTTACAAAAAAATAACTATTCAAATTTTAGCACAAACGTTCTGAACAGAAAACAACACTATAGTTTTTGTGAAAAATATCCAGAGCGAACTAAAATAGTATTAGATAATAACAGTGCAGAGGACGTGTCACATTTCTATTATCTTGGCTCTGACATCAGTTATGACGTAGATCAGTCATAGGCAACCTTCGAATTTATGGTGGCGCGTATATAACTGAGGACCAGTTCGATGGGCGCACCCCTCCCCACCCCGTCAATGGAAAATAGAAAGGTATGGATCTGGACGTTGGATATCAATGGTCAATCGCTGGACGTTAAAAACATTAAATATCATCGAAAATTACAAAAATTGGCGATGTGAAACACCTAATCAAAAAAAGCTTTGTAGTATTTATCATATAAATTTGTGAACATTTTTCACATTAGGACTAGGTCGTCAATAATCTATCAGCATGCACATGCACGTTACGCGTTAAAACTAACAAAACCAAAAAGAAAGGTTAAACAGGAACACATTTTAATAAAAATAAATTAAAGAACTTACCACAATAACACTATTTATTTTTATAAAGTGCACAGAAATGTAAAACTTTTTGGTACGTCTGGGTACAACTCTGGTGGACCGGGCTAGGAGGATATGCGAGCCCCGGTACCTCGACGAGGAACTACGCCACCTCGAACTAGCGCTGCAGGCCAATGGCTATTCCGTCGGAGAGGTGAGACGAGCAGCCAGGCCGGAGGTGGTGTCACGGGAGACCGTCGGTTTCGCGGCGTTGCCCTACATCAATGGGGTGACGGACCGCATTGGTAGGCTGCTCAGTCGGCACGGCGCGCGTGAGACCAATATTCAAGCCGACAAGAAAGATCCACCAGTTCTTGAGGCCGGCGAAGGACGTCCGAGACCCGCTGTCGTCGTGCGGTGTGTACGGAGTTCCCTGCTCGTGCGGCCAGGTGTACATTGGAACCACGAAGCGCAGCGTCCGCATGCGCGTGGGTGAACATAGCGTTACTGTAGATTGGGACAGCCGGAGAAGTCTGCCGTAGCTGAGCACGCGCTCGCCAATGCCGACCACCGGATCCTCTTCGATGAGACGAAGCTCTTGTCGGCGGTGAGTGCGTACTTCCGTCGTCTTCACATGGAGTCCGTCTTGATTCAGAAGCATGCTGCAATCGCTATGAATCGGCGGGGCGAAAGCATTTCATTTGACTTTATGGCAAGGCGCGATGCGAGCCTCTCACATGCCTTGTTTTTTCTGATTGTCCGATGATGCAGTTTTTACCTGTGCGGGGGTTGCAATTAGTTAACAATTAGTACAGGTAGCATCACGGGAAATCATTAGCCTTCACCATAGTACTCCCGGGAAAACAATTGTTGAGTATCTGATGGCATAGGGTGGTGCGAGCCAATCATACACCTTCTGTATTGTGATTGGCTCATGGTGCAGTCTCTACCTGTGCACTATTCTGATTAGCTGATGGTGTCATTTTTACCTGTACATGGGATTTTGTTGAATTTATAACTACAGGTAGCATCGCGGGACATCTTCAGCCTTTACCACAGTACTATGGACCTGACGAGAACAACATACGTTCAGGAGGTCTTGGATTTCTTTAAATTCCACTGTTGATGGCAGCTATTGGTGCTGTTGAAACGTTTGGTTTGTCATTAAACCATAGACCACCGGCCAAACAGCCCGGAAAACTCGTCTTATAAATAAACTCTAATCTATGAATGCAGTGATAGATTAATAAAAGAACGTAAACTTTCGCGGCCGATGTCGACAGAAACTTGCCGGCCTCTGCTAAGTCGTGGTACAAGGTACTTATTTGGGGCAGCCAGACGTTTCGGCTGTTCCCACGTCAGCCGTCTTCAGTTAAGAGGAAACCGAGATATCAATTAAAACCAAGTAGGGCTAAACAGAAAACTGCCTGGTAAGTTTTAATTCTGTAATGACAGATTATTGTTATGACAATCGTTATATGATTTTGATTATTGATAATTTGTGTTTTCTGTGATAATTATTTGCCTCAGAACGGCTACCGATCTCTAGTATAGCCGAAACGTGGGTTTTAAAGTATTTCATCAGTAATGGTTAGCGCCCGTATTTCAAGTATTGAACACTATGAATAGTTTTTGAAAGATTTCCTGGCCGATTGAGAAGATACATCTAGATATTCTTAGTCATATGAGTATGTTTATCACATAGGCTATAGTAAAATGAAATATAATAGGTTAATACAAAACAAACTGCCTGTTGAAACAGAGAATCTATATATATATAACTCAAAGTCTGAGGATTTATGTGTACTGAATACTAATCCACACCGTTACACCGATTGCCACCAAATTTTGCACAGGTTAACCTTTGACACAAGGCGAAAAATACTGTCTACCTTGGAATTTGATATTTTGCCCCGTTCGCACGATTTAGGCCCTTTTAATTATGCCTTTTCGTTGACGCATATAAAGATGTCAACAACACCATGGAGACCAGAATTAATTACCACAGTAACAAGTAAATAAACAAAAGCTATTTAGCGGCATCGGAACTGTACATTTATCCATTCCTGCAGTATATTTTCGATGTTTTATATAATATGCGATTGTATCGATATATTACGATGTGGAAAAGAAGAAGTGTACAAATTGTAAATTATCCTATTACTTAATGCAAAGCGAAAATACGTGTTGTTTTCATTTGTAAGGTTAGGTGACAACGGTTTTTGGTTTTTAGTTTACTGCTGAAATAAATAAAAGCCATGGTTGAGGAAAACATAACGTTTAATGTGTTATAAAATGCTTATAACACAGTAACACTTAAAATAAAGAAATTAGCGTTTTTGATTTAACAGGTACCGGTACTTTATAAATATCTCTAAAGAATATATAAACGGGTACTTTTAAATCGCCAAAGGTTGTTGGACCAACATAATAATTAGTACAAGTTAAAATAGTACAAGTGTTGAAAACAGCTTTGGAGAGAATTTGACTAATGAGTACAAAATTGTTATACGAGCTGACAGAACGCCATATAGACATAGACAATAAAAATTATATTAAAATACTTATTAAACGTCAAATATTAGTGTGCGAAGCGGTGGGTAACAGCTAGTTTAAAATAAGGAGTCAAGTGGCAATCACTGCCGCCAGCTCCTGCGCCTTCATTCGTCTTGACCGCGGAGTAGTGTAAGTTGCGTGTTGCAGTAACGCAGGCGTTTCTAATGCTTTTAACGCCTTTTAACTTACTCAAGCCACCCCCGCTGAACTGACGTCCAGCACGGGACTTCTGCGAAGCTATGCAGAAAACGCCTCCTTTGCGGGCACCGACGTCATACGGATGTGTCTCCATCATCCACGCCAATACGACTCTAACTTCTGCCAGTGAACCCTTAATGAAGCCACAAATGTTGTGGTACCAAACCGGTGTAATCAATAGTCATACTTACTTACCGGGCGCTAAATCATGTAAAGGGGCGGTCTCTCATTCTGCCATCGCACACCTAGCGGTACCATAAATAAAATGAATTCCATCGTGCTGAGTCTTGGACAACACAAAATTCCAGGATGCTAAGAGACGCCGCGCACTCCTTTCCCATCCGGTCCTGTCCCGTCCTGTTTACAGTGGAAAGTTAATGATTCGAATGTTAAAGATCCTAATATCATCGCAAGTAGAATTTTCTGAACCCAACAGCAACATTGAAAAATACTGTTTGATTTATGTGTGTCTACAGATACTGTTGAATTGTTTACAATTTATTTTTATGTATTCATAATTTTTGAACATACTGTTCAAATAGCTCAACATAGTGTTCAGTGTGTGTATGTATTATTTTGTCACACAACTTTATTTTTTATACTGTAACGTTATTTCTTGCAAACCCAAATAAATAGTTAATTTCAACCACCACTAGTCCCAATTAATCGGTTTATTGACTCTGTTCTGTATTTGTCTTTCCTTCTGTTTAGTAAACTTAATTACTTCAGTGACTATTACTGTTTATTGTGGAAAATCCCAGTGGATTACTGTTTTTGCAAAGGTGACTTGTGAAGTAATTTGTAAAGAAGGTGAAGGTGAAGGTGATTTGTAAAGATGGTGTGTGTTTTCTTGATTTTTATAGAACTAGTTATTTCGATTTGTCATCACGATTATTATCAACTTCAAGGAGTAGATCCATAGACCTGTTCCGGATCAAGACTTTTTGGCCTTCCATGGATTTGCTCCCTCCCCCCTTCAGATCGATAATTAAATACCAGCTTCCAAAATCTTTCGATGCTCAATCTTTCCAGGAGCTGTTTTCAATTAATTTCGTTTTCCTCGATCCCATAATTTATCGGCTATATTTTAAGTTTTTTTTTTTATTTCATCGTTTCGTATGTAGTCGAGCGTGGTACCCCCTTCAGCTGATTTCATTTCCGTTGTCTCAATACTTATGACATCCCTTTTGTGTGTATCCGCGATTCACTGCAATTTAGTGACAGTACAAAAGCTATCGTTCTATAAATTCTTACGTTTTGTTGTCCACGAAGTGTCCGATATAAATAATAATACGTCCACATTTTTTGATGCAGGACGCTAATGTTTCAGATAAAAATTTCTTAACTAAAGATTAGTGTTCCGTGTAAGAGAAGTGTGTACATATTATTAGGTTTTATACAATTTTGTCAGCGTGTTTTCTAGTTTTCCTGTCAACTCTTATTTTTATAGTACCAACCATTATTTGAAGTTTTATCGTGAACCTCTTGGTTGTGGTCATAAAATAGATTGCACACTCGATAATTACAGTACTATACGTAATCCAACGACTTCTCGCTTAACACGATTTTCGATCTAACTAGTTCCTTCCTTTAGACGTCATTACTTTTGTTTTGTCTATTGATATACACCAGGTAGAATTGTTCGCTAATCGGTTTCTTTATTAGTTGTAGAAAAAGCAACTTGATATTCCGCATATAATAAAATTCTTATGGAATTGTTACTCTTTGCTATACCTGCTGTTGTTCCCTCTTTAGCACATTCTAACGCCTTATCGTTTCATCCAACTATATGTTAAACAACGATCTGATTTACTGTGTTATGTTGTATGTGTGTGTGTGTGTGTGTGTGTGTGTGTGTGTGTTTGTGTGTGTGAGTTTACTGAATAATTAATTGACACTACCTTGAATATTTTTATAAATTACTTATTTTATTATCGACCGTTTCTGTGTTTCTATGCATGTATTTATTTCTTTTCTTTACTGATGTAGGCATATATTATATATTTAGTTTGACACCTTTATAGTCGACATCATCTTTATAGTCATTTTAGATATATTTTTAGTATTCAAACACTATTATTAATAAAACACAATTTGATTATAAAATTTGCAGAAAACCCACACAATAGGATTAGATTATCTCTTTCTAATTCAAACTATCCTCCTCAACGAAAAATGGCAACATTTTATTCCTTAATATATCGAATGTTAAAAATTCCAGTGAATTGAAATGAAAAAAATAAAGAAAGATTATTCATAAAATTACTACTAATGATATAATATAAAAGTAGCTAAGAAACTAGAAAATCCAAAATTGTTTAAATCCGTCATTGAAATAACCGTTATTACATCCTTAGTTATTTTTTATAAAATCCATCAATATTTTAAATCAAAAATTAAAACTTAATTAAACAAATGTCTAACAAATAAATAAATTTACAAAGTTTACTTATTTCAGAGCAAAAAACCTCAAAATTTAAAAAATATTCAAAAACACTAATTTAAAAATATATAATACTATTGATATTAAACTTCAGCAAAATCAAATATGAACATAATTTATCAGTATATATAACCTCAATGCAGTCTACAAAAATTCATGTTTTACTGTTACAAGTTATTACGTAAGGCAAATAAAAAAAAGGAACTAAAAAACGGACATCAACATGAAAAAGCTTACTTCAAACCACATAAATGAATGAAATTTAGCAACATATTCAATAAATGATTTACACAAATGTCCGGATGTACGTTATGTAAAATTAATAGACTAATAAATGCTTCCAAAGGTAAGAACTTTAACACTTTGAAAAGTTCATATACATATTTAAATACAAAAATAATAATATACTTATATACAAACAAACACACATCAATACAAAATTTGATAATTTATTTAAAATTTTAATATATATATATATATAAAATAACAAGATTTTTTACAAGAATATATATATATATTTTATTTTGTAAATTTACACATGTTTCGATAGTGTTCAACTAATAACTACCATCATCAGATATAAATTAATAACTTCAAAAAAATGTTTAATCAATTGTTCAAAACAGCTGTTTTATATGTAACAAATTTTGTGTAGGCCAAACTAAAAAACGTTTAAAAAAAAGATTTATACAACACCGTAATTCATATTTAAACCATATATATACAAATCATATTTAGGTACACGCTCAATAAAAAACAAACACACATTTCCAAATTTAAATAACATCACTTTATTAAAACGTATTTCCAAATCCCAAAATAACCTTATGGGAAAAATTATAAATATTTATGTGTGTGTGTGCGTGTATCCTAAATCCAGTAGCCATAAGCATAAAGCCATAAATAAAATAATAAAAATAAAACAAAATTATAACACACACACACACACACACACACACAGGTAGTGAGGAGAGTAGGGGTGCGCGGGATTGATGTTTTGTTATGTTGAACTAGGGAAATCCAGTCGAGTGAGCGTCGTCATCCAAAATGTATGCTTCCATCAGCGAGCGCTGTCCGCGGCTACGATTGATGCGCCGACTTTCATCACGTTACCATACCGAAATTTGTTTTCTTCAGGTGAAAAAAACGTACAACACCCTCTCCTCACGTTCTTGTTTGTATGTGTGTGTTTGTATTATTGCAACGCATTCGTTGAAACTTTGTGAATAATGCACGGAATTCATTCCATTTGGCGGTTTTCTTTTTCAGCTAAGTAATTTTTTTCCTTTATTTTTCGAAGCTGCATTGAGGTTGCTTCCGCGGTATAAGAAACAACATTTCTAATGAAATTAACGAAAGCTCATATTTTGTTACAAAATAATTAAACACTGCAACTGACGAACGTACGACAATAGTCAAGTGAGGAAAGAACGTCTGCTGATTGTGTTCGTAAAAAGTGTGTGTCATTATCCATTAATCGTGACAGAAATGTAGAAATTGGTAATAATTGTGCCTAAGAATGCATCCTAAATATAACCGGGTATATAACTAAATATTTATTAGTTGAATCGCATACCAGATTGAGGATTGAGAATATTCCTCCTCCTCCTCCTCCTCCTCCTCCTCCTCCTCCTCCTCCTCCTCCCCCTTCTTCTTCTTCTTCTTCTTCTTCTTCTTCTTCTTCTTCTTCTTCTTCTTCTTCTTCTTCTTCTTCTTCTTCATTAGACAGACCTTTTTTTCAGACGAACATAGACTTCTTCATGTTCTTTTGAGTATTTAAAATAACATTTTTATGACAGGCATTCATTTTATACTTTAAACACGTAGTCCGTTTACATTTCTCTGTACAGTTCCATCTTTTCATTTAAATTATAAATTCCAAAAGTCTTAACAACAGTGAGTGTGTTATTTTCTGGTCTAGCCCTTCTTGATACTGTCAGAACTGACTTTAAAAATCCGATCTCAGTCGACTGGATAAGACTCTATTATAAGTTTTAGTATTTAGGGTTCAGGTTTCGCTTCCACATAACCCATAGGGTATAATAATAACCTTATAACATTGTGTCTTTTCCGACAGGATATACAACAACCGTGGGTGTATACTTTTTATAAAATTAAGTACTTTTATTATATAGAAAGATAAAGAACAAACAGTCGTAAAATATTACGTTTTGAATTGTGAAATCTTTTAACGTTTTTAATTTTGCTAATATATTCTAAAGTTCTTCAAGACACTCTTCAAGGAGAAACTGCCGAAATAAAGTTGATGGGATTCAGATTAATAATATACTTAATGCTGACGACACTATCATCAAGTCAGAGCATTGTGGATCTCCTGCAGAGGCCGATGAATAAAGTAACAGTATCCAGCGAGAAATCTGTCTTATCGCTAAACATCAAGAAGACAAAATTCCTGAGAATTTATAAAAACCGTCTTAGCGGTGAAACTCTCACTGTAAATGGCATGAAAACAGAGCAAGTTTAAAAATTTACGTATCTGGGCACTGTTATAAATTCCATGAATAATCACATAATAAAAAATTAAAACCAGAACTGAAATAACACGAGACAGCTTTACCAAGATGATTTATAAAGTGTTGAGTGGCCGAAACTTGAACTTAGAGTTCAAAATTGGTTAGATGCGATGTTATATCATTTATACCCTTTTTGTGGAGTGGAGGCATGTACCTTCAACTCAGTAAGAACTAACAGACTTCAAGCGTTTCACATGTCGCCCTTGGCAGACATATTTTAGGAATGTCGTGCGTGGATAGAGTCACAAGTAGTGACGTTTTGAGATGAATGGGGAAACAAATGGAAGACATTTGCTGAGGATAGAAGAGGAAATTGTTATGTGTCAGTCACGTAGTGCGTGGGCCAAAGTAATCTACGCTGCAAAGCGAAAAATTGAAGAAAGGATTGGCGTAGGAAGAAGCAGGAATCGTAGTGGTGGAAACTACGTGAGCGGTTTGGTTGTTCGTCAAGAGACCTGTTTCGCGCAGCAGCACCAAACATTACAATCGCATTGATGATTGTCAACCTCCGGCGCGGAAGAATAATGTATCGACCACGTAAAATGGCCACGTAATTTCAGTAAGTAGAGTAGGTGATTTAGTAAAGTCGGTCGGTCACAGAAAATTCAATTAAAATTCTTGTTTACCGTTTTATTTTTCCTTAATAAAATAATAAGTGAAAAGATACACGTTGGTAATAAAAGTATTATTATCCTGCCTGTTAGACCGTGATCTACAAATTTCACTTTGTAAAACGCCAGTCGACTCACCACGGCTCCATTGTCAGTGGAGCGGGACATATCACGACTTAACTTGGTTCTTAACTTAGTCCTTAGCGTACGCTTTACAAGTGAACCACGGCCTAACAGCCCGGGTATTCATATTGCCAACTCCGGCCACGAGAGTATGAATTCTCTAAAGAATATACAGACATACATATTGCGACAAAACATATATTAGGCATAGTAATAATTTAACAATATAGTCAGTTATCTGGAGCAAGGTTGTATATTTTGAAACAAAATTTTTAGATGGTCTGTAATTCCCAAAAATATTTATTTTACTTTAATAATTGTCTCTGAATATCAGACTTATCTGTTTAAAAAAATGTCAATTTGTTACTTGAACGTTGTTCCCAAGAACGTTGAGTCGTCTCACTATTGGTCCTGTGATTTGTCGCAATCTGCTCCTCTCTCGTCTGCTCACTGCCGCTTCGCTGACACTCCTCTTGTACGCACGCACGCCGACACACCGATAACCAGTCTACTCTTATCTCAGGGCACAGAAACTGGGCTGTAATTTAATATTATCTATTTTGGTGCTTTAAGCGTGCACGTTTCCGTGTCTTGAGGTGTCCTCGCGATAACACAGGAGTATCACGGATGGATAAACCTTCCCTATGCGGAAATCTTCACTCACGCGAGACTAGCACTGTTTAAAAATTAAATATTTTATTATTTGAACTAATATCGAGTTCATACCAAGTCAAGGTATTAGCTAACGGGTAACTCGTCGCTATATTGTCCTTGATCACTCTTACATAAGAACGTTTCTGTTCGAAAAACTCGCACAGAGAGCACGTCCCTAATATTCGAGCTGCAGGATGGAACTAACTAGACATTCGTCGTCGGAGACCCAATCTTAATGAAAATTGGGGCCGCTGATTGGACGAAACACCTATCACGTGATTGATGGATAGAACTGATAGATAACTTCTTGAACAGATTGGCAGAATTCTGCAGAAGCAGGTATAAAAATAAGTTTCCTGACTTCTAAAAGATAAGGAAATTATAGAAGTTGATTTTTACCAACCAAATCCCTATTAAAATAGTACGTAACGAGTCTCTGACACCCAGAAAATATAGCGCTATTTAAGATGCTTGCGCTACCCAAATCTCAGTTCGATACGTTCATTTATAATGGAGTTATTCATAAAATACGAATGACACGCACACTCGCGCACTCGCACATTAAACTCGCACATGACATGATCACAAATACATTTATGGGCCTTTTGATACATAATAGTCTTTTACCCACATCTTATTTAAAAACTTATATCTAATTAACATAATCGAACAAAAATCAAATTTTAACATGTCTATAACGTCATAAACCTGCTATATCAGCATGTAGTCCTTGCTACAGTTTCCTTTACTGCAATGTTCTATTGCAATATGTATCATTTTCTATACATGTAACTTGAACGTTTCTTGGGGTAACTGTATAATGTTATGTATATTATCAAATATAATTTCTTCTACAAGTAGTTTTATTATATTTCTTATCGTTTCAATTCACCTGACGTACGTTTCAGTGAATATATCAGCATCATCAGAGGCTTGTAAATCAATTAACAAATAATCGAAATAATTCGATTTTAATACAGAAACTAACAAAAAATCTATTTAATTCTATTTAATATCGATTGTTTCAATGTTTATTTACTTAAGCAGCTGTTTCGACGGTTGTATTGGAAATATTTAATGTTTATATTTTCCTTGTTTTAATAAATTTATAATTTTGAATAGATCATCTTGTTTTGTTGCTATTTGAGTTTGTTCTTTAATTAATAAATTATTGTGTTTGTAAGTATTAAGATTTTCCCAAATATTCATTTTTTGATCTTCTTGTATGTTTTTAATTAACTTAGTATATTAAATGTCTGGAAATTGGTGGTATGTATTTATACAATGCGTGGCTAAATTCGATTTTTTAATATTTGGTTTTAAAAATGCATTGCGTTGTTGAAGGAATCTGTCGAGTAGTTTTCTGTTTGTCTGGCCTATGTAAAATTTATTGCACTCTTGAAATTCTATTTTGTATATTTAATTTTTATTGTGAATACTGGATTTAGTTTATACCTCTGATGATGCTGATATATTCAGTGAAGCGTACGTCAGGTGAACTGAAACAATAAAAAATATAATAAAACTACTGGTAGAAGAAATTAGGCCTATATTTGATAATGTACATAAAATTATATGCATATTTTTATAATCAGATATAACTGTGTACATTATAAGTTATTTCTAATTAGTAAACAAAAAGTAAGTGTACTTACTCTACACTACAACTCATATTAAGTACGATGCAACATTTTTCACTTGCTTCCGATCTAAAGTTTATCGCGGCGGTCCGTCAAGCGGGTAATTATGTAAAACACTGCTGTAACGTAATAGCATTACGCAATAAAACATAACGAAATAATTGTACGGACGTTAAAAATTTTACTTAACTCTAACGTATCCAACGCATTACGTACTCAAACATAACAGATTTTAAACCCTATTGAGACTACGTAAGGGGAAAAAATGCGAGACTAAACGCCCTTCTTTACCGCCTAAAGAAAGTCTTTTTATCGCTTCAAAAGGTGTGAAAAGAATCCGCTTTACAACCCTTTCGCCTGTCGGCGAGCATTAAGAAGCGCAATTTTTCCACCTCGTCAAATGTTATTTTCCAGTTAAATAATAAATTTCCAGTTTATCAAAGATGGCTGTCACAATTTACATAGATCCTTCTGTGTGTTATATATTAATATTACATCTTCTCGCGAGGAACAGCGGAGGGGTGAGAGGGGGGCGGTTGAGCACGGTAGTGGTGGCGGTGGTACCATCATTTATCAATTTGTTACTGAGTTGTTTGAAGAGGCCGATAGATAGCACCACCCTCTTGCTGCGAAAACTTCATATTAGCTCGATCCATCTTTGCAAACATGTAAAGTATTAGGCCTAGTGCAACACATTCCAGGTCTAACACAAAATTTATGTTTAATTAAAATCGAAAATATATTTTATATTTCTATTAAGTAGGTTTCGAATATTTATCAAATACATTTGATAGACATAACATATATGCATGTGTATGTGTGTGTATTTAAAAAATATATATATACATATATAATAAATAATGTATTTTGTTCACAAGAATACATTTTTTATGTAACTTGTTTTACACTATTTCGGCAGTATTATTTGACTGTTACCTTCAGAAATATACAAAAAAATAATTAATTAAATTTGAGATCAACTGTTATTGATATGTTTAATGTACGTTTTATATATGTATAAATTAATATAGAATTATAATATAAATATTTTTTATTTTATTAAATTAATAATTTTGAAAATACACCTACAATTTCGTTTGTTATGTTAATTTGCGTTTTCTCAGGAATTAATTTATTATTTACTTTATATTTAAATATTTTCACATTTTCCCAAAGGTTCATTTTTTGATTTTTGGAGATACGTTTTAATAGAGTAATATTATTTAAATTTGGGAATGTATAATTATTTTTAATTGAATGGGTAGCTCAATTTATAACTACTTACTAATTATGTTTGGTTAAATTGATTAAGAGTTTCATCATTGTAGCTAAAAATAAAGTTACTACGGTTTTGGAAGTTAGTAAGTGAAACAGCAGTTTTTCAGTAATTTAAAAATGATAATCTTAATTTTCTAGTAAGTAGGTAATGGAATACCATGTAGATAGAATGGACGATGACCACATTCATAGGCTACCTAAGTATAAACCAACGGGTTTTAGGAATGCGAGGCGTTCAAGGAACCGATAAATTGAGATGTTAGGTTACATACTTTAAGTTCGCAAGAAGTTTTATGGTCTACAGCTGAAGCAGATGTTGATGATGATGATGATGATAATGATGACTAAAATGTCTATAATCAAAAGTTTTAAACATAATTAAAATTTTGGTAAGCATAAAAATAAATGTCTTATTAACACTTAAATTATCCTCTTATTTATCCTATGTTCTGGGCTATAGTAGGCTATATTCATATGGTATATAAATATGGCATAAATAATATTTTATATTTTGAACAAGAATATACTTTTTATTATTTATTACAATGTTTCGACAGACTATTATTCGTAGTTAAAATAATTTTTAATATTTAATATTATTAAATAATCTAACATTACAAAAATTTAACTACCGCACCATTTTTGTAAACAGAAAAATAAAGTTCATGCAATTTGTACGCTGTTTAACTTAATGTACTAATATGTTTTCAAGATCTTTACTACTGTTTTCATGATTATATATTATATTTATTGTTATATATGTTATATGAAATTAGATAAGTTATTATTTCCTAATTACTAATTTATATATTATGTATTTATAATATTTGTGCTGTACGGAGGATTATTTACCATTTTACTTTTCACGCTAATACTATTTAATTGTCAACGTTTAATCAAATATCTAATTTAGTATTTTAGTCCTGCTGGTTCCTACGTAGGCTATATTGTTTTAGTGTTTATCATTGCTTAAAAACTTTTAATTTAATATGTAATTTTATTGTAATTTGTATCTTTTTATTGTATGAAATATAAACTCATTATTATAATTTTTGTGGCCGCTACTGACCAATGCTGTTGCAGCGATCTGATAAATAAATAGTTTGAAAATATTAATTTTCCTCCCATCGGTGTTACATCTTTTCACCAGTAAGTTTTCGTGAAAAATATAATTTGCTAATTTTGCTAATTTATAAAATAACTGACCATAAGCTAGTAAAATTTGTCCGTTCCATAAATTACTTTATGGATGTACAATGAGTAATTATGAATTATTTAATGTAACTTTTTTATACAACGCTGCTGCTACAGCCGTCAGCCACGGGATGTAAATTATTTCATTTCCCTTGCACAGCGTCGCGTCGGCCGGTCATTCTAATGATTCGTCTATTCTGGACGTCAACTTTCCTAAACCTTATGGATGTTCTCCTTCTTTCGACTGTACGGTCCCAGCTCCATTTTGCTGTCTTTGTCTGTCCGTAACAGTGTATTTAACTGAATAGTACCTCTTTCTTCCTCGAGCAATTTTGTGTGCTTTATTCGTACTGCACTTGTAGAATATCACAGAGAAAGAAATCCTGAAAGAATCGTAAGTAATGATTAACAGAAGAAATTTGTGCAATCTGGCAGTTTCGACATAATGAATAAACTAATGTGCAGTAGATTGTTCCCGTGGCCAGCCGTGGACCACATTGTTTTAAGTTTTCATCTTTGGACATTAACTTTTGTCGAGCATTCCTCCATTCCTTTGTAGTGTACTTCTTTCCTTCAGTCCACGTCTTGCCTGTTCTCAGTTTGGGATTTTTCTTGAAACTCTGGTGAACTCCGAGTTTCTTCTTAAAAGGTTATCGTTGTTGAATCCCCTCAGGCGTTACCCCATATTTTGACAGATCCTTTTCAACCTCGTTGAACCAGGGCCCTCTTTGTTTTCATACTTAGAAAGTACGCAAAAATCCTGTTTGGTCAGTCTCTCTGGGTTCATTCGTGTGATCATAGAAGGCAATGAGTCCTACTTTTCCGAACTGTGTCTGTTATTATTTTCACATATAGTTCGTGGTTGTACCGTCTTCTATATTCACAGTTTTCTTTGACTGGGTCCAAAATGTTTTACTTTATAATTAATTGTTTAGTATAATGAAGATAAATCTTACTATATGACATACCGTTTAGAATAACGGAAATATTAGGCGTTACCAAGTACGTAAAATTAAAATTACTGTTCCAGCAGGAATGTCCCAGAAGTTGCCAAATTTTTGTACCTCAAATTAAAAAAAAAAATAATAATATTGATACTCTGACTCCTCCTTTACAGAGCCAACTTAAGACTAAAAGGTACAAAAATTTCCGCAGATTTTTAAGTATATTGTAAAACCAACCTGAATTTTTTATTTGTAAAGACCGGAAAGGCAATATTCCAGTAATTCTAAGCGTATTCTAAAGTCGATATTGGCATTGAACAAATGTCAGTTTTACTATTTAATATCGATAATAATAAATTGAAATTGATTTAACATCGTCAGTTCTACCAATTTAACACACATAAAACAATATTCGGGGATTGTCCATTATTTTCTTTCTCTTTCCTTCTTCTTCTCATCAGGTGTCTACAGCACCTTATTCACACCCTTTCCAAATCTGTCCCTACTTCGTGTGAAATAGTCATATTCTCTGTGTTCCCATCCGCTCCACTCCTATCAAAAATTCTCTTTGGTTGCTTGACTCCCCCCATTCTCTTTATTCCTCAGCCAAACAGATTTAATAAATCTTTTTTTTTTTTATTCTGACAACTTTCTCGTAGATATTTCTTACCCATTCCTTTCCTCCGTCGTTTGCAATCAGCTCGGAACTTTTGAAGTGGAAATATCTGCTCTTGTAAGGATAAAAATAACTATGCGGAAGACATAAAAAATCAAGAATAGGACAGGCGAGGTGCGTCTTCAGTCGAATGAGGAAAGTGGTGTGCAGCCGATACCCGTGGTCTGAATCAGACTGTTGAGGTGTTGCGTGTTTTCAACGCATTCTTGTGCTTTGGAAGCCTGAACTTCAAAGAAAACGCCCTAGATGAAACTAGAGGCATTTGAAATGTGGGCCTACAGAAGGATCATGAGAATTAGTTGGAGGGATAGGGTCACAAATAGTGAGGTACTACGGAATGTGGAAGAAAATGTAAAGAAACGAATATTATACAAATACGGAAACTCTAATATCTAAGGCATATCTAATGAGAACAGAAAAATATCAACTTCTATATAACACAAGAAAAAATGCAAGGCAGAACAAGATTTTGAAGACATAGAGTACATGACTAGAAAATTGATACAGGAATATTAGAAATGGGGACTAAAGGTAAATATGAATAAAACAAAATACAATGCAATTCCCAAATTCATCAAGATATTGGAGGAAGACATGGGGAAGATTTCATATACAAAGGAATACAAGTATTTAGAGGTGAAAATTACGGCCAGTGGTAAGCAAGGCAAAGAAATACAATCCAGAATTAATTTGGGAAAGATGGCTATATCTATATTAAATGGAGTCCTGTGGGATAAGCAAACTACAGCAGAAACTAAAACCAAAATATTTAAAACCATTGTCAGAAGTATCATGACTTACAGCTCAGAAGTTTGGACTACTAATAAACACAGAAGAACAAAATTAATGACAGCAGAGATGGACTTTTGGAGACGTTCGGCTAGAGTATCCAGACGTGAGAAAATTATAAATGAAGTCATTAAGGACAGAATTAATGTGAAAAATTTAATTGTTGATTTCATTCAAACAAACAAAAATCAATGATATGGACACACAAAAAGAATGGCACAGGAAAGATTAAGAAGGAGAGTTATGGAATGGGCCCCACCAGGAAGAAGGAAAAGAGGCAGACTACCTACCACCTGGATAGAAGAAATGCAGACTATATTGAGGGAACGAGAAATCGAAGAAGATCTTTGGATGGAGAAGCAGCAGTGGAAGATGATAATTCAATCACTTCTGTAATCTTTGGTTCCGGAAAATGTGTAAACATTGTACAGCCTAATAATAATAATCTAAGAGAATGATTCCAGTCAACCTCATCGATTTATTTAGAGCGCATGCATCTAAAATCCGGATTTTCGTGATGGTTGCGAACCTTCACAGAGGAGATGGCACTTAAAGAAGAAGAAGATTACAACCTTCTAATCCAAATTTACTACTCGACAGATCAAAATTCCACAAATTTAATTTTGAGTAATTCGGGACCTTAGATTATAAGAGATTCATATTTGCAAGGTATGCGTGATTCTGGCAATCACACTCGTCTTGACTTAGGTCTTATGACCTCACTTATACACAACCTGTTGTATGAAATTACGAAGAAAATAATAAGATGCACGTGCTGCTAGAACAAAGTCGCACAGACTGACTGGTCTTAAGGGCGTCGTATTGACGGTAGGTAAGATGGGACCGTTAAGTTGCGTCCTCACCGTTCCGCGCTCCACTGGCAGTTACAAATAACGCGCGTCTCGCTCGCGGCTGTCGGACGTTTCATTTTTCAACCCGGCTGCTGCAACGTCACTTGCTTCATGCCAAGATCCAATTATATTTTTTCCGCTAGCCTTCACCTCGCCCTCTACCCCACACACCACTACCCTCTCGCTGCCCCGCTCTACCCTCTCGTCGTTGGCGGCTGTGAAATTAAAAGTAACGCGTACTTTCCGTTTTCCGTTTATGCGTCTGTTCTCACTTTCCATATAGGCGACAAGAAAGAACGGCAAAAAGTTTATTACAATTTTTAAATCTGATTTAATACATCTACTTATAATTAGTACACTCGATATAATCAGATAGTATGTTGGAGGTATTCCTCCAACCCTACATATTTATTGGAGGGATAGTTTTGGACAATGTGTTTAAGATGATGCACTAGAAATAAAATTACGCGGAACTGCCTGAGAAGGAAGTGTTAAAAGGAATATTGTTGAGTTAATTTTTCTATCTAGTTATGATCACCTTTATCTAGTTCAACAGGTGAGATATTTTTAGAATACAGGTGTAAAGTTAAAGTGACAAATAGATAAGATATATTGAAAAGGGTCTACACATTCCTGAAAAAAAAAACATATTCGTGGAGAAGAAATATTGAGCATCAAACAAGGTACATTAAAACATAAAGTTTACAAAGGGAAAGGGAGATAAGAAAATCAAAGACTTGGTTGACTCCAAATTAAATAGCCAAACCCAGTTTGCAATGTACGAAAAAGTCAACTATTAGTAGTCTGACTATTCGTAATTATTCATCAAATCGTCCACACAACATAAAATGACAAATTTTAATATACATTGCATTCGGTAGAATGTACAAAAAATCTCTAAATTTAACCGAGTGATAGAAGAAATGGATATTATTTTGAAAATCGGTGAAGAAAGTAGGGATATAATAATAATAATTTAGAGAATCATAATATAAAACAAAATATAAAATAAATAAAATTACAATTAAGAAACTGTCTGTAAACAAAACCACAAAAGTTCGTTAATCATGTACTTTCAGAAACGTGTTTGAAAAGTTACAGTGTGGCCAAGAAGAAGAGAGCTGCTCTGACGGATTTTTATAGATTTAAATTACCCCATGCTCGACGAGTATGTAATGAAATAGGTTCAGAAGTCTTCTACAGGCTGTAAGCTGCAAAAGCAAAAAAAGTAAACCATCAAAAAATGCTAAAAAGGCGGGAGATAAAAAGAAGAAATAAAAACCATCAAAGGCGCCTGCGACAAAAGCAAAACCAAAAAAGAAATAATTTAGAAAATAAAAGTGAGAATTAAAACTTAACAAAAACAAGTTTCGCTTTTGCACTTATTTTTAAATAAATGACTACCTTATTTTATCCACTAAGTGATCTTCTTTTTCTAAATTACAACATGTTTCAGGGCTTATATCCCCATCTTCAGGTAAAACAATATCTACCCTATTGTTAGGGTTTCGTTAAAAAGTTCACAAAGACACATCTGTTTTAAGACTTTTGTCTTGATTAAAAGTCTTTCGAGAATATTTATCGTCTCTAACGATACAAATTGATGAACTTATATTTTTATTGAAAATTGTTATAAAACGGAATTTCTTTACACACGACAACAAGTTTTTTATCCAAGAAGGTGGGCTGGCCATGGGTTCACCGGTGAGTGGAATTTTAACGGAAATTTACATGAACCATTATGAGAACAAGTACATACTTTCTGACAAAAACAAGTTATATAATAAAATCATCTAGTACACACGGTACGTAGACGACACATTTTTAGTTTTTGGTGGTGCTCTTAGACAGATAGACGGATTGCTTACTTTTTTGAACGGCATAAACAGTAAGCAATATATATATATTATATATATATATATATATATATTAAATTCACTATGGAAGTAGAGTATAACAATATGTTGAATTTCCTGGACATAACCACATATAAACGTAATAACCTCCTTAGCTTTAAAATATATAGAAAACCAACGACAACTGACATAGCCATACATGCTAGTTCCAATCATCCTTATACACATCAAATGGCAACTTTTAACGCACTGGCACATAGATTGACGAATATACCGATGGACATAGAAGACAATAACGATGAAATTAATATAATAAAACATATAGCAATAGTGAATGGTTACAATAGTAAAATCATTGATAAAATAATATATAAACACGCTAATAAATTAAACCGATCGGACAAAGTTAAAGATAAAACCCAATATGTTGCCGCTAGATATACGAACATACTACCTAATATACTACATAATGAACTAAAAAAGATAAAGATTATTGTCTCGTTCAGGACCACAAATAAATTAACAAATATACTTAAGCCTCATACCACAGCATTACTAGAGGATTGTTCGGGTGTTTTTAACAAATTTGACTCTAATTAAATTTGTTATGCCCCACAATCTTTGGGAGCCATTTATATTTAACGTATATAAACGGAATTGGCAATTAATTGAGTAAGTATGTTTGCCGTGCCATTTATATTTAGTGTAATTATGCTAATTATGATTATTATTGAATTATCCAATTATAAATTGGTAAATTGGGTCTAATTAACTTCGTGTACTAATTATATGCATTCAAACAGAGTTGTAATTGGCATTAATGTTAATACACATATGAAAGTAACTTATATTTGTTTGTCGGATTAGACTCAACATAGCTGTCAAATCGATATGATTGTATGAGCCCGTTAATCGGACATTTCAATGGTCGATTTGGTTGTGTCCATTGATAATTAGCATAACTCTGAGACTCTTTATGAAAATGCTTAGAATGTGATAAATTAATTGTCAAGGTTAATTTGCAATAATGAACGCAAGATTTAAGTATGTAAATAATAATTACTTATTTATTATATTGTTAGTTAAGTAAATTACCATGTCCTGCAAATACATAATTAAAACACATAATAACAAAATTACAATAATATTCGTTCGTTGTTTCCTGAAAACACAAACATATGGTACATTCAAATACAACAAATAATATACATATACAAACAAATAGCAATCAAATATATTTTATCCCTAGCTAAATGCGTTCATTATGCTCAGATGAATTACTTTAATATTACTTTATAAGATTTATGATTTATATAACTTTATAAAATCTCTCGGGAGTAGCTCTTTGAAAAGATGAGACAGTGCAGTAGTATATGTATCACTAAGATTTATAAACATAAAGGCTTATCTTGCAAAAGGGTTTATCCAAAATTCCATCGGCGTAGATGACATCCGCTGGTGGACTCGTCGTACATCCTAATTACTGTTAATTGAAGAACACAACACTTCACTTCACTAATTTCCACTCTCGTTATGTGTAGTGTGCTGTTGTACTCCCCGTTGGTGTCGAGTGTTTTGAGTTCAAGTGTTAAGATGTCAATATCCTCATTAAGATGAATTACTCTTAAAGTTTGCTGTGTGCGTGTTCATATATGTATGCTATTTCATCTATCTTGGACGTATGTATGCTATGTGCGTAAGAGTGTTCGGTTTAGTTCATTCAGCTCAAATGTTAAATATAGCGAATCATTATGATGTAATAGTGTTTGAATTGTCACCCACTGTCATACTCTCAGAATGTTACTCACTTGTATTATTATGTTGCGTGTCGGTCGTAGTTTAAAGTCACGTACGCACTGATATTTAATGATAGTTGTGTCTATACGCACTGTTGATTATCGGAACTCATATAACTGTCGAACAGACTTTTGTGTAATTGAGATTGTATTGACTGTCTAAGTTCACTTATGACCACGACTTGATTGCGATTTCACTGCGTTAAAATTTCGGTAAGTCGCGTAAACTATTTCAGTTACTACTGTTATTGCCGTTCCAACTACTACTATAACCAACTGTCTTACTGTCGTATTAGCTTACTGACTGCCTTACTGACTGCCTTACTGACTACGTTACTGACTGCGTTACTGACTGCTTTACTGACTGCCTTACTGACTGCGTTACTGACTGCCTTACTGACTGCGTTACTGACTGCCTTACTGACTGCGTTACTGACTGCCGCTCCGCCTCCTCGCAAACAGTTTTTATCAAACATACTACCCAGAAGGCCAAATTCTACATTTCCACGCCCTTTCGGGTTGGTGATAGGTTCCTTTAAATTCCTAATACCCTGTAGATCTTGTCATCGGACTCCCGATTCGTCGTTCGAACCCTTCTTACTCTCTCCACGAGTTCTTTAGGAAGATGCCCAACGCTGGTTGGTCGCCGACATCCCCGGAATATTCCAGCGACGAACGTTGTACAGATTCTCAGAAACTAGAGCAATCCCCTCGCCTGTCTGTCAACCTTTGTTTCGACGTTGTTGAGGCACTCTGACTTAGCTTTTGTTAAGAGCGTACAGTGTCTTGGTCAATTGTTCAATTTACCCTTCGCTCGTTCCGCCGATTATCAACTCAACTCTTCGCTGGAGACATCCCTGGTCGAATCCCACGCTTTCTAGTTGTAAATTTAGTTAGCTGTCAGGGTTTGTTTTCACGCTGGGCTGGGCGTACTTTCAGTATTCACTGAGTGTCCGTACTATTGTTTATATATTTGTCGAGATTTCTCTGTACCCCTTTGTTGCTGGGTTTAGCCTTTCTTATTTGTGCTCGTTACAACTCACCCCCACAGCATGTGTTCCATTTCATTTCTGCGTAACCAGGCAGCTGGACTAAGTCTTTGTTTCCGTACGCTAGGTGCTGTAAATTGTAACAAACTTTGAGCTGTCAACGACGTTCCTTAGTTTCTTATTGTATCGTGTACACAGACGTTTTTTCATTGTCTTCGCACTGGCGTTGGGTCTGACGTGTCCCTAATTCGTCATTATTTACGACCCGGGCTTGTGTCCGTCAACTCGAGTGTGTGTGCGTGCCACTTGATCGAGAAATTAAAATTTTTAAAATTTCGATCACTATATTGTCCCCAAATTGGATTGGATGTTGGATTAACAGGAGACATCTGATCCAATTTCTGCGCTCTGTCCCAGTCGTGGACGTCTGCTTTGGAATGGACATGGTCGAATGACATATATCTCACATATGGAGCAATTAATAGTTATTCCCTATCTTGGCGTCTTACATGATCACATGAATTTATTGCCGCCCATCTGAGTGAAATGAACGCATTTTCTACATTCTATCCGTTTATATGCGGATTATACAATATTATTTCATGTAAATGATTGAACTAAGATATATACATCTGCCCATTAGACAGTTTGTTTTGTCATCGTCTACATTCTTTCGTTCTACATATATAACGTAATAAATTAGCTGAAGATTAGCTAGCAATTAAATTAATCGATCATATATCGATGAATCATATAGCAATAAAATATTTTTAAATTCGTTACTAGTATCTCATGACTATAGTTGCTAACAAATAAATATATACATAGGATTAACTTGTGACATATTATAAACGATTACATTAACAAATGAAATGTGCATATTAATTAAACAATTAAGGATTCATCATACCTCATGATGTATACCTAAACCCTTATTCCTAAAGTTACAAACCGATTGTTCATATTTAAATTATTAATTGCATAAACAAATTACTCGAATCACTATATTTTAACAAGTTATTATTATTCACAATTATTAATGTCTTTAGTGTCCTGTATCATAGTATCGATGACACATCAATCAATGTCCTTTTGACACATGGTACACGTTATCAAATTACTTTATACATATTGATGTTTAAATGCATAATTAACATAGTAAATAATGAATACATGGTGATCACAAACACGATTAATATTGAAGTATGAACTAAATACAGTATGGTAAGAAGTACATCATTATTTGGTTAGCTGGACTGGCCGCGCGAGCAAATTACCTAACCTTCGTAATCCGTTTTGCAGTATCTATCAGCCAGAGTCATTGCTACCTTCTCGTGTAATCCGTACTTCTTTCGCCGGTTCGTGATATGTCTTAATTTGTCGTATGTTAAATCTCCCTCGCACCTTTCCGCTATCGCATTCCACGAGCTCATACGTGGCTTCGTTTTTATTTCATTCATTAATCTTCATTCATCAATATTCATAGCTATTTATTTTCTTTGGTTTATGTATTCTCACTCAACCAATCATTTAATGTATTTTATTCAATACTATCTAATTTAATCATTACATTTTCAGACATTCTTAAGATCGTCTTCTTAACACGTTTCATTTATTCATTCTTAAATAATATTCGTGAAGACATAGTTGCATGTCTTGTAGATTTTGTGCCGTTACTAACGCACGCATTTTGTTTGTAAACAGTAAGGGTGTTTGACCTTGGGGTTTGCGTCACACATTTACTCAACAGTTGCTCGCTTGTCTCGGCAACGCTGGTACAAAGCGTCCTACACTTCACACTTCCAAGATTTATGACCATTCTCTGTCTCTTTCTATGAGAGTGAGTGAGAAATGTGTCACACCGTCCCTTCTGGCGACCTTCCTCAAGCATGCACGTGTTAAACCGCTTTTCTCTCCTTTTGTGTGGATGTGTTGGAAATATTCCGCCTCCCCGCCTTAGACAACTTTTCGTAGCCGTACTACCATTATTTACGTACACATTGAGTAGTTTTTGCCGTTTTTTCCAATAACTTTCTCTAAGTAAACACGCGCCACACTGCTTTTGTCGTCTCTTCCAAGCCTGTTTACAACTCCGTTGCTCGACAGTCATTTCACTACCCGTGTGCTTACATAATAAATTTTTGTTTCCTAGGTTCCTAAGAAATCTTATCTCGAGTGCTTGGACTCTTCTTTCAGTACTATCACGACCTTTTACAACATTTTTAAGTCGTCTAGTAAAATTCGTTCTTCTCCTTTTTCTCATAACATTTCTTGCTCATGATGAATATGCATACGGATCTTGTAGGTCCTTCCGCTTCACATCATCCATGGCTTGCTTAAATTTGCTTTCAGCTTTATAACATGCGGTATTTGTTTCAACTTCGAACTTTCCCTTCATGCTTCTTATTGATGCAGCTCGACTACTTCGCCGATCTATGCTTATTTCACAAGCTGGATACTTCATCATCGGATTCACTGATGCAGTATCTATTCTCGTGTTAATTAATTTGTACTTTTTACGCATTCTATTTGATGGCAGTAAATTTTTACTATCTCTATCCATGTCTGGATAATCCTCTTCCGACTTCGTCAGATACAAAGAAACAAAGTCATTTCTCTTCTTAATCCACTTGTTTCTTGGATTGTTATTGACACTTACGTTAGATTCCACAGTTGCTAATTTCTCAGTAGCTGACACGTCTGTAAAATCAACAGTGTTATCAGTATCTTGTACTTTCCGTACATCTTCGTAATTCTTATTCACCACTTCTTCCTGCTTCTTCGGGACTTCGCTTCTGTCCACGTTCCAGGTACTCTTGTATTCACGTATTTCCGCTCGTATCTGCGCGAGCTGTTCGGCCATCTGTCGCTTGACGTCTTCTTTGTGGTTATCTAATTTTTCTTCTAGTGTGTTGAGCTTTTCACCCTGTCTGTCGAACTTCTCATTAATTATAGCGATATTTTCGTTCTGCTGATTGAATTTCTCATTAATTTCTTCCTTCTGTTGATCGAATTTCTCGTTCTGTTCTCTTCTGTTCTCTTCTAAATTTCCTTTAATTACTTAGAAGCTTTCATTTTGCGTACGCATGAAATCCATCAGCAGTGAACGCAGTGACGCCTCTTCCTGTGGTTGCTGGGACTCCTGTCCCCGCGCTCTGACTTCTGACGTCTCCTCAGTCAAATTTGGTTCGACCGATGAGTTTTCTTCGCCGTTGTCGGGTACGCCTAACTGGTTGTTAACGTCAAAGTCCATGCTGTCTGAACTACCGCTAGCCATTTTAGCTTTGCTTCGCGTTATCATCCAGTTACCAGTCAAGCTAACCTTACACTACTAATATCTTATGTATTATATTATTTTAATTAATCTAAATACTACTGCCTGCTCTCTTTTGCCCCACGTTGGGCGCCATTTATATTTAACAAATGTGACTCTAATTAAATTCGTTATGCCCCATGTTCTTTGGGAGCCATTTATATTTAACGTATATAAACGGAATTGGCAATTAATTGAGTAAGTATGTTTGCTGTGCCATTTATATTTAGTGTAATTATGCTAATTATGATTATTATTGAATTATCCAATTATAAATTGGTAAATTGGGTCTAATTAACTTCGTGTACTAATTATATGCATTCAAACATAGTTGTAATTGGCATTAATGTTAATACACATATGAAAGTAACTTATATTTGTCGGATTAGACTCAACATAGCTGTCAAATCGATATGATTGTATGAGCCCGTTAATCGGACATTTCAATGGTCGATTTGGTTGTGTCCATTGATAATTAGCATAACTCTGAGACTCTTTACGAAAATGCTTAGAATGTGATAAATTAATTGTCAAGGTTAATTTGCAATAATGAACGCAAGATTTAAGTATGTAAATAATAATTACTTATTTATTATATTGTTAGTTAAGTAAATTACCATGTCCTGCAAATACATAATTAAAACACATAATAACAAAATTACAATAATATTCGTTCGTTGTTTCCTGAAAACACAAACATATGGTACATTCAAATACAACAAATAATATACATATACAAACAAATAGCAATCAAATATATTTTATCCCTAGCTAAATGCGTTCATTATACTCAGATGAATTACTTTAATATTACTTTATAAGATTTATGATTTATATAACTTTATAAAATCTCTCGGGAGTAGCTCTTTGAAAAGATGAGACAGTGCAGTAGTATATGTATCACTAAGATTTAATAAACATAAAGGCTTATCTTGCAAAAGGGTTTATCCAAAATTCCATCGGCGTAGATGACATCCGCTGGTGGACTCGTCGTACATCCTAATTACTGTTAATTGAAGAACACAACACTTCACTTCACTAATTTCCACTCTCGTTATGTGTAGTGTGCTGTTGTACTCCCCGTTGGTGTCGAGTGTTTTGAGTTCAAGTGTTAAGATGTCAATATCCTCATTAAGATGAATTACTCTTAAAGTTTGCTGTGTGCGTGTTCATATATGTATGCTATTTCATCTATCTTGGACGTATGTATGCTATGTGCGTAAGAGTGTTCGGTTTAGTTCATTCAGCTCAAATGTTAAATATAGCGAATCATTATGATGTAATAGTGTTTGAATTGTCACCCACTGTCATACTCTCAGAATGTTACTCACTTGTATTATTATGTTGCGTGTCGGTCGTAGTTTAAAGTCACGTACGCACTGATATTTAATGATAGTTGTGTCTATACGCACTGTTGATTATCGGAACTCATATAACTGTCGAACAGACTTTTGTGTAATTGAGATTGTATTGACTGTCTAAGTTCACTTATGACCACGACTTGATTGCGATTTCACTGCGTTAAAATTTCGGTAAGTCGCGTAAACTATTTCAGTTACTACTGTTATTGCCGTTCCAACTACTACTATAACCAACTGTCTTACTGTCGTATTAGCTTACTGACTGCCTTACTGACTGCGTTACTGACTGCGTTACTGACTGCGTTACTGACTGCTTTACTGACTGCTTTACTGACTGCGTTACTGACTGCCTTACTGACTGCCGCTCCGCCTCCTCGCAAACAGTTTTTATCAAACATACTACCCAGAAGGCCAAATTCTACATTTCCACGCCCTTTCGGGTTGGTGATAGGTTCCTTTAAATTCCTAATACCCTGTAGATCTTGTCATCGGACTCCCGATTCGTCGTTCGAACCCTTCTTACTCTCTCCACGAGTTCTTTAGGAAGATGCCCAACGCTGGTTGGTCGCCGAAATCCCCGGAATATTCCAGCGACGAACGTTGTACAGATTCTCAGAAGCTAGAGCAATTCCCTCGCCTGTCTGTCAACCTTTGTTTCGACGTTGTTGAGGCACTCTGACTTAGCTTTTGTTAAGAGCGTACAGTGTCTTGGTCAATTGTTCAATTTACCCTTCGCTCGTTCCGCCGATTATCAACTCAACTCTTCGCTGGAGACATCCCTGGTCGAATCCCACGCTTTCTAGTTGTAAATTTAGTTAGCTGTCAGGGTTTGTTTTCACGCTGGGCTGGGCGTACTTTTAGTATTCACAGAGTGTCCGTACTATTGTTTATATATTTGTCGAGATTTCTCTGTACCCCTTTGTTGCTGGGTTTAGCCTTTCTTATTTGTGCTCGTTACAACTCACCCCCACAGCATGTGTTCCATTTCATTTCTGCGTAACCAGGCAGCTGGACTAAGTCTTTGTTTCCGTACGCTAGGTGCTGTAAATTGTAACAAACTTTGAGCTGTCAACGACGTTCCTTAGTTTCTTATTGTATCGTGTACACAGACGTTTTTTCATTGTCTTTGCACTGGCGTTGGGTCTGACGTGTCCCTAATTCGTCATTATTTACGACCCGGGCTTGTGTCCGTCAACTCGAGTGTGTGTGCATGCCACTTGATCGAGAAATTAAAATTTTTAATATTTCGATCACTATATGTTTATAGGATCCGGTGTAATGAATGCGATAATGTCTATATAGGCCAGACGGGGAGAAAATTTTCCGAAAGATCAAAGAACATTTACCTAAGAAGTTCCCCAATACTAATGTATCGCATTACGCACAACACCTAATAAATGAGAATCATATACATACACTGGATTTAAAGAGAATCTGGAACCTTTACATATAGGTAAAAAGGGTCAACTATTAGATGCCCTAGAAGAATTTGAAATATACAAGGCCTTAAGAAGGAATAACAGTCAGGTACTTAATGAACAATTGTCATTCAAGTCAAATAAACTATATGACACAGCAATGAAAATAAACCGTGAATAGCGTGTACGGATCAGTTGGAAGTCGGACTTCGGCCAGTGCACTGGTTCGGTTGTAGCGCGTTCCGATGCAAACTCGATGTTCTATGTTAATTTATTTAAGTGTGTTATGTGTTTGTGTCTTTGTGAACTTTTTAACGAAACCCTAACAAAAGGGTAGATATTGTTTTTACCTGAAGATGGGGATATAAGCCCTGAAACATGTTGTAATTTAGAAAAAGAAGATCACTTAGTGGATAAAATAAGGTAATTATTTATTTAATCATATACAGTGATCTGGAGACCATACAGTAACTATGTACTTATTTTTACTTATCTCTCGTGCAAACAAAAAAACGCGTAAATGGAACACTGTCTATTAATGAAGAAAAATTATGAGACCTTCTTACGAAGAAACCATGGTTGAAATGAGAAGTGATTAGTGTTTTACTTCAATTGAGTAAAATAATTTTAAAATGTTAGTGTAGTACTACAATTATTATTATTTTTACTCTTTTCGTGTGACATCATTTACTGTATTTTTATAAACGATAAAGAAGAGAAAAGAATATCACAAAAACAAAAGAAAACCAATACAAATAGTATGACTCGAGCGATTAGTGCTTTTAGTGACCACCCGGCTTCGCAGCGTCCGATTTTCGAAGGTTCGTTTGAGATCTTTAATTTAACAAACACCGACACTAGCATCCGATTTCTTCAATATTTTTTCTCCTTTGCCAGTCTCTTCACTACATCCCATACAGTGATTTTTTTCAATATCCCACTTCTCTTAATTATTTTTTTTAAATTACTTGAACCTAGGTTCGTTTTCTCACTCGCTCTCTCTCTCTTTCTCTCCTCTTTTTTTTCTCTCTCTCTCTCCCTCTCTCCCCTTCTCTTTTTTTAAATATGTATGTATATATACTGTCTATCAGAATTAATAATTTATTGTTTACTACAATTAGTATAGGTAACTAATATCAACTCAAATATTACAAAACTTTGTAAGTTTTTTAATTTGTGTTTGTCGGTGGGACGGGAGTCGTGGTGGAGGGGGTGTCAAACAATTTGCGTGCAGTTGACAAGCGGTCGGAGACGTTTACAGCACTCGCTGTTACACACCACCGCCAACCACCTCGTACAACAACATGGAAAAACTATATAAGGCTGTCTTTATACAAAATTCACGAACCTTGATGAAAACGAGAATTCTCCTACTTGAGGGGATTTGGGACCACATTTCCCCCGTCCTGCTGCTCCACCTTCCTACTGCTGCTGCCGCCTCCGCCTTACCACTCCATCACCTGCGCGGGGCTTCTCTCGCACACACGCGCCATCTGTAGTTAACGGTTACCTATTCCTGTTTGACGAGAAACTTCCCGCTCAGTATACACCGTAAAGTATCGTATAGCATCATATAGGTATCATAATTAATTTCGCGATCTATCAGAATGCAATTTTTTAACTATATTATATAATTTTTTAGATGCTCTTCTTATTACAATACTGTTCTAATATAGCCATCGTATGTGGGGAAAATTGATAAGCCTTTCCATTTTGTATGTTTTTTCAATCCATCTTTACATGATCGTATTTGTACAGAAATTAAAATTTTTGTGTGCTATCAAAAATATATATTTTATAAAACAAATATATATATATATATGCACTTTCTAGTAAGTATAAGTTTTTTATTTTCAATAAATATAAATTCCTTATGTATATTTCATTATACTACCATCATTTTTCAAGTTTTTCAAGTTCAAATTAAATGCAACATGCAGCATTTTAATATTGGACAATGATGAAAACAAACCACAGAAATAGTAATAATAACCTACAGAAAATTCATATTTTTAACAGATATATTGTAGCTTTAAGTAGATATTAAAATAGCTTACAAAAAAAATCAGTATAAAAATACTAAATAACGCATACAACAAAGATGATAAAATCGACAAGGAAATATACAAAATAGAGTGCCTGCATATTAGACTGCAACAAATGTTAAATGTTAGATTAAAACAATGTTGCATAATGTTAGACACACCAAAATTAAACATTGTTACTTTAAACGCCTAAATTCATAAAAGAAAAAAATGTATAAGTCCAATTTAGCCAAACACGCCATAAATTCAGGGCACGAATTCATATATACATCATCAGCAACATGACACTAATAAAACATATAACACAAAGACACGATAATTAATATGTATGGTGAAACTTACAGATATGTAAACACAAAACACAAGAGAAATTAATACCAGAACAAATACAAATCAGTACACAACATGACACAACTTTTAAAACACTAAACATTGGAAACACTCAAAACGCAAAATTATAAACCACATCAGTGCACTATAAACGGCCAAAAGCCAACAGGAACTCAAAGTAGCAACCAACAGGAACATAAATATTCAGCGAAAATAAAAACAAAGATGGCTGACGATAGGCAGACTGCTTGATGCCTGAACATGTACCAAGTAAGAAAAAAAACTTTGTTGTATAAAAACTAGTACTTTATATACCTATATATAATGTGTATAAATTTATATATTGAAAAAATTATTCATTTGTTATTTAGATTGTTCAAAATACGGTAAATTAAAAACAACTGCTGCAGGGAGGTTGAATACATCGTACAGAGAAACAATGTGTTATGTCCAAATACATTTTTTTATTTTGACGTTTTTGAATTTCTATAATTTCTTAAACTTATTTTATGAACATTTTTTAACAAAGACCTATGAAAACATTATTTCCCTCGATTGCTGTTTCTGATAGTTTCCCCCAACTATAGGCAATTTTAAGCAGTTTTTTAAATAGACAAAACGTTCTTAAGATATGGTGGATCATTTTTGGTAATTTTCACAGTCGTAGGTAACCATGAACCGTATTAGGACTCTACAAATTTATATTTTTGAATCCCTAATTAATATTTTGCTTCTTAACATATTCATATTTGCAAAATAGGGCGTACTTCCTGCCTGTATTTCTTCTCATTGCAATTCTTATTTTATCCGAATTATCAATAACATTTCCCGAATCTCTGTAGTTGATGCTTCATGTACGTATAAATACGAAGAAGTATAAATATTTACAATTTAACTTAATTGTAATATAATCACTTCTGAAAATTACAATTATTCTTATCCCAAGTATACTTTATGAATTAAATAAAACTGCATCATTAGAGATGATAGAGGAATTACAAGCTAATTTATATACATATTGTAACGTACCGCTTTTTTGATGCGAGGGGTTGTATAGTTAAATCCTGCACCACGTTGTACGCGTCAATTCTGTAACGTACTACTTTTTTACGAGGCGTTATTTAGCGAAACGTCAGTCTGAGTCAAGCCCCAAATGTTGGGTTCACCAGATCTGTAACGTACCGCTGTTTTCGTGATGTGTTATGGAAGTGTTATTATATGCCTCACGCAGTATGCGTCACTTTTGAATTATACTAACTGACGTTTTAAACGGTATAAATAAAGGATTTTGTTTATCTTGTTTTACTCAATCTAAAAGAAATCGAGAGTATGTGATTTGGGGTCAAGGAGGTAATTTGTTCAGCCTTATGCAGAAGAGAGAGTAAGTATCATTATTGCCCCTCTGTTGTGACGATTTTTTCTGTATGTTGTGCTGAAATTTTCATTAACTACCCACTACAATAAATTATAACACGTTATAATTCAATATTAATTTTCAATAATATTGCTTTATTGATTATTGACTTTTGTCTCCAGCCACCCAAGTATAGGTATCACAATTAATTTTTTTAAAAAGAAAACATCCTCTCGCCTTTACCGAGTAAACATAGATCTGTCTAAAGAACAAAACATATATGTTGTTATTTAACCAATATTACGCTATAATAAAATACATCAGTTATTACATAATTCTTATTAATTCCCCAGGGTTCAGGGTGAATTCTTTGTGTTATGAGAGTGTCAGAAATGGCTAAATGCTACGCTTTACAAATATAAGAAATTAATAAATAATTTGGTTTAATTTTCAGATATTACGTAGTTTCCGGAACTGCCGTAAGAGAGCAGCATGTATTTGTTTACTTTTGAAATAAACATATGATACAATTAATATTTTTTGTTCTATTTCACTATTAAAAAACGAGTTTTCTTCTGTATTTATTACGAAAAATGTTTATATTACCTTGCTCCGTGTTGTCCTTACTGGATTGAAGTTTTATTCTGTGATGAGGTACGTCTTGCGTTATTATTTCCTTTTCATTTTCGAGTATTTTTCTGATTGTCTATTAGACGTAGGCCGAATTATATTGGATCCTCAGAATGGTTTCATCCACTGGTTTTTAATGTATAACACCTTTTAATTTGGATTCCTCAGGTATAATTGGTTAGTATTCACTTTGTTTATTACTCTTGTGTGAATTTCGCCTCCTCCAAGGTCCAAGAAAGGTTATTTTTTTATAATTTTTGTCGCATCGATTCTTCAACTCTCTGGTTCAGTTCAAAATTTTTTTATCTTATTAACAATACTTGTTATTTTCCATCACTCTTAGTAACACATAGTATTTTTATTATGTAGGCCGTTTGTGATTATTATAAATTTATATTTTATTTATGTAAAAAATAATTACTTTCCATTCCGGTTTATTTACTAATTTAATTCACATAATATGTTTTGGTTAATTTTTTTTTTATGACCTTATATATAAATATTTTATCATTTTATTATCATTAAATAAATTTATATATTATTTATTTAGTATCGAATAGTGTTCATACCCGGTACTACTTCCTGTTGTCCTTTCCTTCCTAGGATTATTTTAATTTTATATTATCTTTGGTAGTTAAAATATTTATGTCTTTTAAAATTAACCCTGGGTTTTCTTACAATCTAACATAATTATTTGAAACAATATAATATTAACTTGGGTATAACAAATTGTGGTTCATACAATATAAATTACAATAAATAAATAAAATCACAAAAATCGATTAGTATTATTACATACTACTTCCATAGTTTTATCCTATCCAAAACATACAGCACAGTTTAGTAATACATTAATTTCACTTTGGTTTTCCACCTCAATGGGTACACTAGAACTCACTTCGCACTATATACCACTCGAATTGTTTATTATGTGGAGTGATATAATTAAATTTTGAGCGAGCTTTAGTTCTACCCATTTCTGACTTTTATTCTCATGATTTACTTTATTGGGACCGGGTTATGTACCGTTACAATATATACAATATAAAATATATACATGTTGCCCTTCCTCAAACGTTTTAGTTTTCTTCTTCTTCTTCTTCTTCTTCTTCTTCTTCTTCTTCTTCTTCTTCTTCTTCTTCTTCTTCTTCTTCTTCTTCTTCTTCTTCTTCTTCTTCTCTTTCTCCTTCTCTTTCTCTTTCTCCTTCTCCTTCTCCTTCTCCTTCTCCTTCTTCTCCTTCTCCTCCTTCTCCTCCTTCTCCCCCTTCTCCTCCTCCTCCTCCTCCTTCTTCTTCTTCTTCTTCTTCTTCTTCTTCTTCTTCACTTCAAGGATTAGGCTTGCAGCGTGTTCCGTCATCACAGTCACCGTTTTCTTGGTCTTCCTCTATTTCGTTCTCCAAGAAGCTTATACTGAATTATCTTTCTTAGTATTCTCGAGTCACCCATTCTGTTGTCTGCATTTCTTATGCGATCTCTTAGGATGCACATTTCGACTCTGCTTAAAAATTTCATTTCACCAGCTTCAATTCGTTTTCTCTGATTTTGGGTGAGTGTCCACGATTCACTCCCGTACTTCAATACTGCTACAGCCAACAGCCATTACTTTATACAATTTCAATTCTGTATCTTTTAGTACTTTTTTTCCCAGAGTCTTATGAATTGTGCTACACATCCTCTGGTGTCTGTTCATTTTATTATCGATATCGTTTTCATATTCATAGCTTACGTCGCACCATAGATAGCTGTAGTGGGATACTTGTCCAATAATTCTATTTTGGAGTGTACTGGGAATATTCCTTTAAACGCTATTATTTTAGTCTGTGTTGTAAAAATTTTTTAAATTATGGCAAATTTTACTCAGTTGATTCACTGGTTTTTGTAATTCATTTTCGTTTCCTTGTAGGATAACTTGATTGTTAGCAAACAGCAGAGTGTTAATGGAGAAATTATCGGGCAGTAAGTAGACTCCAGGACCAGTAGGTTGTTTGCATTGCCTTACAACAACGTCAACGTTTTAGTTCTTCTGGAAATCGTTTCGGTGCTCTGAAGTACCTATTTCGGAACTCGCCGTGGACGTTTTTTCACGTTTTTGTGTGTCAAAACCAGACAAGCTTCTGTGTTCTGCTCACTTTGACAGCTAGTTCTGGCCCTGCTTGGAATTAATATCTTTTCTAAATGTTAAATTTAACTAAGTCGTTTGAGCCAATGAAGGATGTTAATGGTTAATGGGAGAGACACAGTGAAGATAATTTTAAATTATCTAATTAAACAGCTAAACCGAGTAAATATGTTGCATACGTAGGAAACTACATTTATACTTCTTCAAATATTCCCATCTTTGTAACGATCAGAGTAAACTGCTTTATCATTTGCTGTTGCGCTACTACTATTTACGTTAAGTAACGGCATATTTATTCATTTTATTCACTATGATGATAATTTTGTAATTTATAAAATGTACGATTAGTGCTAAGTTGCAGACTAAATTAAACTAAATTTCTATTGCAACTGTGAAAAAACGGCAAGAAACTTGGGAGAGTTTTAAAGTACAGATAATACAATAGTTCGATGTGACTTCAATTTTACTCCAGCGTCGGATAGATTAAAGTTCCTCTTTCTTAGATAGATTAACGAATTTCTTTACTTGGTTCTTGTCCTCTAAAATTATCAAGAAAAGGCTTGACAGCCTCAATTAAAAACAATGTGTAATTCTGTAAACAGAAAACCTGCTGTTAAACTACCTACCTACATAGCAAATTGCCGCATCTTTTCTCTCAGAGTATTCGAATCATTCAAGTAATTATACCAAGCAGCTCGAAAATGACGGTTGTTGTTTTGTTTCGGGAAGTCATTAATTACTTTTTGCTTAATTGGCTCACGTTTGTACACAAATTAAAATCTTCTATGTTTCTGTTCTTGCTAAACATACATGATGATGTTAATATTTCCTCTCCACGTTGGTACTCAATGCATTTTAGTCCTTCAAGTTTGCAGACTACTCGCTTCGTATTCTACTCGACGATTCACGTTTAAAAACAAACGTACAACCATGTAGTAAAAGTCACTTGAACTTCGTAATTTCGCTTTGCCGATATCAGATTCACTTAGCACATTAATCACAAAAACTACACAACTCCTAACAAAACTGACGGTAGTTGCAACTATTCTTTATTACACAGATAACTCATAAGTTTATGGGAATCGGATATACTAACACATGTTACGAGATCTAATGTTGGGTTGATAATTCTATAACGAGCCTCTAGACGCCACACAGAAATTCAAGTAGCAGAAACTTAATTTTATTTTTCTACTAAATTAACAAAATTTTTAATAATTAAAATTACCTTAATAAACGTCTTGCGATTTCTCCTTATTTTGTCCTGACGCGTTTCAAAACCTAAGGTTTCATCTTCAGAGGGTAAGCACTCTTCCGTCGTCAAACGTTAAAAATTAATGACACAATGCCACACATACACATAATTTACACTACAAACTTAGGCCTTTTCACATTGCACAGTGCGCATTGTTCAATGTGAAAAGGCCTAAGTTTGTAGTGTAAATTATGTGTATGTGTGTCATTGTGTCATTAATTTTTAACGTTTGACGACGGAAGAGTGATTATCCTCTGAAGATGCAACCTTAGGTTTTGAAACGCGTCAGGACAAAATAAGGAGAAGTCGCAAAACATTTATTAAGGTAATTTTAATTATTAACATTTACGCGACTTGGATACCAAAAAACATGTTTATAAATATTTGTAACGTTGATTTTCTATATTTTTTCCAGAATTTTAAAATCAATGTGATTAAAAAAAAAATGAATTTGAGTAAAACCGTGAATCGAAACATGATAAAGAACTTCTTAAAAAATAGTCTGAACGGAAAAAAATTATTCTACAGCAGCCGTCGAATCAGGGGGCCAGTCCAGGCTCCCTGGACAAGCAGGCACATCGGCACATTGACATAGCCGTTTCTTCATTTATTCCAAATATTATAACAATGTCCTTAGTATGGAGTTCGAAGACCTAGATACGTGTCTTCGTTTAGTTAAACAGCCATTAATTTCATCGCCGCTGTACCCCATCCATGTTTAAGCCTTTTTTTGTAATAGTGTTTACTTGATAAAGTAAATACGTTTTGATTAGAGATTTGCAGCTTATACATAATTTTACGTACATTTCAGTCAGATCCTGCAAAAAACATAAGCATGTCATCATCATCTTCACAATACGGCATAGGCCCTTGCCTATGCCTGTTGCGCCTTCCTGGGCCTAACCATACTTGTTTCCTACTTGTTTATCCAGACTGTTTGTCGAGTCTGGAATCTCACATTATTTCTAAGTGTTCTTTCCACCGTTGCTTGGAATCTTTTAACTTTTCATTCAAGTTAACAACTTGTATTTTTTTCACTTATGGCCTCACTCTTTATACTGTCGAGTTTAGACCACCTTTTAACTCCTATTAAGAACTCCATTTGCGAGGCCTATATTTTACTGTCTTGTTTTTTTGGTTGTTGTAGATGAGTCACACCCACAGGACAGTAAGGAATTACCATAACTTTGTAGAACTTTGATTTTGTATCTCGACGTGCATTGTCTCTAAAAATACGATCGACTGTCCCACAGATCGTCTGGAACTTACCTTATTGAACATCAATATCATAATTCCTGTCATAGCCAATATCATTTCCCAAATAATTAAAGTGACTCACGTGTTGTTTAATTCGATCACTAATCATTACTTTTGTTCTTATTGCCTCCTTGCCTAGAAATGTTATTAGATTAGTTTTTGTAGTGGAGATTTTGTTATTGTATTGTTTGCAAATCTGATAAAGTTATATGAGTATGTAGTCATTGAAAACAATAAATGAGTTCAACATTGGGTAGGGAAATTTTGCTATATGTTCACGATATATAGGCCAAGGTATTGTGTATGTGCGTGTGGGAGGAAGATAGTAAGGAAACAGGGATGCCATTATGGATAGTCAGGTTACAGATGTGGGTTTTTTATGTACAGAAGTAAGCTCAAAAGTACAAATTCATTGTAAGCTGATAACACGGATTCATACAAAAAACTAAATCTAATTTCTATCTTGCATGCTTTACAAAGACAGATGTATATCCCACTCAGAGAAAGTTAGATTTCCACAGTGGTATGTTTTCCTTAAAAAATAAATATACAAAAATAAAAAATACCGGAGACAAATCTTGCAAAGAAGAAATGAAATCACACGATACAGCGGGCTCCCATTGTGTGTGCGTGGACTGAGCTTTTCCAATACAAAGCTTTATCCAGCGGCCTCACCCTTCTTCAGCTTCCGTACGATAAACATATTCATCCTTCTCCCCCTCAACCCCTGCGGCTACGGCACAAATTGACCTGTGCCGGCCCTGGGCCCGCTGCCACCACAAACTTACAGACGCTATTTGTATTTTATATTTGTATCCACTACCGGTCTGCCTAATGCCTTGATTCGCATTCCCACTGGGTTATGTAAAAACCTCAAATGCAGGGCTGCCGCGTGTCCCACCCGCATTTTGGTACGCATTTTTCTGTTTTGTTTTCCCCAATAATTCTATTTGAATATGTTTGGCCGCTCTGTGTTTTCTACAGCTCGGTACAAACAAGTATACAAATATATATAGCCTATTTTTATATACAAATACATTACAATATACTCTATACATAAATAGACGCGCAAAGACACACACACACACACACACACACACACACACACAGCAAGGCAACACAGAAAATAAAATGAAACAACACTACCATCCAGCGTAAACATGACTCATGAATACATCAGTTATCAATGTAAGGCGGAAAGCGCAAGAGACCAGTGTTTTTCAATCTTTTCGTGATCGCAGCCCCTTCGAAAGTTGTCTTCTTGTGGCTCCCCTATCCTACCGTGTAAAAATATTTACGTAAATATTTAGCTTTAGCTTTAGATATTTGGGAAGATGGGAAGATTATTTCAGAAGATGGAACAACAAAGAATGACATCAAAAATAGGATACAACAGGGAAAAAAGGCTATTCGTTTGCTAAACTCGTTACTTTGGTCGAACAAAATGAAACTTCAAATTAAACTGATAATCTACACAACTACTGTGGAGTCCATTTTAACTTATGTCTGCGAATGCTGGCAACTTTCAGATAAAGAGAAAAAGATGATAGAAACTGTGGAAATGGACTTCATAATAAGAGCGTGTAATATTTCTAGAATGCAACATGTTAGAAACGAAGATATAAGAAGGAAAACAGGGCGCATATTTACAACAGCAGAAAGAATAGAATCCAGACAGTTGCTATGGTATGGTCACGTAATGAGGATGGAGGAGAAGCGATGGCCAAAGAAAGCATTGACTTACACACCACAAAACAGGAGAAGGAAAGGAAGACTGACAACACAATGGAGAACAGGAATTAGGAAAAACTTGAGAGATCGAGCTATTGAAGACGATGACTGGAAAGATAGGGAGAAATGACGATCGAAATGCGGGATGCGGCATAGACTGTAGGACCCCCGCTAATAAATAATAAATTTAGCTTTAGATAGATAACCATTTACACCATTTCTCAATCAATATGACCTTTGTGAGCAATTACCAGAAACTAAAGATTTTATATCAAGTTCTGCTGCTATCAAGTAACCGAAGATCGTCTTAATCTATTGTGTTAAGGATATTTTGAAATGCTTTCGAAATATGTTGCTACAAAAGGATCAGATGCATAGACAGAGTGAGAACGAGGTTTTAGAGAGAGTGTTGACGAGAGAACTTATGAAAGACTCGTGTGGCTTGAGAAGAGACAAGTAAGTGGTACACATTCAGAGACATCCAAGCTTAATTAACACACTAGTGGATGGAAAACACTGGAGAGGAAGAGTACGATTGGCTTACACGAGATAGACTATTACCGACGCGGATTGTTGGAATTAAGTTAAGATGAAGATACTTGTCCGAAATAGGAACTACTAGAAAATCGCATCAAACCAGTTCAGTTGAGGGAAGAGGTCTATTACAAGGATATTGGTATATAATATTTTTAATTTTGTAAACAACAAAAGTGCTTAATTATATCCTTTTTCAAGGAGAAAATGTTAGTAAAATTAATTCTTATTTTAATACCATAAAACCGTTATAGAAATCACAAATCATCTTCCATCATTATCAAAGTGACAAATTTCGTTTTGTTTACCTGTTTTCACATTTCAATGCGTATAGAAATTCTCTACTTCAACATTTTAACAAAAATTACATAAAACTATAGAAATAAAATTATCTACTTTAAGCAAGCGAAAAGAAAATATTACAAATATAATTATAATTACACAAAATGTGCAAAATGCCTTCACCACTGTTTACAGAATGGGCCGCTCAAGCTAAAATTTCTATATTTGCATAACTTTTTCACCTAACATAAATAACTTTAAAGACTGCTATTAAAGAGGAGCGTTCTATTTAATTTTTAACTCATTTTTGTGCATGTATTTAACTTTACATTTACAGTTTTTCTAATAACAACACTTTTAGGTTTCGGCATACAATTATAACATTTTTCTACCACGTTTTGTTCTGATTTTTTCGAAAAAAAATTCTTAAACTTCAATTTTATTTCAATCGCCTTTACCTACAATATTTTTTCAGAATCAAATAGGCTATAAATTTTGTTAGAAAACCTTATTTATTTATTAGCAATTTTAACAATTTTATGGCAAACTAAAAAAATTTGTCTTCTACTTTTTTGTTACTTTTTAACAATTTTCTCGTAAAGTACTAGTAATACTATTTCATGATCTATTTTCTTTTTAGTTTTCATATAAAAAGGCTTACAAAGATGCCACTTTGCTTTTTCAATTAGTATCCAAAATTTGTTCTACATCGTCATTTTTCCTCCGTTCGTATTGATTCAGGGAAAAGGTGATTTTTTTTTAGCCATCACTCGAAAACGAAGCGTTTCTGGACCTATGTTTATATACATTCTTAAAATTTGTTTCCATTTATAGACCACAACCTAAAATTATGTTCTTTCTTCATCAGACACCCTCAACATGTATAAGCCAAAGTTAGGAGTGTTGCCCACCGTCTGCCCACCAGATTTAGGATGAGTTACAGTCTGCTTTAATTCGGAACAGATACAGTTGTCTAAGATGAACTCGGATATGTTGATGATGATGATAATGATGACGGTGAAAGTGATGGTGGTGATGTTGGTGACAGAGATGTTCTCCAGTCTTACGTTTCCTAAGGCACCGTTTATGCAAAAGCTGTATCACCTATGTTACGCAATCTGTATCTTTAGCCTGCGTATAAACGCCTGAGCCTGAGATACACGTGCATGAAGACGGTAAATTTTCTCTCTCCTATAGGCTATACATCGATGCCTATATGTTAAACACACAGTAGAACTCTATTTATCCGAACTCCAGTTATCCGGATCGCCAATTATCCGAATCGATGTCAAGAAATTAAAAAAATGCAATTTCTAAAAAACGTTTATTCAAATTGCAGTTGCCGTAATAATTAAAAGCATCGTAAGTAAATGAAATATATATAAGACTATGTTATCCATGCATCATAGCTTACGTACTGATTAGTACAACGTTTTCTCGCCTACTGCTCGCATTATTAGAACTTAAAACAGAATGTCAAGGACGCACCCATCCCCCATCACTCACCTCTCTCACATTTACAAAATTAGTAAAGAACGTGTGACACTGCTTGCTTGTGCCAAGTAAACGGGCAGTCATCGACTCCTATTGCTTTTATTAGGAAAAATCGAAAAATCCTAGTGCTTTCAGAAACGTTAAAAAACTCTCGATCGTATACAACCGATCAACCGAAAGCGTGGATGACAGCAGCGTTGTTTTCAGAATGGTTCGAGGAAACGTTTATTCTGGAGATAAAAAATATAGAAAGAAACTGGGATAAAAGAAAAACGTGTTATCTTATTGATAACACACCAACAACCGATGGATCAAGGCCTAATAGAGTGTATGAAAGAACATTACAGAAGGCAACTTTTACGTAAGCTGCTGTCAGCAGATAAAGATGAAGAAAATTACCATATGAAAATTTATTTAAAGGACTGTTATTACATTATAGCCGATCTGTGGAATTTGTTGAAAACCATAACATTAAAGAGAGCAACATCAGTGTATTTCTGTTTCTGATTATAACCACTAACAATTTTTTTTTGTATCGGCTATCTAAGGACCACTGCCAATTTCAATCTACTTTGAACGTGCGTTTTTCTCTCTCCTACCCTGGACTCCTTCCACTTTTAACACTTTTGTCAGAAAAACTTCTCTTTCAATTGATTCTTCTGCGTTTATATTATTTTTTTCTAAATCCTTTTTGACTTGTTTAATCCAACTTGATGTTGATTTCTTTTCCACAGATGTTTGAAGATCTGTATTGTTAACCTATTGTCGTCTATTCTATATAAATGTTCAAAAAATAATAGTCTCCTTTTTCTGACTGTTTCTGTTATATTTTCTATACTTTGAAATATTTCATCATTACTCCTTAATTTCCAACCTTCTGAAGTTTTTCATGGGCCTAATATTTTCCTAATAATTTGTTTTCAATATTTCTAGTTTGTTAAAATTATAATTCAATGCTAGGAATTCACTTGCGTATAGGCATTCTGGCCTCACTACTGCAATGTAATGCCTTATTTTTGCATTTTTAGATATTGTAACGCAACAGAAATGCTAGCATTCATGTTACATAAAATAAGGTTCACAGAATAATAAACAAGTCAATATTTAACCCCATAATAGAACAAAGATCCAATAATTACAATTATAATCATAGACAAAATTAAATAAGGATGCAAGGTAGTGTTAACTAGAATAAACGAACCTGTAAGATAAATAATAGCTGATGATATATGTTTAATGAAAAGCAAACAAAAAAATGAAACAATGATTTAATTTATAATAATAACAAATAAGAATTTTGAGTTAAGAAGTATTATTTTATGACAAAAATTGTTATGATAAAGTTAATGTTATGTTATACCAAATATGTGTTGAGTTAATGAAAGATAATGAAACAAGTTGTATTATTCAATGACTGTTGTAGAATGAAGTGTGAAGCAGCTAATCAATGTTCATAAATTCGAATTTTATTATATGTGATCAATAGATATAATTGTTATTAGATATAGAAAAATAATTGTTTATATAAGTGTTAATAATTAAGATTTGATTGTATGTATGAATTTACGTAAAAGGGGCTATAGATGTTTAACAGTTATAAACACAGGTAGATGAGTTTACAATAAAAGGCCTAACAGGCAAAACTACTATATAAACACTCATAACATAAAGGTTAGGTGTATCAATTAATAATAATTAATAAATACAATTTGAAGAGCTAGAAAAAACATTAAATTAATAATAATATATAATAAAATTTATACAAATTATAATAATACCATAATGCCATAATATCGATTGGTAACATATAATATCGAAAGTGGATTAAATACAAAAAAGGAAAAAAAACCGGCTTATATCAAAAAACCAGTAGAATATGTGTAGAAAATAATAAACCAACTATCGGTAAAGTTACATTCCGATAGGATAGCAAATTGATAAAGAATAGACAAAAAATAAATGAAATAAACACTATATATTCAAAACATGTGGAAGGAAGAAATTATTATGTGTTGCTAGGGACGACAAAAGGAGAAGAAGTTGTTGATTTTGGACAAGAATTGTTTGAATGAACTGAATGTGATGAGATTAAAAAACCCAAGAATAATCTATTTAATCGTAATATTCTAAATTACCAGATACGATTACAAAAATACAAAATTATAATGACAATATTTACATCTATCACCAATACAGATTAACCAAATAACACTACAATATGAAATCATAATAGAGAGTAAATAACTGAAGTCTACAAAAAAGAACTTGAACTGTCCCATATCCGAAGGGAATTGATGAGATATTAAATCAAATAGAAGGAATTAACAGTATCACAATTAATAATATTCACTACACCAGAAATTATAACCTTTCAATTACACGGAACAACACTAATTGCTTCAATCGAAAGAAGAACTGATTTGGATCTTGGCGTTGCAGAAGAAACATCAATCGGGCTGTAAATCAATCCAAAAAGCTGTATTCCGAAGTGGACAGGACAAGAATTACTTTTATTAAACCGAAGAAAGAAAACCGTACTGCATAATCGTCCAGAACAGTAAATTTAGCGATCAACCGCCTACACGATTTGCTTCGTTCAAGTCTGGTAAATTATATTATAATAATCATACTAACTACACAACACTTCAAATTTGTAAATCTTGCATTCTTATTTATGTATTTTTAATCTTCCCCACAGTTACAAGAACCTTCACACCCTGAATTAAATTAATTACAAATCAAAACACACTATATAAATAAATTTAAATAAAGGATTAGAATAATCAACAATCGATTCATGAAGTCTATAGCCCAAGCATGTGTTAATTAGAACATATCTTATCCAATGTGAATTAAGTAAACAAATAAAGAACCTTTATACATTTGTAAAATCTTGTTATTTGGAGTATGGTTTAATGAGCTGGGAACAAAAACGTAACTGAATAAGTATAGAATAATTGGTTAAGATAAACATCGAAATAACCTATAAGTTTCGTTGAGCCGATACTACAGCGCTTATAGCGGAATTATCTGACACCAAAGAGGGAGCGTAAAAATACAAAATTAGACATAACTCTCTTCAAGGTATAATAGGGTTGGATGAAATTGTAGAATAACGCTTAAGTTGTTTAAGTTTTAGGTACATTAACACTGATATTTCTTAAAGGGCTAAGTTAATATGAATTAATTACATCAATATATCCCACAACTCCAAATATCTCCGAGATTTACATAATTAAAGTAATTCAAAACAAATTGACAAATCCAACAGTGGGGTTTTAAGGAGAGGAAACCCGTTTAAGTACAATATGCACTTTTTGTTGTAAATAAATTTAGTTATACCATATGCTCTTTCCATTTTATGAATAAGGATTCTATAGCAGAATTTTCTAAACCATACTCTTAAATTATTTTTCCTAGATACTTAAATTTTCGAACTCACTCTATTTGACCAATATCTGTTACCAGGAATTTTGGCGCATTTTTAATATTCGTGAGAAATTTAGTTTTTTCTGCAGAAATGCTTAAGCCTGTTCTATTGGGTATGTCCTCTAAAAAATTAACTTGTGCTACTGCAGATGTCAGATGTTCAGAAAGTATAGCAAAGTCGTCTGCTATGACACAACACAACTTTATTAATTAAATAATTTAGTTTGAACCGGCTCTTGTGGGAAAACAGTGAGCCATTGGCTTTTTCTACTCTGCTTACATCCGTCCCCATAATTCTTGGTTATTTTGCCTTCAGTTGCATTGATAATAACAAAACCGGTTTTTCGGTTTAACATGCCGACAATTTATTTCTATCAAAACCAAACGTTTCGCCCATACTACACTGAGGCATCCTCAGTGCCTCGACTGGGACACGAGAGTTTACTAGAAATATTTCAATTACGTTGGTTTAATATTTACGCGTGTTAATATTATCACTAAATGTTATACTGATACAGTCATTGTATTTCAGCATCATCTTCTTAACGGTCTTAGGCTTTAGCGGCACAGTCCACCTTTTCTTAGGTCTATCAACTTTTCTTCTGCCTCTAGTGTTGTAATCTTTTGCTATCTTCGGTATTCTATTTTCTTCCATTCTATTTATGTTTTGAATCCATTTTATTTTGTATTCTTTAATCCTTTCATCGACTGCAAAAATATCTAAATCAAATCTTATCTCCTCATTTCTTATATGATCTTGTCTGTTACATCTTTTAAATGATCTTAACATTTCTGCTGTTTGTATCTTCTGTTCATCTTTTTTCTTTATGACCCAAGTTTCAAAACCATATAGCAACGTAGGTATTGCCATTGTTTTATAAAATTTTATTTGGGTTTGTTTTCAACATTTATTTCCCAACGTTCTCCAAATCGTTCCACACATTCTTGTGAAATTCGTCACATTAATCATTGTATTTAATTATAAATTTTGCCAACCTATGAGTTCAGCTTTCTTTAAGCAACAAATTAAGAAGCCAAAATATACTTATCTAACCATTTATTAGCGCGTTACACGTAGTAATGAAATCGTTTACAATTTTTATGAAACAGTCAAAGAATACCTTTAATAATTTATAAAGAATTTTTAGTACTTACAAGTACATCTCTAGGTATTCCAGTCGGTAATTTTTAGTTTTTTACCCAAGATGCATTTCGGAACAGTTGTGTTCCATCTTCAATTGGATCATTTAGTAAACTTACTACATAACATTTATAAAGTGGAAATTGTACATAACCCTCACCTGAGTGGAAATTTTTTATAAATGTTATGTAGTAAGTTTAATAAATGATCCAATTGAAGATGGAACACAACTATTGCGAAATGCATCTTGGGTAAAAAACTAAAAAATCACCGACTGGAATACCTTGAGGTGTACTTGTAAGTACTAAAAATTCTTTATACGTTTACAATTATTCCACTTCTTTTTCTTCATTGCGTGTCGCATGGCGTACTAAAAACATCGAAAATTCGAAAATGTAGGGTTGGTACAGTTATTGAGAGAGTACCAGAAGTTCTCTCCAGCTGATTAAACCTCTTTGACTTTCGGCATTAAAACAAGAGATAACCACACAATAAAATCTCTCTCTCTCTCTCTCTCTCTCTCTCTCTATCTCTCCCCCTACACACACACACGTGCGCACGCGCGCGCATAAAGAATTTCGACGAAACCGAAACATCGAAGCATGATAATTGATAATGTTTTGTAAACAAAAGATTTCTAGACTGTGGGGAATCGAAAGTGTGGAAGCGTTACATTTTTCGATGACGATTTTGTGGAATGACCCCCAGCCTAAAAACATTATCATGTTAAAAATACACGTCTTCTTAAATCTGAGAAGTAAAACCATAAGTAACAGACCCGCGACGTAATGTTTACTGATATTGTACGTATCGGAAAGGATCAAGATGGTTCAAATTAAAAAATTAAAAAATTTAGCGCTCGTTGTTTTCTTATGAAATAGCTTTCACATTTCCTTGGCTTTCGGCATTAAGACAGGAGATAATTACAAGAAAATACACCTCTTCTTCGATCTGAGAAATAAACCCATAAGTAACAGACCCGCGACGTAACGTTTACTCACATTGTACGCGTCGAAAAGGATCAAAGAAGAAGGTTCAAATGAAAAACTTTAAAAATTCACCACTCGTTGTTTGCTTATGAAATAGCGGATGGAACGACGTAATGGCTGCAGTACAGAACAGTCTTGACTTTACCGCTCTAAGCAAATATGGCGGACTGTCACAAACGGAATTACGTACCTTAGCCAATGTAAATGTAAACAAAGTAGTCTAACCCCAAACTTACTTGTGCTGCTGCTGCTGTCCTGTCCACCTTGGGGACGGCTTCCACAAACATCGACGTCAACGGATACCTGCCTCGTCTTCGCATTAAACTTGTATAATATTAACGGGAACACACACACACACACACACACACACACACTAACTCACAGTGACCTTACTCAGTGTGTTGACATTAAGAGCAAAGTCATAGGTTGATCCTGTCAGCCGTATTATATTTAGTTCCTTTAAGATATACATGTTCCCCCCCCCCACACACACACACACATCGTATCTCCAGAAAGTCGTTTCACAATATTATTTTTATTTAAATATAATAATTCTTTTATTAATATATTATATTAAGAATAAAAGAATTATGTAAAACAATTTTAATACGTAAATGCATTCTTTTATCCTACACACCTACAGACCCCTACTCTTTTTGAGACTAATCCCTCCAAAATTGGGGACAAGATGTAAACATTTCAGGTGGTCAAAATGGTGAAAAAAATCTCAAAAATACATATTCAGTAACAAATTAAATGGAATAGTGTACAGTGGAAAATATACGAATATAGTGTACAGTTTTTGAAATTTAAAATTGTTGGGGTACCTGGACCCAAAACATGGGTAAAAATTGTAAAAAAAAGTCGCAAAAATCTATGTGAGTTGTTAAATTAATAATAATATTAACTAAAATCTGATTATAGTGTAGAGATTTTAAATATTTAAAGTATTAAGACACAAAAGTCCAAAAAAGTACCAAAAATTTGAAAAATTCATCCCGCTATCAAACTCAAGGAAATTTTAATCCACACGCATACGTAACATTTATTATGATTTTTTTTTAAGTTTAAGGCCACCAGGGGCAGAAAATAGTAATGTAAATTTGAAGGAAATTATAGACGTCTATGTGAGGAATCAAGTTATGAAGAATTTTATTCAAAATACAAACTCCGTATCTTTAATAATTTGCCAGAATTAATATATCTCAGCACTTCCTGTAAATTCTGGATCGTCTTCAAGCTATATTTACAAATAAATTTATTGTGATTCCTTTTTTATAATTACTTTGATAATTGAAAAACAATCTAATATTGAAGTAATGTATTTCATTCAAAATACTGAGTGAGTTCTGCAGCTCAGACAGCTTAGTAGTACAATGCTGATTCTATTTTAATAAAAAGTAGTTTATTGTACAATGCAACGACTTTTGAGACACCCGTATATGTGTAATTGAAAGTAAATAAAAGTACCTACAGAGAGATAGCTTGAAATGTCTATTGTTCATGATTACTATGGATGTGCTGTTGAAAAACGCAAATAACCTTCAACGAGTAAAAATAGGGTAAAAAAACGAGTTTCTGTAAAATTAGAGAACTTACTGTATGAACAACAGCTGAGGATATTGAAGATAGTGGAGGAAGATTCACCATCTAATAGACTGCAGGAACAAGTAAATTGCATACGGAGAATGGTACCTACCGACAAAACGAAGGTTACGATTACCGACAAAAAACTAGCAAAAACTGGGAGCAACTGAATCAGTTTTACTATGGGGAAAAGAACATTTGAATAACTAAGATCTACGACACTTAACGATGGAAGAAATTAATGAGCATATACCTAAACAAGTAGGAAATTTACAAAACTATGCAGATGTGTGTTTTTTTAATAAGATAAATCATTCCAAGAACGAAAACATTAATATATAATAGTGATAGTATTCGCTTTACTGTATGGCAATGAGGCTCTTGGATTTTAAGACGAAGTCGAACAATCATATTAATAGCAGCGGAAACGAAATATTTCTAGACAATAGCAGGATGAATAAAATAGCATCATTTCACGCACAAAGACGATTAGGACTGTTGTTAATAAGGAATCAATAGTTTGTCAGTTAAAAGAAAAGGAAGGAAATGAAATGGTATGGACATATGATGGTTCAGAATACATTGCGTAAGTCCACGTTAGATATGGGAATTAATAGGAAATGAGAGACGGGCAGACGAACTAATGGATAGGTACTAGGATAATAGCAATTTTTGACAAACGAAGGAAAGTATAAGGGAAACTAAGAGAAATGATGTGAGATATGAAGCGGAGGCGAACGTAGATAGGACAATTTAATTAGCTGAGAGAACCCTGTAGGACGCTAGGAAAGGAAAGAAAAATGGAAAAAAGAATAAAATAACAAGAACTAGGAGAAGAAGAAGAAAAATTAAATGAATACGACAACTGTGACGATGATGATGATGATCTCACAAGATTATTACAAGCTTCCTTTTTTTAAATATCCAAGTTCCTATTCCATATAAATGTTCTAGAACTTCGTGTGTTCTCTTTCTCTTTGCACCGGCATGTTCACAAAGAACGTCAGCTGTGAAGTCATTATGATCTTTATCACCATAGGGAGTACACATGGTCTGGAAGTAAAAAGGTTACAATCTTCTTACAAGAAAAGGATTTTCGCTGCCCAAATACTGGAAGTTACTGAATTTTTGTTATGATTTTTAGATCAAGTTGAATATTTCAGAAAAGCAATACTTTGTTTTCTTAGTAGAGGTGGTTATGTTGCAAGACTCTTACGACCCTTTGGAAATCCTTCAACGTTTTCTGTGATTCTACTTCTTCACTGTACTGCACGCGTAAAGTAGGTTACGAATCCCACGACCGGTAGCAGGCCACAGTTCTAGAATCCAGTGTATCTAACGGACAGGAGCTCTTTTTGAAGCTCGGTACTTAGTAAACGACTGGGCGACGGGCTTGCCCTTCGTTACGCACAACCCTTTCGACGGTTACAAATAAGTTTATAACACTTTCTGAATGCTACTACAATCCGCTTATTTGTTTATTTATATTTTGTAATGTAAGACAGCGCAACATCTGATCCCAAAAAATATGTAATTCTTATTATATGGTTCAAAAAGTGAGAAGCTAATGTACTGCGTTCGCGGAAGTTGGCGGAAGAGTCGTTAATTAGGTAAAGTTTAACTGCTGCTGGTAAGATGGTGACAAAGTGTAAACTATGATTTAATGTGTGCGGCCACTGCTGAGAGCCTTCTTGGTTCTAATTATTACCGGGGTTAACTTTGTTGTTGGTAACTGTTATGTATTGCGTGCTTGGTTCCACTGCTCGCCTCATAACTTCCTGAAGGAATCTCTGAACACTATATAACTGTTATGTAGAAATAATTACAGTATGATTAAATTATCATTAGTAAGCTCTCTGAGCTCCAGAAATTGCTTAGCATCTTTGAACAAAATACATTTATTATTAGGTAAATTTCAATGAGAGTCCATTTTTTGTTTATCAGAAAGAAAAACGACAAAGCCCTTATTATTCTACTAATAGCAAATTGTAAAACAGGCAATCATAAAGTAAAAAATAAAAATTTCAACCAACTGCATTGTTTTTTTCTTTTAGTTAAATATATATCCACAATATGCCGAAATGACAAATAATTTAATCGTAGCTTTTAAGTATATGATGTATGTATGTATGTATGTATGTATGTATGTATTATGATTATGATTATTATTATTATTATTATTATTATTTCTTTTACAAAAAATAAAATAAAACTATGAAATCACATTTTATGACCATCGGCGAATTCCCTCCTATTCAGTAAGACGGTTTTCTTGGTAAGTAAAATATTTTTTTATTTCTTAATAATTTTGTTGTTATTCTATGATGACATCTATTTAGTACCTACAATTTATTTGCACTTGAGGATGATCTCAAATTATTAGAGATCGAAACGTTGGGTTTAGAATTTATTTTTGAACAATAATAAGTATGTAACAATAATAGTAATAACAACAACAACAACAGCCTGCCATTAAGTTCTAGTTTTAAAACTTTCTTATTTTAAGTTTATGTAGGCCTATGTTTCCACATATTCATACAGGCCAATATCTAATACTTTTTACATATATCCGTAACTGTAAAAAATATATAGTTTTTTTTTGTAAACTTAGCTTATCATCTTTTTGAAGGCCTCATAAAATTTCCAAGGAGTGTTGAGGCACATTAATTCTGCCAAATTATTAAAGCTATCTAGTTTGGATTTTGCATAATATTCTTATTCTTTATAGCTTCGTTTACCACATACACTATAGGAATTTTCTTAAAATTCTGGGTTCAATTTTTGTCCTTGGTGCCCCAACGACAAAAACTTTTCAAAATCAACGCTACATTTGTATATATGGCATTGATGCCATGGATGACATTACAACTCCATATAGTGTCACCTGACTGGACATTTATAATAAAAAAAAAATAAGAAAATATTAATCTCTTTTGGGGTCCTAACATTTTCAAATTTTCAAAAATAAACACCACATTTAGATTTTAGTTAAAATCACCCTCTAACTTGATACAGCGCATGGATTTCGCGAATTATTCACAAATTTGGCCCTACAACAACAATGTCTTATGCCCCCAAAATATGGGTGATCAATTTCAAAAACAATAAGGTAACGTACGGTAAAAGTGTGAGCATGCAAACCAAATTTTACAAAAATCCGTGATGTATTCAAAAGTTATTTTGACACATACCCAAAACAGATAGACAGTCACACAGGCAAATGCCAAACGGTCGAGTTAAAGCTAAGAACTCGCTTCGTTCGTTCAATTAAAATTGTAAAACGAAATTATCCGAAACTGGAAATGTTCCAGTGACGACATTACCTCGATCTGCGCTTCCCAATTGGTCATCCGCGAAAAGCTCAAAAATGGTTCGTGGCATTACCAATGCACAAAACAAAAACGTATTCATCTAGTGTAACTTAAAAAGTGTAGTGTTCCGTAAACAACCTGCGTATACGATAGTTTAACACAACCAATTCGTTACTGATAAAAAATAATTAAAAAATTCGTTTGGACGTAAGCAAGTACATACGATTAGTCTTGAGCTGCAGTATCGGCCAAAAAATCCACAGTTAGTGAAAAAAATATAAATCCCAAAATCACACTGTTTAATCTTAAACCGGACATAGGAAATCTTATTTGATTTTAATTATATCACATGAATTTTAGTTAATAAAACTTCGTTAAATATTAGTTAGATAATTTAATTACATAAATTAAGTTTTCTTAATAAACACGTTTCGAAACAAAGTGCAGTATTCCTTAGTGACCTGAAATCCTTTATATAAGGAAAAGCCGAGCTTTATCTTTCGACTTAGTTGTCCGCGGTTATCTTACAGTTTGAAACACCACTGACTTCGATAACGATACCATTATTACACTGATTGTACACACATACTTGGTCATATCGTTCTGCTATGGTAATAGGGTAGATAGTACCTAACGTCAAGTGTCGGGCTGACAATACGATCCATATAAATGAAGCCTATGTGTTACGAATATTTATCTGCATAATTTCACTGAATCTATTGTTAAAAGTAATTTAATCTGAGTCGTAAACCTTGAGGAATACGAAAGTGTTAAATTAAAGTTTCTTGTACATTTAATGCGTGAAGGCTAGTTGCACAGAGCCGGTGGAAAATACCTCAACTTTGTCTACTAAATGTCAAGACCGGATAAGCAAGTACAAGTCCAAGACACCCTCTAGCCCTTGGGGTGAGAAATCACCTCTAAAGTCGGTTGAGCCGCGTATCGGCCAATGGGGTGCATAGGGTGCGGAAGGCAAGGCCTCATCAAGATCCTCATGCTATTACGAGTACCAGCAGCTAACCTAATTTCTACCCAAATATGAAGATATTGGAGGACAACGGTTGACCAGAAACACTACCATGAAGAATCTTGCAGAAGACCGCGAAGACCTTATGGTTTGGACAAAACATACCACGGGTAAGAACCGCAGGAGGTGTATAGATTATTAGACAATGGTTGCTGAGGCAGAAGATAAATTACAACGGGCTTATACAAACTGAAACAAAATTATATAACTGGTATAAGTGGAAGATCTTAATTTCAAATTGTGGTTTCCATTGGACTGGAAACGTGAGAACATAGAACATTGAAATAAATAAAGTATTTTAATTATATGTGCTGTAATATCTCATTGGATTATAGCAAAAAACCTAGATAAGAAACTTAGAGCCTTTAATAATTTAAGATACTACCAGCCAGCATTTAAGGCATAAAACAAAGAAAGAGACGATCCTAAAATCCTAGAAGATTGCAGCGCCAACACTCATATATGATAGTAACATTGAGCAGTAACAAAAGCATACAGCAGAAAAAAACCAAAGACGAAATATGTGGTTTCTAGAAGAGGAAACAAGCGAATCGATAAACTGTTACAAGTAAAACAGCAAAGGAAAGCTTCAAAAATTAATCTTACAAGATTAAATCGAACCTTACCAAAAGCATGAACATCTAAAAAATGTGTAAAAAAGTATATCACAACTAAAGCCAAGAAGACACAGCGCGGAAAAAAGAAGAGAAACTAAGGTAAACCGTGAGAAAGATGGGAATCGAAGAGTTTGTAATGAATATATGAAAAAACATAATGGTGATAATTCTTCATCTGCTTTAGATTTTTTTCTGTTATCCTAGCATTTGCTAATATCATGCTAAGTGTTAATTTATATGTTCTCTTAAACCCCCACCCCGTCTTAATTTATTTTGAAATTGTACACTGTTGCTTCCATAGTTTCCAATTATTCAGTTTTGTTGAAATGACCTTAAATAAGTGTAATTTACTGAAAAAAGTAACCAATTCTCTAACAGAAATATTAGGGTAGTTAGATGCCTTAATGCATTAAGAATAGAAATATCATATTGCCCCTTTTCAAAAAAAAAAAAAAGATATTGTAGCTTCTTAATCTTTCCATGGCATATCTACTACTTTTTTACTTTTGATTCTGTTTCTAAGTTTAAATAAAAACAAAATCAATCGAAAGTAGGTCACAACAGGCTTATTTTTGAATTAAGAAAATTTTCAGTGAACTTCGAGCCAGAAAAATACTATTTGTTTGTTATTTTATATAAGAAAGAATATTGTTGTAAACCAGTTCAAAGAGATTCCAAATATTGTTGAAATGACCTTAAACAATTGTAATGCATTGAAAAAACAATATATCTTAATGAATATATGAAAAAACATAATGGTGATAATTCTTTACCTGCTTTAGATTTTTTCTGTTATCCTATTCTATCCTATTCTATTTTCTATCCAATTCTATAGAAGAGTTAAAATAACTAGAAATATTAAAATAGGTATAAAAAACGCTAAGGCTAGTAAAATGATCCAAACAGTACAAATAAATAAATTACGTAAAATAATAAGATCATAATTACTGAGACTAACGTTTCAAGCAAATGAGCTGTAGAGTTTCTAGAACGGACTGCATTAGTAATAATGACATTAAGAGAAGAATATAATTGGCAAAGTCACAACAATTACTGAGACTAACGTTTCAAGCAAATGAGCTGTAAAGTTTCTAGAACGGACTGCATTAGTAATAATGACATTAGGAGAAGAATATAATTGGCAAAGTCACAACAATTACTGAGACTAATGTTTCAAGCAAATGAGCTGTAGAGTTTCTAGAACGGACTGCATTAGTAATAATGACATTAGGAGAAGAATATAATTGGCAAAGTCACAACAATTACTGAGACTAACGTTTCAAGCAAATGAGCTGTAGAGTTTCTAGAACGGACTGCATTAGTAATAATGACATTAGGAGAAGAATATAATTGGCAAAGTCACAACAATTACTGAGACTAACGTTTCAAGCAAATGAGCTGTAGAGTTTCTAGAACGGGCTGCATTAGTAATAATGACATTAGGAGAAGAATATAATTGGCAAAGTCACAACAATTTAAATTGGAGAAAATGGTTTGCTCGATGTGTACACTTAAGAGGATAAAAAAAAACTGATGGATATTACACATTAAAGGATTTAAATCTCACAGAAAAAATATGTGACCTCGTACACAGATCACAGAACATAGGGGCATTGATTAGGTAAAACTTAAGTATTTTTAGGAAAATAGAAAATGGAATCTTTAGGATGGAGTACAGGCGACAGAAGAAGGACGTATAGGAACAGTGGTTGTAGAGAGTAAGACAGCGACACCTACACGATCACGACCCAACACCTTCGAGGGCGTACGATTGACGAGTGTAGCTGCAATGCTATCAAAATATCGCAGCATTGCTTTTAAAGGCTAAAACCGTACTTTAAACTGCAGTACAATTACGTCAAACGTACTACGGACAAAAACCGTCTGTGTCAGTCCTTATAACAGCGCCTAAAACAAGCATGACAGCCTTCTAATTCTCAATACATCTCCACTTTAAGATCCACAATAGAAGCATGTGCGATAACACAAAACACGTCAGGAAAAAATATTTCAGAAATAATTTTTTATAAGACTATTCTTAAAAACTTTATAAAAATACGAACTTTATAAAATAATATTCACACCATGTACTACTAAACATAATTGCATGAGTTATTTTTCTGTAAATAAATGTTTGTTAATTATTATTATCATATAGATCTCAATCTTTTTATTTATGGAGTTAGGCCTCGTGTAACTTTAAGGACGTTGCACACACACACACACACACACACATACACACACACACACACACTACTCACTTTAATTTTATAATATTATTTATTTTTAAATATTTATTAAATTATTAATTATTTATATATTAAATTAATTATCACTTGTAACTCAAGTATATAAATTTTATTGATAACATTACACGTAGCTGTTATTTTAATTTAGTTACATGACCAGATTTTTTTGAAAAAATTATTGATAATTTATTTCTCTTATAAATATAAATACATTTACACGATTTATATTTTTAAAGTTAAGTCGTAAAAAATAAGTCTGTAAATAGTTTCTTTTAAAACAAATATCTGATGGTTGTAAAAACGATTTAAATATGCATAATATCGTCAAAAAATAACCTTGTGGTTAACAAGTAATTATTATTTTAACAGTGTTAGTATTATTAGTATTTGACAGCAGTATTACTATAACAAGTAACAAGTGGTTATTTATTTTATTAATTACGTGTGCGGGTGTGTTGGTGTGATAATTTTTCCCTAGCTCAGGAATCTGTTATTGTCTTCGAACGTTTTTTCCACTGACTCTATGTTCATCTTTGAGCAATCTTATTTTTTCGGTTATCTGGTGTCTGCACAATCCTGAATAACGCTACAAGTAGCCGATCCGAGAGATAAGAGTGTATATCTAATTATCTGCTTACCACAATTAACATCATATGAAAATAAAGAAAATTATTCATATAATGTCGCACATACGATAATCTCTTGCTTTCACGAGGTAAAGAATTTGCGTAATTTAATCACAAAGGCAATACGCAAAGACTTAAAGACTTATACAATGTATTACTAGCTATAATAGTAAGATATTCTAAGCTATTTCATCTAAACTAGCCAGAAGACGGAAGAACACGGACACGGAGCCAAAAGAACAGGTGAAGTAACATTATTGAAGTAGAATGTAGAGTAGAAAGTAAAACACCATAAAGATGGAGGTTTAAAGGAATTATCTTGCTGAAAATACAAATCCACTAATTCATGCTAGAAACGCGTGAATTCAGAAGAAAGCAAGATCACTGAAATACACTTGTACAAAATCGTGGTCCCTAGCACACGTGGTTAGCTTCCTGACGTCTGTAGAGTAATTAAATTACTTAATTCTTCTTATTCTTTAAATGTATAAGCTGTATAAAATGTATAAATGTCCGTTAAACCAAATCAAAAGTTTTTTTCATCTTTACTTGCTTCTTGGCTTTTTCTCCAAAGATTTCCCACTATTTTGTTCTCCTTCATTCTATCAAAATTCGTATTCAATTCTTCTCTTCCCCTAACCATCCAGTTTCCAATTTTGTTCACTGCTATAGGCCCGACGGTAATTCCTGAACAGGAAGCTGCTCCGACCCAATGCATCAATTACTCCCATTTACAAGTATAGCTAAGTTATCTAGAGAGAAGAGAGGGGAGACGGCGCTATAGCTGTTCACTGTCTCAGTTCCATATTATCTCCCTCTCTGTCACACACATGCTTCCACTGTTCTCGCCAGTCTTGTTGCAGCCGATGTTCACACTATGAAACACTGTTCGAGACTGTTGTGCGCATGTGCGAAATAAATGAAAACTTTGTTAGCCTCACAACGAGGTGTTTGTACACTGCGCACCTCTAAGCCACTGTTCAATGTCTGCCGTCAAGTTTCTATCTGAAAAAAATTTCAGCAAGAGAAATAAACATCTTTCTGATACCCTCTTTTCCTTCTTGATCTTGTATGGCCTTTAATATTCAATTCGATTTTCATTCCCTATAGCATAAGAAACATTTTTAATGTAATTAAAGTTTTAACAAATTCCCCCTAACATTTTAGTCAACTGTTAAGTCAATTTTTCCTCATAATAGGTTCTGCAGCTGTTGATGTTATACGATAATGTACTATATACCGCTGATGTACACTTTTATGTATTTAAAAAGTCTTGTAGCGGAGTGGCCCAGTGGTAAATTTGTGATTGACACGGTGTGCAGTCGCGGTCTCGAAGTTCGGCACATAATCGAGTCAACTCCGTCCGCCCTCTTTCGTAAACAAACCCCGTAATCTAACCTGGTCGACAAAATCAAGACTAGCAATGAGCATCTTCTTCTTCTTCACAGAATCTCTGACCATTTTTTCCAAGATTCCTCCACGATCTCTTGTTTTCAGTGGCCTATAATCAAACCCTTGTTTAGGAATACGCGTGTCTACCATTCGTTCCACATGCGGACTTCCAATTCTGCCTGTGTTCCTTTATTCTCTCCAGAACTGACTGTAACTTTAGGTCTTTCCTTATCTCGTTGTTTTGTAGATGATCTCTCAGACTACATCCTTTAACTGCTCTTAAAAATTTCATTTCCGAGGCCTGTATTTTTGAAATATATTTTTGCAGGAGAGTCCATGTTTCACATCCATACATTAAAGTCGGCACAGCCACGATCTTATAGAAATTTTGCTGTGTCTCCCTGTGCGTTTTATTCTTCAATAGTCACACAACATACAATAATGCATTGAAATAAATATCTATTAAAGTTAAAGTGAGTTCATAACTTGTACTACTAACGAGACTTGATGAGATAGTAGATTTTTAATTTTTGAGTAGATAAAATGTTGTTAATTATTGTCGTATTTGCCTCAACCTTTTTATTTATGGAATTAGGCCTCGTGTAACTTTAAGGTATGTTGCGAACACACACACTCATTATAGTTTTGTACATTTATTAAATTATTAATTATTTATTTAATAAATAATCACTTGTAACTCAAGGATACAAATTTTAATGACGATATTAAACGTACACCACTCGCTCCTATTTTTAATTAAGTTTGCATGATCAGATTATTTTTGAAAAAAATATTTAATAATTTAATTCTCATAAAAGTATAAATACATTTACACGATTTATATTTTTAAACTTAAATCGTAACAATTAAATCTGTAAATAATTTCTTTTTAAAATAAATATCTCATTATAATAAAAACGATTGAAATACGCATAATATCGTCAAAAAATAATCTTGTGGTTGTAACGTCACAGAGCGTTCCATAAAGGAAATCATTTACATAGCAATTTATAATAAGAAGAAAGTGAGGTGAACAGTATCGAACCCAAGTAGTCCTAAAAAATTGTGTAAAATTGTCTAATAATTAATACTACTAACATGAAAAACGACCAGACTATGACTAAGACTCAAACCCCATATATATTATTAAAGTGAATAACAGCGAAAAAACCATAAGATACTATAAGAGAGACAAATAATATCAGAATCAACCAAAATGAAGTCATTAATTATTAAGTTTAGTAACTCTGAATAGAGTATAAAGAACTATTTATTGTGAATGAATGGACATGATCCATTATTATATTATGTAATGTAAAATAAATAAATGTATTAAATGACTTAAATACATTATTAGAAAGGATCTAAGTTAAAATAAAAAATATATAATTGTTATGACAAAAAATATTAAGGTGTTGGATTTGAGACCGATCACTCAGATTTCATGTAAAAATTTAATTATTATCAAATTGAGATAAAAACTATATGTAATTGTCAAGTAGACAAAAATGAACAATTTATCTTAAATAAAGAAAGCTGTCAAATGAATAAAAGTCAGTCAAAATAGCCAAAAACAGTATTAACTAAAAACATGTAGTAGGCATATAATATTGTGATATTTATGCATTTAATGTTGACAAAATGCAACCAAATTGCATTAGAAAGTTGAAATATAATATAAAGCGACTATACTAATATATTTGACTAACTTAAACATTGTAATAGTCGAGTTAGCAAAATATTTACCTATACCATGTATGGCTGAGGCCAATCAACCATTACAAGAAATAGTCATATCTGGCTAAATGTTTACAAAATATTGACAAAAATAAAAGAGAATGGTACAATACTTTAGTGTACCATAAAAACAAACAGACTCAGTTGAAAATAAGATCAATTATCAAAGAATTTAACTTATAAGAGTGAGATTTGTCACACAAGGAAAAAGGACATCTCAGGCAAACCAATATGATGCTATGTTATCCTACAATAAAAATAATATGTATAAAGATTAACCAGGTATCACAAAAGACAGACAATATAATAAACTCTTAGTGTACACTAGTGAAATCCTATATATATTACAGAAAAAGACTAATTATTGTATTATAACAGTGACAACAACTTAGGCCATAGGCATGGACCATATAAAATTGGACTTATTTGTGTATTATATATGTTAAACCTTATTAATTTTGTTATAGGAAGATAGTAATATTATGTGTTAATGTTGTGGAAGAAACCTAATAGCTTCACAACAATTTTTTATTCTAAAAATTGAATTTTAATGGAAACAACCCAAGGTAAGAGTTGTATATTGTGTTATTTATTATAGTTAATTTATTTAAAAACCAATCATAATTAGTATCATTAGATTCAGTTGAAAACAGAGAATCCAAATGTAGTAATGGCATTCAAATTGTGAGTACTGATGTAAAACTGTTTGACAAATACCAGAGTAATTTTTGAAATATCCTTAGTGTGAAGAATAAGAAATTTTGTTCTAAAAGCTTCGACGGAAGTTAAATTTGTTCCATGGTGTTCCATTTCATTATTCTCGAACATTCTAGAAGGAATTTTTACACAAATATACCGGAAGTTCATGAAAACAATCAGCCTGACACAGTATAAAAGAGAGACCAAATTCGACCCAAAAACACTTCACGCTTGGAATCCAGAACAGACGCATCACCCACGACACTGATCAACGCAACCGAGGCGAAACCGAAGGCGAGAAATCGACGCAAGACACGAAGAAAGGCTTTTCCCGTACATTGACAAATAGACCGACTTAACCTCTACAAGAATCTACGCCAATGTGTTGCTGAAATAGAGCAGCAATACGGCACATTTTAATAGAAATCACGCAGCCAGAACATCAACGGCCCAGGAGGGACCAAAATTTTAAATAGAGAACCAATTCTGCTGTGTTCGCTAAGACAAACTGACTTGACAATAACTCCCTTAACGTAAACAAACACAAAGCCTTTCTCTCGACTGCAAGGGTATCAGCGCTGTGGCGGCCAATTTGGGAACCAACGCGAAGCAGCTGATCACGAGCGGCGGGGTTCGAGCGTAATTCTACTGCCAAACTGTTTCACAAAAAGTGCGGAAGTTGTAAAAAATCGCATTTTTGACTTAAAATAAATTCAGTGCACCCACGAAGAGGCGAGATTGAAAAACTACCCGAGAGAAGTGTCCAGTGCGAGAATAATTAACCATCGGAACGTGAGTTGTCAAACTTAAAGTCATTCTTTACCTGGTTACATTCTGTCACACAGTTGTACTACGCATGCCACACACACATTCAAATCACTTAATTTTTTGTAAAGCATCTTATTGATATGTCTTGGTAGTTCAAAGGAGTCACGTCCTGAGAGTAAAGATTTTTCACGTATTAAACTCATGCTTTTCAACTGAGTAAAAATTAAATATTTTAGCCGATACTTGATTGGATAAAAAAACTTGTCAATAATAATAATAACTTATGAATGTTAGTCCTTCAGACGATTTTTTTTAAAGAATCATTAAACTTACTTTATTTTTTCAAACCAAACTGTCTTGTTTACATTTTTTCATAGGATTAAGAATTCAAAATTTTAATTTTTTTAATAATAACATTTTTCTTGGAACAAAAGATTCCAAGTGGCGCCCACAAAAACATAGTAGATTAAGTTGTGGTACAGGACTACATCACCGCAGAGGATCCAGTCATCAGAGTACGTAACAAAAGTGCGCGGAGGTAACCCCCGACATTTTACAAAACACTTACACCACTCATTTCTATTTGTTATATGGTTAACAAGTTATTTCTCAACCATTAACTGACCTAGATATAAGTGGCTTGTTGACCGTGGCCAAGGTTGTTTGTTGGATGTTCCTCTAGATTTTTATCTGTTACCTGTAGTCTTACTGTTCCACAGGTATAAATAAATTTATTTAACTTTCTCTGGATATCGTTGTCCTTCCTATATGAGATAATATCATATCCCAAATAATTAAAATGTGACAACTGCTTCAAAACACTATTATCAATTACAATTTCTGCTCTTACAGGGTTCTTCCCTAGGAAGGCCATCACTTTTGTCATGACATTTTAAATACGTAATTTGCACCAACAGTCTTTGTTGAAGAGTGTGCTGTTCTCACCGCCAGGTAAATAGTTATTTTAATGCTAACTTGTTTAGGAAATGTAATGCGAACTGCAAATCGTTTTTCCGTAACAAGCCTTAAGCCTAATGCTTGGAGCGAAATAAAATTAATGTGACTGTCGCAAAATTATTAAAGAATCGGTTATTTTTAAAAATAAATGACGTATTGTTTACATCCACGCCCACGTTTATAATAACGTTCCTGGAATTCCGCGATCCCGGCAATAAAAGCCACAACTCCAGTTTAAAATATACGAGTCATAACAGAGCGACAGGTGTAACGTCAAACCGAGAAATACTCGTTTATTTTAATAACCTCAGACAAGAAGTGACAAGTGAAATTGTTTGTTTGTACACGGGGATGTAGTAGGAAAAAATATCGCCCCACGTTCAACACCCCCCTCGACTGTCGCTCCGCCATCGTTCGCTCGGTTTCATGTCATAATAAGCGCAGTTGTTGTTGCCGTTGTTATTCAAGAAAGCTGATACACGGCCTTCGGCGTTAAGTTTGACACAAGGTGTAAAAGTTTGCCATACCCGTTAGGATTACTTCACCTTTACTGCGAGCGTCGAGTTCCTCTGGGATCGCGGCACCGACGACGCCCAACAGAAATGTCACCGAAATGTCGTTCGACTTCTTCTTCTTCTGCTTCTTGTTTTGCCAGTCCTATTTCAACCTCTTAAACGCGCATCAATTGTCTGTCTGTTTAGAAAGTGAGAAACAACGAACTGCCATTGAGAAATTCTAAACTTTTCCCGTAGATTAACGCTGTTTTGACTTTAGCAAACATTTAGTCTGTTTCAAAACGACTCACTCGCGCACACTATCAAACTTTACAAAACTGTGTATACATTTTTATATTATTGACATCATTTGTGTTATGTATAAAAGAGACCTTCACGAGTTCCGTACTTTCTGGGTGACCTGCGCTGGATAGTCTCTGTAACTCCACAAAAGTTCACTTCGCTATAGTCCTTGTGCATCTATTTCGCCCCGTGACTAAAGTATATTTTCCAGATATCGTTTTCTTCAAATGGACCATTTATATTTCGTATCACTTTTCTTTCAGAAACTTTAACTACTTTCTCAGTCTTTCGTGTGAGTGTCCAAAAAAATGACATTAAAAGGATCTAGCCTGTTTTCAGTCACGCTTGCAATACACTCCTTCCATCTACTGTCTTGTATACACGTATATGTAACTATGGGCCCCACTAGTAGTGTAACTAGGTGCGGGGGGATAAGAATAACTTGAAAGTTGGACCAGGTTATTTTCCTCCACAAAAATGAAAAATTCAGGATTTTCTTTATATATAATTGTATTCTCTGATGATTGCTTACGTTGCTTATGGCTTTTTGTAACGCTACATAAGAGAATACAGAAGCCAATTGTCTAATTTTTTTTATTTCTTTCATACTCACATAATGTTCTTTGTTGGATCTTAATGTGTTAAAATTTGCAGTTCTCATATCTGTTAAAATTAATCTGATTTTTATAAATCTTTGTTGCCTCTCTGATTACCAGGTAACCAAAACGTTTAGTGTTTCCAAAATAAAGCAGTAAGCCGAAGATCATAGTTTTTTTTTATACTGATAAATCATGATCATCATCACCATTCCATGGACTAGGCCTTAGACCTGTTCCGGAACCCATCTCCTCCTCGGTCTACCGACATCTCTCTTCCCAGTAGGATGATAACCCAAGACAGTTAATTTTTACTGATAAATTAAAAAAAATTGTAAGTCTAGAATTTTTGTTATCACATTAAGAAGTAAAGTAATGGTGTAATACTGTACTGTATATATGTGTATATAACTGTTTAAAATAAAAGTGAATGTAAATTTTTGGGTTTCTTCTCCTTTTGGGCCCCAAGACAGATAACTTGTTAGAGAACCCATCGTGAACTTGGACATACATCATTAAGAGCCCTTACTGGTAAAAGGAATGACATTAAAAGGACCTAAATTGTTTTCAGTCACTGTTGCAACACACCCCTTCCATCTACTACTAAAGTCATTTCACCTACTGTCGTGTATACAACTAACCTGACTTTTCCTTTTTTTCCTTTTTATCCACGATAACGTTATAAACTTAGGTATATATTAGATTTGCGTTTTGTACTCGTTGGTTTATTTTCTTATCAGCCTTTCCATCTCAGGTGATTACTATTCCCTGCTATTCAAACTTCTTAACATGTTCCAGACGTTTAGAGAGCACTCTGCGCGGCGGAATTACGTAACGTTCAATAGGTCATTCGAGATGCGACTTCTCCACGTTACTCGACTATTCTACCGGCATCCAGGCCCGCTAGGTCACCAGCCTGCAAGGCGGTCGTCGGAGTATCAATATTGGATTCCGAAGCGGCCAGTTCAGTTTTCACCTGCCGATATTACTAGTGCGGTGCGAATCGAAGTGATTGTTGCAGTTTAGTGGAAAGTGATTATGATGTTAATTAGGGCACGACTCAAATAAGGTGACATTTATTGTTGTGCGTTGGGCATATTTAACTTAAATTATTTTACAAGACTTCCTTTGTTGATGTCTAACCGTTGATGGTGTTTAATTAAAGGTACTTAATGTTGTAATTAGCGACTTCAATTGGGTCAGTTACCCTGTTTCCACTGTACAATACAACGATCTGTATGGCCGTCGTAACAATACGCTTAATTTGTGGCTGCAACTAAGCTCCAGGTCAAAACTCACGTATTTAAAACGTCTTCTTCTTCTCCTCTTCTTCCTCCTCCTCCTCCACTTCTTCTTCTTCTTCTTCTTCTTCTTCTTCTTCTTCTTCTTCTTCTTCTTCTTCTTCTTCTTCTTCTTCTCCTTCTTCTCCTTCTTCTTCTTCTTCTTCTTCTTCTTCTCCTCCTCCTCCTCCTCCTCCTCCTCCTCCTCCTCCTCCTCTTCAAGGATTAGGTTACATAAACCTGTTCCGGCACTCATCTCATCCTCGAATGACCCACGTTCTATACCTTACTTCGAGGCTGCTTTGGGTACTACAAGTATTATAAAGTTTTACATGAACAGGTTATTTGCACAACCCCGTACTAGGAGGACCAGAGACTCTTCTGTCACGGTTAGCTTAGCCGAAAAACCCCTGTTTTGGGGGCACAGCAGATTCGCCTCACCCTTCCCTTCCAGAGATAGTATTTGGTGGCTTTGTATCTGTTATTCCGATACTGAAAGTTTCTTAGTATTTCCAGTGCTCACCTATCGGCATCAGTGAGCACTCTAAGATCCTAAGCCACCCAAAATCAAGAAATTAGAATAGAAAAGGAAGGCACCCTAGTCCACGAATACTCTAATAGCGCCGGGGTCAGAAAAGAACAAAGCTATTTGTTCGGGGTCAGTCAAGAGAAACTAGAGAGAAAAGATTAAAGGAAGGGACCAGTTAAAGCAAAGTGAGAATCCAGGTAGGACACATCGGGGTTGAAAAACCTGTATCCACAAGACGTGGAACCCTAATGTTTATTGAAAACGTTTGACATTTAAAACGTCTGCAATTCTGTTGTTAATTACTTCGTCGATGTTTCTGGAAACCGTTGTCTTTGTTTTCTCCGTCCATACTATTGTTTTGCATTTTCACAGATTTCTAAATTAGAAATAAACAAAATCAAAACTAATTCGTTAAAAAAGTTAGAAACATGATTGTTTCTTCTGTTAAATATTTACAGATAGGGTTCGTGATTTAAGACATCAAGTAGTTGAAATGTAAAAGAAATACCGTCGTTTGTTCCTTTTCACTCGTTTATCTGCCTAACGGAATTCTTAACAAAAACCGACAAACCCTTACAGGATAGTTCGATGCCTTTTATAGTAAAAAAAGAAAATCTTTAGGGTTTTAAAAACCACATTACACCCTCCCTTACGAGTGTTAAACAATATTCCTCCCTCTCTTCGCTGATGCTTCTCTTGATGCCTTATCCTTTTAAATTTTCACTCAAGAGTGTATTAATGTGGAAGCTGTAAAAATCAGATTTAAAAATTTGTCTTAACTAGAAAAAAATGAGAAAATAATACGCGGTTTGTGTGAGTGTGTGTGTGTTTGCCTGAATTCGAGATGAACAGAAGTGACTGAGAGGGATGGAAAGAGACGGAACGAGAGAAGATGAGAGAGAGAGAGAGAGAGAGAGAGAGAGAGAGAGAGAGTTGGCGATGGTGAAGGATAAGCGAATAAGGGTTTGGTGGTGTAAAAAAAGGGAGGGACGGAAAAGCTCGGATGATGAATACTAAAGCCTTGCTTCATTTTTCTTTCCGGCGTGTCCCAAAGGGTTTGAGGGCCGCCCCAACTTTAACTCTTCGATTAATAAGCAGGGGGTGCAGCAGCAGCTAACTGTCGGGGCGGAGAGCGTACTGTACGTACTCGCGATGTAATGACTCAACCTCGAGATATATGGGTCAGTCCAATCTGCGCTGTAATAACTAACTCTTAATGACGATACGCGCTGGTGCCGCTGCAGGTGGCGATTTATACCACTTTCTTCATTCAGTGTAAATAACACAAGTTTTTGTCGGATTGCCGGAATAAACTGGATAAAAAAAAAACACGCAATGTTTAGAAGACTTCTCGCATTGAAACGTTACTGGACTATACGAAATAATTTTCCCCTGTTCCCAGTAATATCTAAGTCGTTCCCACCTGGGTTTTTTGGCCTTTTAAAATTAATTCTTACTAACTTCATATTGAAGTTTGGAGATACTTAATGCCAACCAATGAAGGGCCCTCATCTTTCATAGTCTCAAAAATAGAATTTTTGGAATATCGACTGACGTAGTCTCTCTCTCTCTCTCTCTCTCTCTCACACACACACACACACACACACACACACACACACTCGCTTTGTAATATATAAAGGCTTTGTATGTAAACACATTTAATTGACGTGTAGGCCTATATATTACGGGACCGCTATAGGTCTCTAGGACAGTGGTTTCCAATCTTTCCGGACCCGGGTACCACTTTGGTCTTCCGCGTTTATTTTTAGTACCACCGGAGCTTAAAGAAAGCTTATTGGGGTTTCCTCAATAAAAAACTTGATACAACATGAATAGTATACCTTATTATTCACAGGTATGTATAATTATTTAAATCTAATACATAGAATTTACAAAACGGGAACTGATTTTTAAAATTAATTTCTGCTTGGTTCTATGCTAAAATAAAGGATAAAGTTTTTCAAAAGACAGTTGAATACTTTTATTAAAGATTTTCTTGTTAGTACTGAAAATAACAACATATTAAAAAGAACATAATTAATGTTGCTTATTTTGTACCAGAGAGTTAATATCAGGTTATATTGATGTTATTTTTAACCTTAAATCACACTCAATAGACATCCTGTTAGATTCTAATGAAACATTACCGCAAAGTGTTTAGGTTGTGTTTTTATAAGGGTAATGGTTTTAAATCATGTCCGATGAAAATTTATTGTTGTTTTGAACATAAATTTTTATTTATTATTTTTTTTTTTAAGTAAATACTTTTTTACTAGCTAGGTCTTCTTGCATACCATATTGGATCTTTCCCCGTACCACTAGTGGTATGCTTACCACCGGTTGGGAACCACTGCTCTCGGATACAACTTACAAAAATGTATGCTACAAAACAAATCAGGCAGTTAAAATATATGGCAGACACAGTACGTTCCTGTCAGAGAACACGTGCTACAGAATGCAAGAGCTTTCAGACAATCATTACGCGTAAACAACAAACAGAAGAAGAAGGAAGTATAAGCTGCAAAACCAGTTTAGCTTTCTTGGAGGAAGAACTACTTACGTAGGTAGAATAGTGTTAATGTAATTCTGTTAACTGGAGATTTTAAAACAGAGAGGATTACCACATCATAAAATAATGATGAAGTGAAGATTTAAATTCATTTACTACCGTACCTATATGGTCCTTGAATAATTGACTGGCAACAATATAAAGTAAAAGAACAAAGAATGAAGATTGATCCAGAATCTTTACAAGCATGAGACAGGCATAGTTCGATGTGGAAACCATCAAGAAGAAGCGAACATTGAGAAAGGAGTAAAACAGGGATGTTCTCTGTCTCCATCTTTGTTTAACTTGTACGTCCAAGAAGCCATCGATAGAGTAAGGGAAGACACCCATCTTGGAGTAAACATACACGGGGAAAAAGTGGACATGCTTAGGTTCGCAGATGACATAGCAGTGACTGCAGAGAGCAACGAAGATCTACAAAAGGTTCTTGACACAATGGATAAAGTAATGAAGAATGAATTCAATATGAAAATAAATGAACAAAAGACCAAAGTCCTAGTCTGTTGTCGGAAGGAAGAAGATCCAGTCAGAATAACTCTTGGAAATAATGTTCTCCAGGCAATTAAAGAATATAACTATCTAGAAAGTAAAATCACATGTGATGGACGTATCAGTAAGGAAATTATAAGCAGAATTAATCAGGCTAAAATTGCTTTCAACAAACAAAAAAACCTCTTCACTTCAAACACTGTCAGCCTAAAAATAAGGAAGAATCTAGTAAAGACGTACGTGTGGAGTGTTACCCTATACGGGAGTGAATCTTGGACAATTGGAGAAAGTGACAAGAAAAGACTCCAACCATTTGAGACCTGATGCTATAGAAGAATATCCAAGATAAGCTGGATGGAGAAGATAACGAATGAGGAAGTTTTTAGAAAAGCTCAGGAGGAAAAGAGCTTTCTGCGAAATTTAAAAGGCAGAAGAGCTAAGTTTATAGGTCATATACTACGACACAATGGGTTGGTTAAGGGAATAATAGAAGGAACAATTGAAGGGAAGAATTACAGAGGTCGACCCTGTTTAGACTACATGAAACAGCTTATGGTCGATATGAACTGCATATCATATTGTGAGTTGAAAAGAAAAGCAGAGAAGCATGAAGAATAGAGAGCTGCTGCCAACCAGCCTATCGGTTGCTAACCTAGAAGAAAATAAAGGAAGACTAGACGTTTGATTATGAAGATTGGTCGTAAGCAGTAGATTGAAACTAACAGATATTTCTACAGTGTTACCTATGGAGATGTTTAAATTGTCAAAATATCTATACGAAGATTAAAGAGATAAGGTTAATCTCAAGTCATGCTCTGTCCACCGTTTGCAAAAGTGTCGGTTTTTGTGTAATTTAACGTTATGATAAAGCTAGTTTTATATCTCTAAAAGTTTTAATGGACAAATAACACAGGCTCATAAAAACGTTTTTCAAATTTTCCTCTTAATTTATAAATTTTATATTACTAAATTGAAATACGGCTTCATTTTTTTTATCACATACAGTTTTCCACAATCCGCACCGCTATTTTTAAACAGAGTGCTACCTAATTCAAAATATATTTTCTTTATGTAATTAATAACAAAAATTTATTTCAAAAATAGCATTTAATATTGATTCTTTAGAATATAAATAAATAGCATTTATTCTTTAGATTACCAGCATTGTGTAATATTGGTACAGAATTCTTTAGAAATAGTTCTATTTTAAACCTTGAAACATCTTTACCTTTGTTGGAGGTTTCATAGGGGCTATCCATTTCCTCTTTTGGCGACACCTCAATTTTGTATCACTTTGTAAAAAAGTGAGTAAACTCCCATTCTTCACTCCTACAAATAAACTGATTTTCGTGCTATCAAAAAGTTCTTTTTATTTATTTTTTAATTTGAACTCAATTTATACGAATTCTTGTGTAGCACTAAATCTCTCACTATATCGTGCCATTCGAGTAAACAACTTAGGACTGAAATTCGTAATCTTCTATTCATCTAAATTTAAATCAGAATCGACGTAGGGCTATCTTGTAATGTTACAGGCCGAACTTTGGGTGGAAACTTCAAAGTCGTTGGAACACCATATCTAAAATATTTCTTGGTATCTACTGGCCGCTCTCTCAGATCCTACATGCAATCATAACAGACTTTACGAGGAGCCCATTGTTTAACTTTATCTCTTAGCTTCGCCCCAAAGAAGACATGATACACTTTTCTAGTAAATTCTGTATCTTATCTGTAAAATAAAAAAATGTATTTTGTAAAAAGAACCGTATGAAATATGAAATTGTTCACGTGATTTTTTCCAGCACCCTTTTGAATTCACACAGAACCTAGATATATTGAGGCAATCTAAACCCCGTGTGAGCCTGTCTTATATGAAAAATAAAAGTATGTATTTCACCGTATTAGAAAAATGTATAATAACATTGTTTTGCGTAATTTTGAATACACCACTCAGAAATGTATAAAAACTGTAAGAGTAGGTTATAAAAAACGTAATGACATCGTAGCTCTGTGTAATTGTCGACAGTCATTTCATTGAAACATCAACTGTTAGTATTTGTTTTATGTTCATAAATTTGGCATTTGACTCTACACGTTAATAATACATAAATTTTTTGTTACCAGTACTGCTTTAAGTCCCACTGCTGTGTTGCACTCCACATTTTGATAAATATTGCCTAAAGTAATCACAGATTATCAACAATCTAAACTTACTATAGGCCTATAAGCATTTTATAATGACATATTAAATGTCTGTTTAAATTTTGTTATGCGCCGATAATTTTACTATCGAAAAAAAAAGCTTAAAGATCGATTAATTTTCTGTAAAGAGTGAAGAGTTTCACTGTCAAGGAAGGGAATTTAATTGTCTCTGTCGGGCGCATATTGTCTGTCAATAAACAAAATTAGCCAGATATCAAAAGTTAAAGCGGTGCCTGCCACCGCGACTCCGGTAATTGGTAGCACAAGGGTGGAAAATGCAACATGCACAGCCGGGGTTTGATTCAGTGACGTCATCTGTCATCTATGACAGTTAGATTTTAGTGACGTGATGTGCATCGCCCTCATGCATTCCTTATGGTCCGTCATAAAACGAAGCTGATTACCGCGCGCTTGCTGTTAGACAGCCAGCCAGAACGCATTATAATCGGATACCTCCTTGCGTCCCTTAGGATTTCGCCCAACCCACCGACCTCTCTCTCTCTGTGCTGTGCTCACCCCATTGCATATTATCTACAGCTACTAAAGTTATCATGAGCTGGCTATTCCGACCGCGATTGATTGGCTTCCACCATTATCTTACGATGCTGTTAATTACGGCACGTCATTTTGAAATACGACGGACGACTCTCGACTCCGCCATGAATATTTTATATTTATTAAAGAGGAAGACACATACTTTTATAGTTAAACAAGGGCGCACGCGCGAGCACATCTACGATCACAGAGAGACAAAGAGAGAGAGAGAGAGCATGAGGACAAACCAAGTACGATAAAACAGAAGAAGGTAATATATAGTAATATATAGTAATAATATGTAATTTATAGTAATATAATCTTAAAAATTAGTTTTCTAAGTTTACTTGTAGACTTCTTCTTCTTCAGCACTACAGCCCAACGTGAGCCCTGACTTCCAACACCAATTTTATCTAAAATCTCCTGTCCATTGCCATTTCAGTGTAACCCCTCACATCCATTCTTCTTAGATCTTCCACCAGCACATCATTCGACCTAGGTCGGCCTCTCTTTCTGCTTTTATAGACTTGCGCCCCCAAGATTTTCTTTGGCATACGCTGATCATCCATCCTCTAGGTGAGCTAGCCATTGTATTCGTTGAACCTTTATGAATTTTACAATGTCCTCATGATTCACTATCTCCTGGTTATTTCTTATTCTCTATTAGTCATCTTATTTAACCGGGTCATAAACACGTCTTTCTTGCAACTTGTTCCTATTTATCAATGTCCTTATCTCACCTCCATAAGTAACAACTAGTCTGATAAGTGTCTTGTATATTTTTCTTTTTGTGTTGTGACTAACGCGTTTGCTTCTCAGTAGCAAATATTTTATCTTCTTACATTTTTTATACATTTGTAACAGTTATTCAGACTATATAGCTAATCACCATCATCTTCCTGTTACGATTCCCATCTTTATCCCTAGAACTTCTTTTCTTTTATTTTCTTGGCATAATATGCCCTATTTCTTATTTGTATCCTGTCATGTATTGTCGTGTTTATGGACCCTTCATTATCTATCAGTCACCCAGGTATCTGAATTTATTAACTGCATCAAATGAATTATCCTCTATGCATAAGTTATATAGATTTCTTCTCCTTTCTGATGCATAAATCAGCATGAATTTAGTCTTTCTGATAATTACTTACATTGAGTCCCATTCTCGCGGATTTTTGTTTCACCTCCTTGTACACCGTAACTAGCCGTTGTCTTGATCTGGCTACTACCATAACATCGTCAGAGTAAGCAGATATTTGGCTTGTCTTATTTAGTATTGTTCCTCGTTGATCTATGTCTTTAATGGCATAATGTAGCGCAATAATAAAGAAGGTGGTCTATTTGTACACTTACGGGTCAAAAATTTTAATAACGTGCTTTTTTCTGCTGATAACCGTATGTTATTTATGTTACTAATCACACCCTACGTTTCGCCAATTCTCACAAGCTGAAGTTGAGACACACATTTGCACCAGAAAACAGTGTTATTATTTTAATTTCAAGTATATCGGGAATTAACGAATGCTTAATCAAATACGAAATGCTTATATAACTGTGTGGGCGTCCGCCTGCGTGTATGTGTATTGTAAGTCAGCGAAACAATTTTGAACAAAGAAATTGGTATTGTAAATTAAATACTAATACCGATGCCTGTTCTACAAACTCATGTTCTACTAACGTCTGGAAATGTACGCCTAACATTAGTGAAATTTAAAGAAAAGCCTCTCACCGCCAAAACCATAATACTCAGAGTAAGTTTTCATGGAAACCTACATGACGTCAGCTTGTTTTTACACATTCGGTAATCTTGGCTATAATCTCCTATCCATTTGTTGGCAGAAAATAGCTGTAAGAGAGTTAACAAGGAAGGAACTAGCAAATATGATGTACAAAATAATCTAAAGAGAGTTCCAAGGCAGAAGAAGTACCTAACCGGGTTTCGGGATGCTAAGCAGAGCCGCCCAGAGAGGGGAGATCTGGGGCAATTTGCCCCAGGCCCCACTTTCTAGGGGCCCCCAAAGAGAAACACACGGAAAAATTCTGGCCAAGAGCTGGCCTCCCTGGCTTAAGTGTTTATCATTTCATTAAATATTGAATTTTCATATTCCCACTTTTATGGGGCCTCCGTGCTGTGGGCCCCGTAGGAACGGCTAAAAATATGTACTATATTCTACCCCATAGAGGTTAGTTAATATCAATTTCTTCCTTTTCGGGGCCCCTCTGATTTCTAATTCTAATTCTAATGGAACCAATCTTTTTTATAATACCGTAAGTTTAAAAAAGTAAATGTTACGAGAGTAGTTTAGTTATGTTATGAAGAAAATGATTTAGTTTACATACTTAACTTTAGTTTACTTAAGCAAATGATGTAAGAACTGAAATAAGGTAGGCCTATAACTTATGTATAGAACTTCAGTCGACTGCTTATTACTGTAAAGCGTTTCGTCATTGATTTGATCATAAATAAAACATTACTGTATTTGCTTATGTTAAATATTGAATAGAATAAAAACGTATTGTCTGATTCATATGAATATCGTGTGTTTTTCTCTTATTTTCCTTCCTGAGGGGTAAAGGTGTGGCGTCATCATGGTTTTTGATGATGGGTTAGGCGGGGTAGAGCCCTGACCGAGGGGGCCCCCGAAAGAACTTTTCCCCCAGGTCCACAAATGTCTCTGGGCGACCCTCATGTTAAGCGGCATAGACTACAAAACTGTAGGAAAAACCATTTTAACTATTATAACCATTATAACAAACCGAAATGAAAAATCCGGTCACTGTTTAGTAGAATTCATAATATAATATCCACATAGGCCTAAGTAATAAAATGTAAAGTGTGTTGGTAAAATATTGATAGAAATTATTTTGAGAAGTTTTAAAATTATATTGAACGTGTTATTTTTACTTTCTTTTATAATTATTTCATACTCATATAATTTTCTTTTTCATTAGAAATTATCACTATATTGTTTCTAACTTAGTGATGACAATAAATCCTCCAGAAAGCCAAGCGTTGTTGTTTAACAACATTATCTTTTAACAACACTCACATCCACTCACAACACTTAATATACAAATGTCACGTAGCTAAAACGAATAACAATATGAGATATCGCCGATAGAAATTACATTCTCGTCTTCTGTCCTACTTCTTCTTTTTCCCTCTTAGATTAGGTGTTGTCACTTATTTCGGTCTCTACCTACAGCCATCTCTTGTGAGGTCTTCGTATGTCCTATTTCTCTATTTTGTCTTCAGGGTTGTAATTTAAAATATGCTTCGGGATTCTACCTCCTCTATTTTGCTTATATGGTCCATCTACTTTCACCTGTACTCCTCAATTCGCTTGCTGGAAGAGAATATATCCAATTCCCTTTTAAAAGCACTATTATGTTACTTTCGTGGAATTTTGGTAGTAACTACTATCTATTTGTTTCTAGAACTCTCTTACATCCTACACTTATGCCTTTACTTATACTTACATCCTACAGTAAATGTTTTCTTGCCTACTCGAGTATTGCGTGCCCATCTCATTGGATACCTAGCTTTTAATGCACAGAATTTTACGTTTCGCCAGTTCTTCTGTTAAAGTAGAAAAGATATAATTTCTTAAAATTTTCTTTAATAACCTACATTTTATCTGCAGTTCTTACAGCAGAAAGATTCGTTCCGCGTTCTCTCCAAGAGGCTCTGAGGAAACGACTGTAATTGTGTTGAAGTCCGCCTGTTTCAACAGGTGAGTTTCAGTATTACTATTAGGAATATCAAAGTATTCCTAATAGCCAGTACAGCAAATAGTTGATCTTCTTACATAGATTTGTAACAGTTATTCAGACTATATAGCTAATCACCATCATCTTCCTGTTACGATTCCCATCTTTATCCCTTTCTTTTATTTTCTATCTTCTTACCTTCAATGGCAAACTATTTTCTTGAATCATATTTAGATGTTTGTGCCTTTTCAGACAGTTTGATTTAACTTTCCTATTCTGACTGAATATAATAAGCTCCATTATTTTTTTTTTATCTCAATTTGTTATCACATCTAGAACATTATTTTATCTTATCGTATGGGACGATTTAACTCTTCTCATAAACTTTGTGTGTTATTTTTTTCGTTTTGTTCTAATCGAAGTTTCGCTGCCGTACATACAAGAGTTGATCGAAAACAGCAGGTGCAATTTTTTAATTTCCTAAGTTAGAAATAATGGATTCAAACCTGTTTTTAATAAAGAGTATAATTTAGGCATCTTACGACACTTACATGATCCCATTCGTGGCCAGAAATATGGAAATGGAATTACGTCAGTACCCTATCACGCTCATCAAAAAATCTTAGAAAAGGATAGTAACATTCCTCAAGAAATCGTCGTATTTATCGAGTGCGATGTTTTTTTTCTCTTCCCAGAATTAAAAAAAAACTATGAGAGGACAAGATTTTATGGGGAAGTTATAAAACGACAATTTTTGAGTCAACGAGGTTAAGGTTATAACAAATAGCCCATTTTCCGAAATATTTGAAAGCTGAAAACTTAAAAAAAGTAAAGATGGCATAATCGTGTTGTATGCACTGGAAATTGATTGATATTATTACACACATACACACACACACACACACACACATACGTCGGCTTCCAAACGTTCTTCAATGCCTTCCGACCTCTAAAAAATCGCCATTCTTATCTGTTTAAAGGGCTTCGAGCAGTCCTCTCTCCCTCATGGCCCTTTTGTTGTTGTCGTCCCATGTTCTTCTCCGTCGTCCTTTTTCCTTACTTCTGAATGACCATCATTTCCAAATTACTTTCGAAGTCTAAGATCCATCATTCACCGAACGTGCCCATACCATATCGATTGACGTCTTTCTATAGTTTGTGTTATGGTTTGCTCAGTCCCCATAACATTACTTATGGTATCATTTCGAAATCTGGCCAGTCGTGATTTTCTAACAAACGTCCTCAGGGCATCCATCTCTACCGCTTCTAGTCTCCTCTCATTCAGCCGCCAAGCCTCTGCGCCAAAATTTGTTAAACTCTTTACTATGGTATTATCTATGCTTAATTTTATATGTTCTGCTATGTTCTTACTCCACCATATTCCATTCAATCTTTTAACCGTAATTCTTCCCTGCTGTATTCTCCTTTGCATGTCCTTCGTGTCGAGATAGTTGCACTCATTACAATGTAATATGTTTTCCCCTATTCTCGAGCTCTATTGCACTCATGGGGACTCCTACGCACTTATATTTCGTCTCATCTGTGTAGAGTTTATACCGCATTTCCCATACTCTTCGTACATCTTCCTGGTCGTCTTTATCCCTGCCACTATCATCTGATCATCCGTAAACTGTAAACTATGTATAGTTTACACTTACCGTCAACTTCCATTCCCCTACATATCCTTCCCCATATGATCAAGGATCGCTCAACATATATTTTAAACAATGTCGGTGATTCACATCCAACTTGTTTTAGGCCTTAGCTACTGTGAATGATATTGTTTTCATTTACCAATTTAATTATAGATTAATTATTCCGTGAAATTGTTATCTAACGTACATTTCTCCTTCTTCATTTTATTCTTAAGCTTTGGCTGATAATTTTGGAGAAAAATTAAACTTTGCTCCAAAATTTGATTTAGGCATTTGGTGTAACCCAAATACTGCAAGGATAGCTTACGGATATACTGCAACCAAAATACTTAATTGCGTTATCTGTTCCAATACTACATCTTCTAAGACAGTCTTGGTCCTTACAGATTCTGTTTCGGAGAAAGTCATACTTTGTTTCTGAAACTGACTTTTTCTAGTTACTTGTTGTAACTAAATTCCATTTAATTTTCTCATTACACTTTTTGTAGTCACCATAAAATTCACAAAGTGTTTACAAGCCCTCCCGTCCTTACACACATATTTTGCGTACTAAGAGCCAACTGAAAAAGCGGACTATGCAAAATCAATAACAAAAATTAACAATATGACAGATAAAAAGGTCGAAACATTTCTTAAATCAGAAAAGCAAAACTTACTTTAAAATAAAATTTATATTACATAATGCTCGCTTTCCTGGCATACACACATATAATCTAGATTTCCGCAATACATTTCAGTGGGAAGAAAACATAAAGAAACTTTACCTTCACTTTATGCAATCTACGGACAATTATATGCTGACGTAAATAAAAGTTTGCAGAGGAACAAAGCAGGTTAATGGAGCAAAGGACGACGTAGCAGCAGAGTTCGTTATTGGCTATTAGGCGCAATTCCGGCAAGAATAAATTGTCCCGAAGGGACGAAAAGGACCTCTTTTAATTTCCATCCCCACGGCTCGGTGACAACCAACCAGTTCTTGCTAAGGGAACTCGTTATACATCGTCGTTTTGCTTACCTACCTGCTTTATGCGTGCTGAAATCTTTTCTTATAAATTTATATTGCGTAACTATTCATTTTATGTTTTTATTGAAACTATAAAAGTTTAATATTTACATTTCTCTTCTTCTTCTATCATGAATAGCAAATTACTTGTTCCGGTCCCAAAGTCCAACACATCCACTTCAGAGACGCTTCCTAGGTTGCCATACTTCTTTGTCCAATAGACTTGTATTGCCAAACTTCCTTAGTCAACCTGCCATCTGGTATCCTAGTCAAATGAGCAATCCATCTCTCTTTGTTCTCTGCAATATAATCTTGGATATTAAAATTGTTCAACTCTTTGCGAATGTCTTCACTGTAAAGTCCATCCCTTCGTGTGTAGTCTTTAACAGATCTCAAGAATCTCGCCTCCGATACATGTACCCTACTCGGAAGTTTCAGACCCAAACATTAAAATTGGCAGAGCCATTAACTTATAAAATTTTAGTATAGTCTCCTTCCTTCCTTGTTTTCCTTAATAATGTGGCTTGACGAATTGTGCCACATATTGACTGAAACGTTGGAAACGTATGACCAACAACATAATCCACAGTGACGTCACAACCAAGTCAGCGGAAATGTGACACTTTCTATATACTCTTATTATTTAATACAATTTTAGTTCGCAAGGGGTATTTGCTCAAAAATTCGATAGTTTTTGTCTTCTAAACAGAAATTTTCATGTTGTAATTTGAACAGATTTGCTGTAACTGGAACACTAATCTCTGTAGCTCATACTCATTGTTTTGAATAATTACTTGACCATCCTTGCTGACTACTTGCTTGTAATTCAAACAATAGTGGCTTTACAAAACTCTGTTTTTAAGCTTCATCAGATTTACAAACAATACAGTATGAAAATTTCCACTACAAAAACAAAGGCAATGGCACTTGGAAGCAAGGAACCAAAAAGAACAAAACTAATATTTAATGATCAAACTGTAGAACAGGTGAGCCATTTAACTATTTGGAAAAGGATAAGAACTAGCTATGATAAGAACTACGGTATTGATGTTAGGTAAGTTCCAGACAGCCTGTGGGACAGTCAACTGTATGTTAAGAAACGAAGTGTGTCGTGAAAGTTCTACAAAGTTATGGCGGTGTCTCTACTGTCCTACGGGTGTGAACTATGGTCGACAACCAAAAAACGATAAAGTGAAACACACCCATCGGAAATGGCGTCCTAAACTTGATCGTATAAAGAATAAGGCCATAAGATAAGAATTATAAGTTTTTAACCTGGATGAAAGACTACAAGATTATAAACGACGGTGGAAAGAACGCTTATAAAGAACGTCGGATTTAAGACTGGCCAAACAAGTCGGGAAATATAAACCTATAATGCACAGATGTGTGGGTAGACCCAGGAAGAGATGGCTGGAGGATCTTTGATGGTGGAATAGGCCTATGCCGTGATGATGATGATGATGATGACTTGATAATCCGAAATATCACTGTATGCGTATTGTTCTATTGGTTATTTATTTATTCCCGGATCCACTCGTAATTTCTACTCTCTATCTATGTGTATACACATTTTTAAAATTCAAATGTATGTAGCGTATGAATCTGCACTAGGGCTGTAATATCCAAACAAAATATCTAGTTTGTGCCTACAAAGCGAGAGTTGGCTACATTAAGAGCAATCATCACGTAAGCAAAACTGTTTGGCGACTTTATTTATCAATCTTGTTACCTTCTCAGTATGTACAACGATGCGCCAATGAACTCTCGTTTATCATTCTTCACGGCTACTAAAATCCTGTAACGACACGAGACAACAGAAAACTATTTATGTGAGTTGGTAATGCGATCTGTATGTGCGGAAGCGAATTGGCAGGGAAGAGTTGTTGGAAAAGTTTTTCTCTTTTGTTGTCACTACTGCTGCTGCTGCTTTCTCTCTACAGTTTTATTGCTTATTGCACTTCGATAACTTTGCAGCACAATTGACTCAATCATAAAGTTAATTAAACTTGTATAAAAGTTGACACAACTTTCTTCCTCTTCCTCTTCTTCTTCTGCTTGCTTCCTCCTCGACAAAATTTTATTGCTCAACTGTTTTAAGAAACATTACTGTTGTCTGCTTGGCAAACAGAGTAGTAAACGAATTAAGGGTCGCGCTGCTGCCAATTTGTAATGAATCGAGGGCGGTTGTTGTCGCGCAATACAAACAGGTTGTCCATGGTTTACGATAAATGCGAAAATTTTCCATGAAAACATGGCCAGTGGCAAATTTAAATTTCTACTTGTCTAAATTACTGATAATGATAATACTTCACATACATATACACACACGCCCAGTTATAACTAAAAACTCGTCCTTTAGGTTATAGACCTATACCCGTCCTTTGTCTACAAATAACTCTAATTGCGTACATGTTCCTTTTTCAGTTTCCGAGTCACCATAGCAATCCTGATTACTTCAATTCAAGACCACCGAGGTCTTCATCCATTCCTTCGTTCTAGAGGATGCCTCTGGACATCATTTTAGGCCACCGAACTTCTGGGATTCTTAGCACATGCCTAAACTAATTTAGCACTAGTCGACGGTTAGAACCTGTTAGACGGTAAGTAAGTTCTTACTGCACCGCCGATATAGTATGTCTCAAACCGTTACAAATAATCCAAAAGCAAAAACTAAATGACGTTTGTAACTGTTTGTAAAAACTAAATAAATCCAAAAGCCTTCAATGATAAATACAATCGATTTCAGATGTAGACATTCACTGTTAAGGTTAAATTGAAAACCTTTCTAAGTAATGGAGGTCCGAATAACTTTATCATCCACTCAAGAACTAAAGCAATTCAAGCTTAAAAAAACTCAAGAAAAATAAAAAACGATAAATATTTTATTAATAACAAAACAGCTATTAAATGATCCTTTTCCTGCTTTTAATATTTTAAATAAAAGTGATAATAAAAAAGTGAATTCAACTAAATAAATACACTACTTCCTCTTATAAGCTATTGGAAATGAATAAGTTAAAGCAGTAAATCAGATTAAGTCAAGTTAATAAATTTTCTGTACCTAAATATTTCTAGACTCTCTTACGAGCTACTATAAAAATCTCTGCTTACAATAACTCTTTACAACCTATAAATAAAGTAGTTGGATCGATAAACATTTTAACGTGCAACTTCTACAAAGAAAAATCTTTCTTCATACACCTTTAATGAAAACTATTATTAACTGATGTAATGAAATAAGAGCGCAGTTAGGTGTGTGTATGGTGGGGGGGGGTGAAAGTCGTCTTTTTGAAGTACCTTATGGATGTTATAAAAGAACGCAATCTCCGTAATGTTGCGCGGACGACATAGAAGAAAGACACATTGAATACAGCCTTTTATGGCTAAAAACAACCCCAATTTACATCCCCCTGTCCCCTTGTTTTATATAATAGGAAGTACCTGGTGGTGTTGGGCGTGAAGCACGAGACTTAGAGAGGATAAAATTATGAGTTAGTGTCTCCGCCGCCGGGCCGAAACGAGAATTCACAGGGTAACTGAATTTCAGCCTTGAAAGAGTTTTTGAAAGCCCCCGCAGGAGTCGTGAAATCCATCAGACCGGCGGCGTACACGCTATATACAACATCACCTTAAAACCGTAATGGCGGTTCCATAGACACAGCATTACTGTCTCCGTCGTCTTCTTCTTCTTCACCAGCAATCTTCTTCGTGTTCGCTACTGCCGTGGAAGAGCCGTATCAACAATTGTTTATATTACTCACACCGCCACATATTCTGTGGGTCTTAAAATTTAATAACGCACTCGCCTCGTCTTTTTAAAGACTGCGCTTCTTGAGTCGAGAGTTTTACGAGATGCTCTTTTCTCTTCTTATTTTATCGGCGTTTTGTCCATGCTTTGCTTTTCTCGTCGTTCATCCCGTCAGTATTTTTACCTTCACACGATTAAATTCTACGTTTTTTACACGTTCACATCTGCTCTGCATTCTGTATTCCAATTTAAAATGAACTAACGCATGTCCTTTTCAGAAACAAATTCTTTGTACTTCTTGTTTGTTACGAGTATTTTTAGGAACCTACCTCAGATTATTTTCTGTTTAAAAAAACTTTGCTTTCTGTTTTTTTAGAAAGATAACTTGTCTATCGATCGCTCAAAAAAGAAAAAAGTAATACTAGTTACCTCATGTTAACAGCAAGAGCGTTGATGATCTTTCGTGTTCGGGTTGTAACTGTTTCTTGTGGACAATGAAGGTGAATAAAATGAAAGTAATTCCACTGACTGCTGGATATTGTCCATTGATTTTGGTCTTGTCTTTATTTTCCTATTGTTCTGCTTCACTACCAGTGGTTGGGCATTAACATTTGCGTACGTGTCTGTATGTACCAGAGCGTTTGTGTGTATACTTATCCTTGTGCGTTTTGGCGCTGGCATCAACAATTGATGCAAACATTTGTTAACAAATTTTTACAGGATGTTTAATGTACATAATAGGTGTAGACGGTGTATAGGTTCCGGAGTATTTATATATTTAAAGGCGTTTATAATATTTATATCAAATATTAAAACATAAGCGTTGATAATATATCATTCCCACTTTTGTCATCCTCTTCCTTTCTCTGCGTTTAGACGCACTTCCGTGATGAATGAGCTTCAGCAGTCCACCCTCGTTACGTGATCAAACCATTGCAGTTGTCTTCTTCCTACTATTTCAGCGATTGATTCCTCATGGAACAGATTTCTGTTCATATTCCTAATTCTGTCTATCCTCTTCAAAAATCTCATGTCACTAGCTTTGAGTCTGCTTTCATATGACCAACTGGCTTCTATAGCTACATAATTAGTTACGTTGCTATATCAACTACACAATTGTTTCAAGTTGCTGGAATTAACATGCTGAATAATGTCTACGCTTAAATTAGTAATTTTGTGAAGGACACTGTACTAAAAGTATTATGCTTCACCATATAAAACCGAGGCTTAAGTATATTTTTGAAACAGATACAGAGACCTACAACGTATGCCAAAGAAATTCCCGAGGGCACTGGTCTACACAAGCAGAAAGAGAGTCGATCCATGACAATTTGGTTGGATGATGTGCTGGAAGATTTCAGAATAATGGATGTGAGGGGTTACGCTGAGATAGCAACACTGAGATAGGAGTCACTGGAGAAGATTGGTGTTGGAAACCACGACTCACGTTTGGATGTAGTGCTAAAGAAGAAGAAGATGAAGAAGAAGAAGAAGAAGAAGAAGAAGAAGAAGAAGAAGAAGAAGAAGAAGGAGAAGGAGAAGAAGAAGAAGAAGAAGAAGAAGAAGAAGAAGAAGAAGAAGAAGAAGAAGAAGAAGAAGAAGAAGAAGAAGAAGAAGAAGAAGAAGAAGACAGAGACCTACAAATTTACCAGCTCCTTGTGGTAAAAACACAAGTACTTCTAACTTGAAATATAAATAGAAATTGTAAATTAAACAAATTAGGAATCTCATTACAATAACCATGAAAGACGTTTCCGTTTTGTATGCATTAAACTTTTGTGCTATCTATTCTATAAAGACAGATTCCAAAACTGACTGCTACTTTAAAAATAATGCAAAATTAAATATTCGGTTATTTTAACTAATTTAAAAAGTATTAAACTATTTGGATTTGTACTAATAATAAGATAATTATACAAAAGCAACTGTTGTAACTAATTGTACTACTTGTATGGGAAAATGTGTGTGTGTGTGTGTGTGTGTGTGTGTGTACGGGCGAGCACACGCGTGGGTTTCACTAATACATAACAATTAGCAAGTTAAACCAAGTAAAGTCATTAGAAACACAAGCAGTAACAAACATTAGAGTGGCCAAACCCTTTCCCTCACCAACACCACCACCACCCTTCCGTTGGTTGCGTCTTTGTGTGTGTGTATCGCTAAATCTTAGTTAACACATTATCATCTTAGCTTCTGTTCTGAGCACACACATAATAACCAACGTTCTCAACATACTTAATACAATTATTGAGTTAGCGGGCTGAAGTCTTGCTGTGCATACAACCCTTGATACATTATCACCGCTTCAAGTGTTTGTACGGGTACAAGTATCAGCCCGTAGACTTGGTTAGAAAATACACTGATATCAGCTCGTTGTCACTGATATGAGAAAATACACTCATATAATATATTTCTACGGTTTCACTAATTTAGTTATAAAATTAGTCATAAGTAGTCATCTACTACAAGCGATGATACTTGAAGTCTTTCTTCTTCTTTCTCCTCTTCATTCCTCCCTTCCCCCTCGCCTTTTCCACCAGTCCTTGTACTTCTTCCGCTAACGTCTTCTCCTTATTCATTTCTTACCCTCCAGGTGTAACTTCCTTTCTCCTCTTCCTGTTTTATCACCCCTCTTCCTCCCCATTCTATTTCCATTCACCGCCTCATTTCCTTTTCCTTATTTTTCTCTTGTGTTCTCTTCATTCTCTTTTTCTTCCAGTTCGTCGTCGTCGTCGTCGACTTCCTCCTCCTGCTCCTCCTCATCATCATCATCCTCTACCTCCTTTCCTACCTCTTCATCAACCTTCTCCTCATTCTCTTCATTACCTTCCTTCTTCCCCACCTTCTCCTCGTGCCAGTGCCATTCCTTTCTCCAGCGTAGCGTATCAGACAATATATGAACCATTAGTTTTTGTGCTACTTTTTTATTTAGTTACTTTTTTCCTTTTTTCTGAGAGTCCGCTGATATCAATTCGCAGTGTTTGTTACACTTACAGCGATTTTACTTAAACCTTTTCGTTTATAGAATACCTACTTTCAAACTTCCCTTGATGCCCGCATTCTCCTAATCTGAAACTCCGCGTTATAGCGAAAATTCGTAGAGACTCTTTCTGTACAAAGCCTTTGGTGCGCTAAGATCAGAAAATTCCTTGGTTTTCAAAACCATAATAGAAATCTACCTGTAAACCGTTCAAGAGGATCCATTCTTTAGCAACCTGTGTTTCTAGAGTTTCGTCAGATCATAAGTACTGTACATCTTAGCATCTCCTGTGGAACGTCATTCAACGAGAATCTTGGGAATTATTCTTTCCTAGATAGTGGCCGTACACAAGAGACTGGTCGTAACGTTTCCCAGAAATTATCCCCTGTCCACAAATTGCCTATATACGAAACTCGTATGGCGAAACGTCATCATCGACTCACAATGTCTGGAATATTACTCACAGAATGACAGTTCACTAAAAACAGATCGCTGATAACCAAATAAGAGCTGCAATTGTTGCAAATACATCGGCCACTTTCTAAAACCGATTCCCTTGGTACCTGTATCTGCTTATCAACGCTTGCTTCCATATTAGATGGATGACGTAGAACATGGGTATACAATAGTGATTTTTTAATAGTCGGTAGTAACATTAGTGAGACAAACTGAACCACTAACCGTCAGTATACTTAAAATGAATAATACTTCATCCGTGTTTCATCTATGCAAGGTCATAAAGAGAATCAGCAGCGAATAACACTACGAGTAGTCACGTAACCCAGAAATTGTAAATGTTCTTCTCCGGCTACGTAGGGAAATTAGAGCTATGGTGTTGGTAACGCTGTATCTTTTACTTAACGTAGCATGAGTTTTCAACGATGGGTTGCGTTAATTATACAACTTGTACAGCACAATAATTGTTAACATGATAATGTTTTTAGGCTGGGGGTCATTCCACAAAATGCGTGATGCAAAATGTGTAATGTCATCGAAAAATGTAACGCTCCAGGTGATGTTAACACTATATTTTTCCACACTTTCGATTCCCCACAGTCTAGAAATCTTATTTTTAAAGCCTAAAAACATTATCATGCTTCAATGTTTCGGTTTCGTCGAAATTCTTTTTTTTATAAAGTGTGTACTGTTTAGAAACAGGTAAAATAAGTATTAGTAAACAGAAATTTGTAATTAATTTAACATTATCTGTCAAAGGAAGTATTTTGTGAAAAAACAAAAATACATTTCGGAATACGTTTTCCTGACGTCAACATAGAACGAGAATAAAAAAACACGATTTTTTTCGCCATCACCATAACATAATTAAACTCTCTCTCTCTCTTTCTCTCTCTCTCTCTCTCTCTCTCTCTCTCTCTCTCTCTCTCTCTCTCTCTCTCTCTCTCTCTCTCTCCCTCTCTCTCTCTCTCTCTCTTTCTCCCTCCCTCTCCCTCTCCCCTCTCTCTATTTATCCACCTAAGCATTCAAAGAATTTCGACGAAACCGAAACATCGAAGCGTGATAATGTTTTTAGGCTTTTTTAGGGAATCGAAAGTGTGGAAAAAAATAGTGTTAACATCACCTGGAGCGTTACATTTTTCGATGACATTACACATTTTGCATCACGCATTTTGTGGAATGACCCACCGACTAAAAACATTATCATGTTGAAATGTTTTATTCATTAATTTGTTTATTATTACTTTACTGCGGTTTTTGAGATAAGCGACCTTTCTTCTACCTTTAAAGAAAAACTAGTTATATAAAATCTAACGAATCAAAACATGGAAAGAAAAGAGATAAAACATTTCTTAATTACTTAATGTTTACTTAATTTGACACTAACATTCGTCATAGTTTAAATGGAAAAATTCACGTCTTATCTACGCAACCAATCAAGCACAATAATTTATTTACAAAACAATTATTAGAAAATTAAAAGAGAACCGGAAATGCAGACCAGGTATCGCCGTGACAAACAGTGTAACAGGGTACATCGTGTAAAAAACAAAGCATGGACAAAACGCCGATAAAATAAGAAGAGAAAAGAGCATCTCGTAAAACTCTCGACTCAAGAAGCGCAGTCTTTAAAAAGACGAGACGAGTGCGTTATTAAATTTTAAGACCCACAGAATATGTGGCGATGGAAGTAATATAAACAATTGTTTATACGTCTCTTCCACGGTAGTAGCGAACACGAAGAAGATTGCTGGTGAAGAAGAAGTAGACAACGGCGACAGTAATGCAGTGTCTATGGATCCGCCATTACGGTTTTAAGGTGATGTTTTATATAGCGTGTACGCCGCCGGTCTGATGGATTTCACGACTCCTGCGGGGGCTTTCAAAAACTCTTTCAAGGCTGAAATTCAGTTACCCTGTGAATTCTCGTTTCGGCCCGGCGGCGGAGACACTAATTCATAATTTTATCCTCTCTAAGTCTCGTGCTTCACGCCCAACACCACCAGGTACTTCCTATTATATAAAACAAGGGGACAGGGGGATGTAAATTGGGGTTGTTTTTAGATATAAAAGGCTATATTCAATGTGTCTTTCTTCTCTGTCGTCCGCGCAACACTACGGAGATTACGTTTCTTTATAACATCCATAAGGCACTTCAAAAAGACGACTTGCACCCCTCCCCTCACTTTTTTCATTACGTCAGTTAATAAAAATTTGCATTAAAGATGTATGAAGAAAGATTTTTCTTTGTTGACGTTAAAATGTTTAACGATCGAAATACTACATTTATAGATCGTAAAGAGTTATTGTAAGAAGAGATTTTTATAGTAGCTTGTAATAAAGTCTAGAAATATTTAAGTACAGAAAATTTATTAACTTGACTTAATCTGATTGACTGTTTTACGTCATTCATTTCCAATTTTAAGAGGAAATAATGTATTTCTTTAGTTGACTTTACTTTTTAATCATCACTTTTATTTAAAATATTAAAAGCAGGAAAACGATAATTTAATAACAGTTTTGTTATTAATAAAATATTTAAACCTTTTTATTTTTCTTGGTCTTTTTTAAACACACACACCTGCCCACACTTTTATTTTACTTCGTCAGTTAATAAATGTTTTTATTAAACAGGTTTGAAAAAAGATTTTTCTTGTAGATCGTTCAACGTTTAAGATGTTTATCGATCAAAGGATGTAAATAAGAGTTGTCTGTTAGCCATGAAAAGCCGTATTTAATGTGTTTTTCTTCTTCATCGTTCCCACAACACTACGAAGATTGCGTTCCTTTATAATATATATTCGTAGGGTACTTCAAGAAGACGACCTGCAAACACGCACTCACACACCTAACTGCACTCTTACTTCAGTACATCGTTAATAAAAGTTTTCATTCAGCGTTTATGTTGTAAGTTTTTCCTTGTAAAACGTTCAACGTTTGAAAAGTTAATCAACAGAAGTAACATATTTATTGGTTATGAAGTGTTATAAGCTGAGATTTTATAGGTACGTACGTCGGCTATAAGTATAAAGGCAGAAGCACACAGAGTGATAAACCAGTTTTTATGACGGCCGTCTTAATTCCTAGACATTACAACAAATCACGGCATTCGTTTAACTTTTAAGTCTACTCAGTCAGTGTTAATACCTAGTAAAGTACAGTACTTGTTGAAAAGTATTGCTGGCCACAGTGATCTCTGCTATGACAGTTTAATTTCCCTCTCTTATACCTTATGATAGAAGTCTTCTTCTTCTACCTTCGAAATTACAGTAAGAACTTCCATCTTTTGTTCGGCTATCTAGGACTTCTTACTTTCCAAAATCCCACCCTCAGGATCCTTTCGGGGCTCCCGTGGTTTGTCAGAAATGACGCACTCCACCGGAGTCTTCGAGTCCTTATCCTGGAAATTTTCGTTTGGTCTCTGGCGGCAAATCTGTTCGCAAAGGCCAGAGATCCTCCTACATTCATCTGTCAACTCGACAGAATGGACAATGCTCCGCCACCACGCCGCGTCAGGCGCACACGGGGTTGCTAGATGATTTCCCACAGAAATCTTCCTTGCCCCTCAGACCCTTCCCCCCCACCTAACAGACCTTCCTTGCATCTTGCCTGGTACCACACGGGCACATCCCCTAGGCTGCGGCTTGCCGACGCTGGGGTTACAAAACAGCGTCTGCCATAAGGATAGACAGCACAGAGCTTTTAGGTAGACAACCTGCTTTGCCGTCTCGGCTGGGCTGAAACTCAGAGCATGTGAAACCACGAGGTGTGCAAGTGTCTAATTGCGGGACCCATTCGCCCTGTAGTGGCGGCCCATCGTTACGGGTGACTCGCTTCCGGGCAGTCGAGCCTATCGACCACACCAGCGCTCGTCTAAACTCCTGCGGGCGATCCCGTAAGAGGGCTATAGTGGCGCGCCTCAGGCCTGGCTACTGGCTGGAGCAATATCTTGGATCCTCTGCTCCTTGTCATATGGGGCTCCTTAAGACCTTCTGACGAGCTGCACTGTATGAAACTGGCGTTCATCGGTCTCCGGCCAAGACAACGCACACAAACCAAGGCGCAAGATGCTCCGTGTATCTGTTTGTCTGCCTCACTGTCTTCTTCTTGATGACTCGTGATCTCGGCACACTATTCTATTGTATCTTACTCATTCTATCAGTATCTTGGTTTCACTGTATCCTTCTTCTTACATTCGGCCTCTTATGTTCTCTTCTCGATAAGACTTCCTCTGTCTCTCGCCATCTTTTACATTCTCTTTAACATCACCATTTCTGATATCTCGATTTCCATTATCCATTACTACAACATTTATCGTTACGGTATACATTATTAATATCTAAAGGATTTTTAGATGCTTTTAGGATCGGATTTTATATTTCGAGATCTCGCTACAAAAATTATTCCTATAAATCATTTATCCAGCACGGCTCAGTTCTTACCGTCACCTTAATGACTTCTCAGTATAGTCGACTGTTCAGGTTCAGATAGATAAGTCTTTACGTATCGGCTAGGTGCAGGCGGAAGATGCACTTCTCTGTGTTTGACTTCGTGAAATCGGTCAAATTTCAATATTTATTTGTTTTTCCCACAACTTTCTATCCTTGGCTAACTGTCTTATTTACATATGCAATACTCCTAACTCATACAACGATCGTTAATCAGCACTTTGTAGTAAGGAGATCAGACACCGTCTAAATGTTTAAATGAGGACCTACGGTTACAAAACCGCAGGTGGAAAACAGGTGATAGAGAAATTAGAGAAAAAAGCTATAAACGAACAGCAGATGACCAAGACAAAGTACAGTATGCTGGAGAAGGAACGTAAGACTTAGAGCTGTAAATAATCGAAGCTTATGAAGAGTCTACGTATTTGAGTGGAAAAAAACTGGCGATGTGAAAAGCAAATTGGTGAAAGAGTTTAAGTAAAAAAAAAAAGAAAGAAAACAATTAAATCACTAAACTAAGTTATTTGCTCCAAGAGTTACTCGAACAACAAGAAACGTCTAATGAAAAATATTAAATTTTTTGTGTGCATTATATAAGCATAATTGCTAACAGGATACATTGCGAGAAAGAGAACTAGTACAGAGACTAGTCATTTGTATGAGTATTTAAAAATGATATTTACAATGTACTTAGAGTGTTGAAGTCTAAATAAGTCCAGCGGAAATGTTAATTTTAATCGTCTTGTCTGCAAGCCGTTATTTAGCAGACTTAGGAGACTTACGGCTATAGAATGTGTCTGATCTTCAAGCCGTTTCACATATGTCTTGCTGAATGTTGCAATTGTTTCACTGACTGTGAGCAGGTCTAGGTCGCTGTCTGTCCTTCTATCTGTCTGGCTGTCTAGGTCTGTCCTTGTTGCTTACGAACCACGGTGCATTGGAATAAAAAATATAATAGTAAAAAGTATGATGCTTACTGCTCTGAGGTATGGTAGTTAAATGATAACCAGACAACCAGAAAAAAACCGATAACCAGATAACCTTCACTTTTTTTCTACCGATAACCAGATTTTAGCTACCGAAGCCATCAAAGTCTCTACCGAGGCCAAGATATCTAGCTTCAAAATAATTGTGAACGAATGAAATGGACGTCATACAAGAAATACAAGAAAAGCAATTATCTTGGCGTGGCTGCATCAAACAAATGGCCGATGAAGCATAAGGAAGAAAATGCAATGAATATACCAAGACATGCAATAAACAAACGGAAAAGAAATGTCGTTGATCCGTTTCTTGATAAAGGTTTTATTGTTTGACTAGTTAGTGACTAACAGGCTTTTGGTCGTGGTGTTTTGTGATTGGGTTTGGTGGATATCTTTGTTTCATGAGTGGTTTCACAACTGTAACGTATTTTATATTGACCTAGACTTATTCCAGTATTAAACTGTTTTGTGTTTCATGTATGCGCATTTGTGTAGTTTTCCTAATGCTCATTGTAAAGCTTTTGTATTAGACCTACGTGTTTTACTAGTGCCATGTTATTAAAGTCTGAGAATTAACGACCTGTATTTATACCATGTTTTTACTAAATTAGACTTTTAAGTGTTTGGTTTTTGTCTGACTTAACCGTACCATAACTGTTGTATGACTTTTTTCTGTTTGTATACTGTTACTCTCCGTTTTGTATATTATTTTAGTTTAGGTGTTTTTGAATATTTAGTAAATTTCTTCATTATGCTGGTTTTAAAAATGTGAATGTTGCCCATTTCTGTATATTGTTATGTGAGTATCTTCATTAGCTGTGTTTTTTCTGGGTAATCAACCTTTTTCGGTTACATTTTATTTTAGTTTTTTAAAGTAACTTATTCTATTTTTATTTTTCTCTTTAAACTTCATTTTAATTTGTATTTTCTATTAAATAATTCATAGAAAGTTGCTATATTGTTTGGGTGATTAATTTGGGTAAATAGGAATACACAAACTAATGCTAGTCGCTTGTGATATTGTGTGTAATACACTTATAATATATATAATTATATAAACATACATTTTTTTATTGTAAAACTCTTTGTATTTATTATTGCAAGTATTTATTTATTTTCTTTACTTATGTAAATTTTGATTACATCTTTGCTGGCCCAACATCATCAGAATAAAAAAAAAGAAATTACTTATTGAAAATCTTTTGTTTATTTACTTATTCGTTACCATGTTCATTTTCGTTGCCCGTTTATGTGTGTTGATTTCAAATATATAATGATAAATTATAATATTGTCTCTATTATACCTACTAAATATATTTAATATAACATTTAATAATAATATAATATAGAATTTGACAATTTATCTAAAACTTTAAATCAAATATTCAACAACACACATTAATAATTTATATAAAATATTCAACATAGTAGATACGATACAAAATTATACATATTAAATATACATAAAGATCTGATAAAAATTAACATCGTAATGAATAAATAAACAATCAAAAGATTTTCAATACATCATTTTTTTAATTACTGTGATGATGTTGACCAGTAAAGTTGTAAACGAAGTGTGCATAAATAAAGAGAAGAAATAACTACTTGAATAAGAAACATTTTATAAAAACGTGAAGAAAATATGCAAAAACAGTCATACAAATTATTCAAGAAATTATTGCAAGAAATTATGCAATATAAACATACACTTACACATCTACGCGCGCGTGCGTGTGTGTGTGTCTGTAAGCTTAGTATCCTACGCCTTTCCAAATTTATATCTCCTTCGAATTTTCGAATTAACAACGCAACAGAACAGTTTTCCCAAATCAACTTTTCTAGATAGAAAAAAAGGAACCTTAATATTTGCATTACTAACTAAACGATAAGTGAAAAGGGAATGACTGGGATGGGTGGCAGGACATTGGACATGGGGAAAGGAGAAAAGAAAAAAGCATAGAGGTATACTTACTACTGCTGCCGCACAAAAAGTTAAAAAATGAAAAGAAGAAAAGAATGAAAGATTTTTTTTTGTATTTTAGAGAGGAGAACAAAAAAATATATGAAACAAAAGACATGCGTCACTTTTTCATTTGTCGTTGCGGGGGTACCGCTAGGGAAATCTTGAGCCGGGCCGGGGAGAGAGACACGCTTGTAGGCACATAAATAATGCTTAGATGACGAGGAAATTTTACAGGCACTGGAATTGACCACATCGGTCAGCCGTCATATTTGCAACAAGACTTAGTCTCCCGTGGGGGAGACGGTCCTGCTGCTGCCGCTGCTGCTGCGACATGCTAATGTATACATATGTGTGAGTGTGTATGTGTGTTGGGGCTTGCTTGACATCTTATTTTGTACACTTAAAATAAATGCGGCCATTCAACAAGAACGCATGTCACAACGTCACTTTGTTATAAATTCGTCCTGTCATATAGTTGCCACCACGATTGTACGCTTAAAGTTCTGGCCAAGCTATCTGTCACCTGGTATCTGTTTTAAAACGTAATTTTAAAATAACGATGACCATATAAGTAGTCACTTGGAAACATGTATACAGAACATAAATAATTAAAATAATTATTTTCTATTGTAAATATTATTTTAATTATCATCATCTAAGGCAATTTTCATCCTTATTTGTTCATATCATCAGTATACAATCGGAGTAATTACACAAAACCAATCGACAATTCTAGACAAGCTCTAGTAAAATATAAGTTATTATAAAATACCGTATTCACTCGCACAATATTAGCCCTTGAAGATAGCGTACCTGAATATTACCCCTTGAATACTGTATTACATAGAAGAGCGCACCTGAAAATGAATTCTAGTTTTTTTTATAACAGATTCAATACAGTCCTCTCGTTTATTATTCTGCCACGGTATTTTGCTTAATTATCATCATCAGATTCAGCAGATTCAGATAGTTAACCAGGACTAATAAAAATTGATCTGACCACACTTTCGAAGTCTTTCAACAAAACGTTTTCCAAACAGTGTGAATGCGAAACCGTTCTTGGGAACTGAGTTGTCAAATGCTCCTATTAATGCCGTCTAAATTCGGAGATATTCCCACCTAAACTAAAGATATTTAATTCTTCTCGAATATTAAGTTTTTTCAGACTAGAAACGTGTATCCGGAAGGCCTGCGTAGAAACTTCGCATTCGTTGCTTCAATTTTCTATCATGCTCCACTGTTCCGATGTTCAGAACCAACCGCTAAAGCGGGAACTATCATAATTTGTTATAATCTTAATCTTAAATCTTTTTGTGTGTGGTTCAGAGTTTTTTGTTACTTTCTTTCTCGTGTTTGATTAAATTGATTTATTTTATCAGAAATTCGGTTACTTATATTATGTGAAACATTAACATCAAGGTACTTAAAGACTTTGATTTCCTTAGTAGATTAATTATGAATTACTAACTTTGTGCTTGAATCATGTCAGGTCCAAGGTAAGTGAAGAATTTTCTTTTCCTAAATGATATTTGCAGGTTAGATTTTTCATATTACTATTGTAACGTTTATTATATGTTTTTCAAAATTAGGAAATACTTCTTGACCTTGAGCAAAAATAAAATTGTGTTCATTAATGTATCAATAATTGAAAAAACAACATTATCCCTCTCTTTCTCATGTGCCTGCATAATCGTCACTGTACAAGTTAAGAAGTGAGCCATAACCTAAGAAAATAAAAAATAAAAAAATCACTGTTTTTCTTAATAATTATATTTTTATAATTTACAGTTTTTCTATATTCTTATTGGAATATAAGAACAGACCAACTTTTTGGTACATATCTTTATTAAAGATATAAGAATATACAATATTATCTACTTGCAGAAGAAACAAATTGAAAACATCACAAATTATATCTTTATTAGTATAAAATATAATTTATAAATAATTAATTATGTAATTTACTCTTGCAGAAATGAAATAAAGTTCCGCATCTAAGTGGTAACAGTTGTTATTACTCTTATGAAAAGCTTTTCAAATCCAGGATGTTAAACAAACACCTTTAGCTGACTATATATACAAAAGTCTTATTCGACTGGTAGAAACATACGGATGCGAAGCCTGGACATCAACCAGCACAACCGAGCAACATATAAGAATATTTGAACGAAAAGTCTTTCAAAAAATCTTTGGACCTCTACAAACTGTAGAGTTTCGTTCCAATCCTCCAATTCCTATTGGACCATGAACTGGACAAACTGATTCAGGGTGCCGACTCAGTCTGGTTTATTAAGAGCGGCTGGACCACGTAAGGCGAATGGATGACAGAAGGCTGGCTAAGAGAATTGCAGATTGGAGACCGATAGGAAGAATTAGAGGCAGACCCAGAAAGAGATGGTTGTATGACGTGGAGGATGATTTGAGATGTATGAACGCCAAGGGATGGAGACGGATGTGTAATGAGAGGGGCGGAATGGAAGAAAGTCATTGAGCGGGCTAAAACCCACGCTGCGTTGTAACGCCAGGAAAAGGAAAGAAAGGAAACGAATTACGTAATTTATTAATTTTATTTCCATATTTTCGTATTATCTAGAGTACCAAGATCAGGTGTATTTGTTTTTGTAAACGCATTTCAGGACATATTATTACCTGTCTACAGTACAATCCAATTACTGTTTCTACAAAAGTTAAAAATAAAAGTTAAATTTTCGTATTTTTTAAAAATCACTTTTATAAAGTCACTTTGTGTAGGCTACATGTTTGCACTTGCCGCACGGAGCGGCTAATCGGTAACTATGTCTGTTTCATCTACCTTCTCAATCTAACCTTATCTGGCTCCAGTATATTCAAATATTCATTCTGACCCGTGTCGCACATTCAAATTAAAATTGAACTGATCATTGAGTATGATGCTATTAATCTACGTTGTTATTTTTAATGACATTGTATATTTCATATACTTAAAACTCTTCAAGTGTCTACTACCTTTTTTGTAAATGTGTAAGCCTGTAAGGTTGACATTAAAATCGGTATAACTCTGGTTATTTATAATGAGATGAGCGTAATTGGATTTTGTTTTTTCCAGGCTACTTTACGAAAAAGTTCTTTGAATAATACCTAATTCTATGATCAATTAAATTTTAATTCTAATGAATTCTACGACACGGTTCTTTTGTATAAAATATTAAGTGTTTCTATTTTAATACAGCAAGTTGACTGTACTGAAAATTAGATATATCTCTTTAAACGCGTTTGCAGGAACACGTAAACGGAGTTACTTGACGGTGCAGTAAAAATATTAATTTTACAAAAAGATTTAATCTGATTTTGAGGTGACATAATATGACAAAAATACGTACTCGAAGATAAGAGTTCGCAATGAAAAAAAGACAGTAACACGTGTAAGAAAATAAATGATTTTAATTTTAATTTCAATAATGACAGAAAAGTTCTTTGAATATACATATACAATATACCAATAGGTCTTTGAGTACTTCTAATGTTTAGTGTTTTATAAAAAATTCTGTTGTGTTTTGTGTTGATTTGTAAATATAAATAAACAAACAAACTAATAACGGAACAAATAAAAATCAACACAAAACACGACAAAATTTTTGAAATGCTTAATAAATTTACCATGTCTGATCACAATAAAATCAAACATTATCCAACAACAGCAACCTGCACATAGACACTTCATAACACTAAAAACCAACATTGCTGATGATGGACATAGTGCTTAATGCTCGAAACTTGTTCCAAATAAGAAAAAATATCTCATTTGTATACTAGTGTAGTATTCATCAATTTATATATTAAGAAAATAACTGTAGCAACAAAATAAAAAGTAAAGAGTAAATTTTAAAAGTTATTAATGAGGAAGAGAATTTTTTAGAAAATGTATAACTGACCCCACTCCACGGAAAGCTGCTGGTGATAGACAAGACCAGAACAAAATAAATATGGGGACAAGTAGTAAATGAGGCAGTGTCCATCAAAGAACTATCAGATAAAAAATGTCGTGTATTGTATGAGGGAGATGAAAATTATCCCCACCTAAAAAATTACGTGTACGGTAATTTACAATGAAAATACAATATAGGCCTACAAAATCTACTACTTTGGAAAACGGATTTTCTTCCTGTCACCTTTACGACCTATCTGTTTTCCGATTTCTTTCATCATGGAATTCATTCACCGTTGTACATGAGACACAATAAGCTGCTGTGGTTATAAGAACTGATTGTGACATAGAACTGCAGCTCGGCCCCTCTTAATTCGTTCCAGATTGTCAGGTTGGGCTTGTAAAATGAAAACAACGAAAAGTAAAAAGAATTACTACATATTTAAATCCATGATAGCGTAATTTTATATCTAAAAAATAAAATAAAGATTCTTTAATATTGTTACGCAATACGGAACGTTCTGGTACATTGGAGAACGTTGTTCTACTCTTTTCTCGGCTATCTTAGCAGATTCCAGCTGTAATGTTTGTGTGCATACAAATTGCTCCTTTGTGATGTAAGACAGTTATGTGACATTTATCATGCGTCAACAATTGAGGCTATTCCACACCGCAACGGTCGGGTACTGTGTTCAAGACCAGACAGTGAGACTGTTTCTAGTGGATTCGAGAGCGCCTGTTTAACACGTCATCGAAAAAGTGACAGATTATTCTGGAATCTCAGCAGTGCATAAATATAGGTTAAGCATCCAGCGACGGTCAGTTCAGTTCAGTTTAAGAGGTGATTTATTCAAGTGAGGTTCGAAGTGTTGTGGCGAAGTGTTATAATTCTGCGGGACTCTATTAGCTGACATTACAATTGCGTGTGGACAAATTTTGCTCGGATTATTGTACAAGTTGATTATAAACAGTAAAGTTTATAATTAATCCAGTTTTGTGATTAATTAAAGCTGGTGATTAGTGACTTCATTGGTGTCTTGTATTTTGTTTTCCACTGTACCATACGACGATCAGGGAGACCGTCGTAACAGTATGTAATGAATGTATATTCTGAACTCATTGAAATAAACTTAAACGTAATGATAATGGCCAGTATAATGCAACTGCGATTATCAACATGTTTGAAATAATAAAACAACTGATCAACAGCTGATCGGTATCTACATAATTAGAATCGATAAGAAATCGATTACAAACAAAATAAAAATCGATTTCGTTACAAAAGAAAAGAAAGAAAATGGGAAGAAACAGTGCACTTACATAGTAGTTAAAAAATTAAACAGAAACTTGTTCCAGTATCGTTCGCTGGATGCGAAAGTTGGTAAAGGGGGAGGCGGAGCCACGGACGGGTAAGTGTGAGCGGAGTGTTTTGGCCGATAAAAGTGGTGTGCGGTGGTAATGCAGTCGTTATTGGCCGCAACAACACAACTGTAAACTAAGAGAGCGGAGTAGCGGCGGCATTGGGCCTTTGGGAGCCCGAGAGAACTCCGGCCAAGAATCGGCGGCTCCAAGTCCCACGTCTGCACTCCATCACCGGCCGCAAAACAGCTTTCCGCTTTTTACCACTTACAACTTACGCCGCTCCGTGTTCTCTTGTACACACGCCACCCGCTTGTCATTAACTGTCTAAATTATTGACCATCCTCAGCCGCCACCGGACCGGACCGACAACAACAATACACCCACCGACCCTTTAATAGTAACACTACTGCACACAACGTGAAGCGGCCAATCCCATTTACTTTGTGCGCTGCTTCGTCTAAATCTTCCGTGAAAAAAAAAAGAAAAGGAAGTGGAAGTAGTGGTAGGGCTTTCGATTGAATTACATAATACACTAGAGACTATTGTAGATACCGTTTTACTGAGTAAAAGCGTTTTGAAGCTACGGTGAACAGATAATTGGGTCAAGACAGCTAAGATGAAATGGTGTAAAACTTTTTTAAGAGGTATGTTATCGATTTGAACTTGATAATACGTTAAAATATCAATAATATAATATCTCGTAACATATTACAATATCTTGTACTATTTTATAATATTTATAACTTCTTATAATATAACAATAACACTGCGTTAATATATTCCCACAAATATTTTTTAACGACTGGAGTCTCACTCCACCCCCCGACAGTACATACGTAAAGATAAAAAAATGTGTACTAATTTTATGACTGTTAGTACCACAACCGTCTTGAGACTTTCATAAGGTGAAATATAATGATAATGTTAAATATTAAGAGGAATCCACCAGACAAAAATAGTGAAAATTATTGCTCAACAATTTTTTTTACCGATGAATAAAACGCGTTGAATAAATATTTACATTTCTTTACATTCTTTTTCAAATTTCAAAATTCATATCTCTAGGTATACGCGACTAGAACAGTGCAACACAAAGTGAAACATACTTATTGGAATAATTCTTTTTTACATAATTATCAGAATTCCTTCCCTGAAAATGTCAACATGAGTTTGAAGGAACTATTTCAACAGATGAGCGACATACAAGATTTCTTTGATGTATATATGTATAATAAAAGGTTATATATTGTGGTGAAAGCTTATAAATAAGAATTAAAAAAATAATTAAAATTGTATTAAACATTTTTTAACGTTTCTTAAAACAAAATTCTATGATAATTTGAAACTAAGCAATTTCTTTTATGCTACAGTTTTTATGTTATAATAATCTCTCTCTCTCTCTCTCTCTCTCTCTCTCTCTCTCTCTCCCTCTCTTCATACTTTGCCGCTATCTCGCCCAAGAGCCGTTCTCCACAGTGTTAAGGTTTTAGCCAGAATTCTGTCTGGGTACCTAACTTCCTGTTTTTCTTGTCATTGCCAATTCGTGTGTATTTCAGGAAGTCGGTTATCTTCCACTCTCAAGCTGCCCGTACAATAACAACGGCACTTTTTCTGTTTCCTCAATTCCTCAATAAATTTCTTTAATTTCTCCGTTTCCAACTCTGCCCCTTTTTTATATCCCCACTGTTTTGCGGTTCTTTAATTTAAAAGTAATCTCAGTATTATAATACAAGGCGTGTGAATATTTTGTGTAAAGCAAAAATCATATGACTTTTTGTCGGGCACAACTTTTTTAACCCCATCCGTTTTTGGAAGCATGAATAGTATTTTTGTTTTATTTTATTATTTGACAAATACGTTCATTATGTTTTCAATAAACAAGAAACATTAAAAAACTCCGCAAAACTTTATGTTTTTTAATTTATAATACAAAACCTACTTTTAGACAAAGCTAGCACCTTAAACAAAGATAATGCCCGAATCTTTCTCTCAAACCGGTCAATACACTAAACGTTAGTAGCGTTTTAATCTCAGATGTATAAATGTACTAGCTGTTACCCGCGGCTTTGCACGCGAATATTTGGCTTTTAATAAGTATTTTATTATAATTTTTATTATCTATGTCTATATGACGTTCTGTCAGCTCGTATGACAATTTTGTACTCATTAGTCAAATTCTCTCCAAAGCTTTTTCAACACTTGTACTAAATTATTATGTTGGTGCAACAGCCTTTTGAGATTTAAAAGCACCCGTTTATAAAGCCTTTGGAGATATTTATAAAGTACCTGTTAAATACAAAACGCTAAATTCTTTATTTTAAGTGCTACTGTGTTAGAAGCATTGTATAACACATTAAACGTTATGTTTTCCACAACCATGGCTTTTATTTATTTCAACAGTAAACTTAAAAACCAAAAACCGTTGTCCCCTAAACTCACAAATGAAAACAACACGTATTTTCTCTTTGCATTAAGTAGGGGAGACCTGGGAAAGTTTTCTATAGGGGCAAGTTTTCGAACGCGTAATAATTCCCGAATGAACCGGTAGAGCGCTCTACTTGCTGGAGTGGCAAACGCGACAACACTGCCCGCACCTTACACGCCGGTTTCAGTTGGTTGGCTCCATGTGTCACGAGAGGAGGATCATTTTTGTTGTTTTTTGATCGGTGAGTAAACTTTGCACATCATTAATTTTTCAGTGATAAAACTCACATGTATTAAACTAGATGTTTTGTTGATACATACGTTGAAAAAGAAACTATTTCTGCATCTAGTGATGTGATTGCTTTTGTAAATAAATACCACCTTCATTATTTAAGGTTATGACAAAGTTCAAATATGGCGACGGGGCATATTTTCCAACAACACACGGGGCAAGTTTTCTCGTTGAGAAAACTTGCCCCGGCCTGTGTTAGGTGGTTAAATAGTGTTACAAATTAAGATGTTTCAGTGCAATAACTAAATAAGTGACAATAATGTTGCACGTGAATGTAAAATTATGAAATAATAAAACTATTAGTGTGAATAAATGATACGGATGTAATATGTGTAAATTAAGATTTAGGACTAAAATTGTTTGAACATTTTGCAGATAGGCCTACTAAATTAAATAGAACAAATATATCTACGATATTTATTACAAAATATCCTTTTTTTGCAGATTGATAATGGTTCTCAACTATAAAAGGAAGACCGACAGAGGCACTTACAGCCGTGATCAAATAAATTCAGCTCTCGCAGCAGTTAGACAAGCAACTAGTGTTAGGCGAGCAGCCTTAGACTTTAGTATTGAACCTAGAACTTTGAACAACTATTGGAAGAAGTATAAGCCTACTTCGGAAGTTATCCCAGTAGTAGTGCCTCCAGAAATAGTGTCTACAGAAATAGTGCCTGCAGCAGTTGCGTCTTCAGAAATTATGCCTGCAGCAGTTGTGCCTCCGGCATTAGAGTCCTCTCTTGACGTTTCACAGCCTGAACCTCCCTCTCCTGAAGTAGACCTACAACGTCCTGAAGTGCCATCTCTTGAAGAGCCACAACCTGAAGTGTCCCATCTTCAAGTGCTGCCTACAGCGCCTCAACTGGTCATACCATGGATCGCGGTTACACAAAAAACCGAAGTGTAAGTATAGGTCTATAAAATTTTTAAACGTTATTGTAGGCTAATTAGATTTAAAAATTATAATTATTTCTCAGATAAACCGCGTTAGTCATTAGGGGCAAGTTTTTTGTGATGGTTTACCAGAATACTAATTAGGCCTGTTTTTGGGGTTTGTCTGTGCAGGTTTTTGATCCTGAACAAGAAAAGATTCTGGTTGAGTACCTCATGAAAGCGTCAGACATATATTTTGGACTAACTCCCAAAGAAGTTAGGCGATTTGCATATACCTACGCTTTGGTATGTAACCGTACAGTTCCTCTTAATTGGACAGAAAATGTAATGGCAGGGCCTGGTTGGTTTACGTCTTTTCTGAAAAGAAACAAAACACTCTCTATGACCCCCCAGGCTACGAGCATGTCCCGAGCTACTAGCTTCAACAGAACAAATGTTGACATGTTTTTCACAAATTTGAAAATAATATTAGATCGGTTGAAGTTAGGGCCTAACGATATATGGAACATGGAAGAAACAGGTATTACTACCGTTCAAAAGCCAAACAGGATAGTAGCCCGTGGATTCAAACAAATAGGCAAATTAACATCGGCAGAAAGAGGCACATTAGTCACTGCAGCATATGCTGCTGGCAACAGCATTCACAAAATATAAGAAAGAAACTGTTTGAGGACTTAACTAAAAAAGGAAAGAAAGTATCAAAGCCTAAAAAACAGAATGAAAGCAGTAGTGATGAGGAACAGGATGAAAACTGCCTTTGCATTTATTGTTTCGAATCTTTCGGGAATTCAAAGCCTAAAGAAAAGTGGGTTCAATGCACAATATGCAAAAAATGGGCACATGAGGCATGTACAAATGGGGATTCCTTGTTTTTTTTTGTGTTCACTGTGATAGCGATATTGATGAAGATTGTTTTTAAGTAAAGGACTAAAACATCCAAAATCATGCAAAACTATGTGTTTTTTCAATAAAATCTAATTTTTAGTTTTTAATTATTATTTTGATACAATGTATTCCTTCAAACAAAGTGTGTGCTAAAATAAATATTCTGGTTATGAATAGAAAATTATATTTATTACCTGTTTTGACTCTTCAGAATACTTGGAAAACTTGCCCCTACATGTTTTAAATATCTTGGAAAACTTGCCCCGCATACGGCCAAGTCTATACATGACTAGAGTCTATGCGATTTTTTAAATCATTCTATAGCAAACTACTCATAATATGTGTACTAACGTGTAGTTTAAGATATAAGAAGAGGAATGATACCAAAAACTCAATAAAAAATACAACTGAAAAAATTATAAAAAATAAATTAAAAAAAGTGGAAAAACATACCCCGGTCTCTAGGGGTATACTAGGACAATTTATAATTAGTACACGTCTTCTTTTCCACATCGTAATATATCGATACAATCATATATTATATAAAACATCGAAAATGTACTGCAGGCATGGATAACTGTACAGTTCCGATGCCGCTAAATAGCTATTGTTTATTTACTTGTTACTATGGTAATTAATTCTGGTCACCATGGTGTTGTTGACATCTTTAGTAGTAGTATTCATTGCATCATCAGAAATACGTATAAACATACATTTTATAATCGTTTAAGACAATTACAAAATATATAGATGTATCTGTATACAAAATTACAAAATATATCGATTAAATCGCATATTAAAAACATTAAAAACTGCAGTAACGGATAAGGTACAGTTCCGATGCCGCTAAATATCATTTGTTTATTTATTTATTACTATGGTAATTAATTCTGGTCGCCATGGTGTTGTTGGCATCTTTATACGCGTCAACGAAAAGGCATAATTAAAAGGGTCTAAATCATGTGAACGGGGCGAAATATCAAATTCCAAGTTAGACAGTATTTTTCGCCTTGTGTTAAAGGTTACCTGTGCAAAATTTGGTGGCAATCGGTGTAACGGTGTGGATTTGTATTCAGCACCCATAAATCCTCAGACTCTGAGTTTTATGTAGACGATTATCATTATAGCACTTGGCTGCCCACTGCTGAGCAAACGCCTCCCCTGTCATTCTCCAGTGAATTCTCTTCGCAGTGATTCTTATCCAGGCTAGTGTACCGCAGTATTTAATCGCCTGAACAGATCGCCTATCGTCTTTCTAAGAGCCGGGTCTCTTTATACGTTTTGGACTTGAAGCTATCTACCTTCATGACTGCATGCTACCTCACTGAATGTCTATACTATCTACTTTTAATTTTCTTCTTCTTCTCCTCCACAATGCTTAGACTATTTGGTCCGTTGCGACTCGCTGATTATTCGGTCCGTTAAAATTTCCTGTCCGTCTGGGTCTATAAAATATAGACCTCCGGTCGTCCTCCATTCTTACACGTAATCCTTTTACTCAAATTATAAGCTTCTGCTTGACTGTGTCATCTTTAAATTTAACCCTTTTTGTTACCTCCAGAACTGACTTTGCAGCAGTTTATGTAACAGCCGAGGAATCTGAAGGTATCGACTCGTTCTATTATTTTTTTGTATCTTTCTGCATCTTGTAAACCGCATCTTTATATTTCTGTCCCTTGTATCTTTATGTAAACCGCATCTCGTATTTTAATTTGTCTGTGCATTCATTTTATTGTTTTCCTGTCTTTCTTTGTTATTTCTAGCGTAGTTCTTTCAGTGTTCATCTTTGGACAGTGCGTAGATTTTGTATCAATACAATTTTTATTGTTCACATTTCTAACCGCTACCTCATGCAATAAGCACAAACTGACTGATTTTTCCCTTTACAAACTCAATGGCAGTTCCACATTCTTCACAACACTGCTCATCTTTCAAAGGCGATGGCGTTATCTTATCCGACCGACATTAGACTTCACTCGTTATTAACATTTTACCCATACATTTCACTTATTTCTCGGTTCATTACCATTAATTTTTTCTAGTTAGGTTATGTAAGAAGAGCAAACAAATCAATATAGAGAAAAAAGGTGGTAACGATTTTGGGTTACAGATAACACAGACAAAGACAAAATAATGTTTATAAACAGACCAAATAATAATCAAGAAGGTGTAATCCGAAATAATATTGGGTATGTAATCTACTGTTGGCGTAGAAATATAGTTCATCCTGTTCATCCATATTCACCCATGTCAGAATAAACGAAATCTTGAAGTTAGTGGAAAGTTTCATTTTCTTGGGAGTTTCCTGATAAATATTGGAGAATTACGGAAGAACTTGTAAGATGAACAGGAATGGCAAAATCAATATTGGCTCAACTGACGAGAATATGGAAAAGAAAAGCCGCGCCGGTGTGTGTGTGTGTGTTTGTGTCTGTGTACGGGCTAATAATGAGCGGCTGGCCACAGTACCTTCCTTATCTGGCAGCCTAACCTTCTTAACTCCTAGACTTCTTAGGCAGTAAAAAAGGGGAACATCATTATTACATATAATAAACACAAACAGTTCAATGAATATCTTTGTGTTCTCTGTATTCTAGAGTGCTCAGAGTGTTGGACAATCAAGAAAACTGACCTTCGCAGAATAGACAGCTTGGAAATGACACGCTGAAGAAGAACGCTTACAATACCGTGGACTGCTAGAAAAACTGGTGAGTCCGCAGTTGCAGAACTAAAAATCAAAGACCGGTCGATCACGAGTCTAAAGCGTAGAATAATTTCGGACTCATCAAAAAATGAAAGACGGACTACAAAAATTAATGATACAAGGTAAAGTCGAATGGTCTAAAGAGACATGGAAGGATAACTTACGTGGTTCACTGATATATTAACAAAAGTAACAAGTACGTTTCTTGTATATTCTCCCTGAATGGGCTAAAACAGGAACGCAAGGGAGAACTATGAGTTTTATTAATTGTCATGAAAAGAAATGTCACCATTACACTACCGCTACGCTCGCAAATCACTCTGTGAGAACGTGTTTATTATTCCACTCTTCTTATGGAACACGCAAGAAAAAACAAACAGTTTCGCATTAACAGACAAACTAATAATGCCCGCCAATAATCCGACACGTAGCGACAACAACCCGTACATATACGCCGCTGTTATTATATTAATTAACCTTGTCGCTGGTTGTGTCGAAGCTGCGGACTGTGTCCGCGTCTAATTAGGCGGTTGAATTAATTTGTCACGATAATGTACGGACAGAAATTATCTATAACCTGATAATAATTATAATAGTTAAATTAATATTTCACCGACAATTTATAGCTGCAATTACAACGCCACACCCATTTATTATGCATGTTGTGCATGCACGAACGGCCGCTGCTGCACGTATGCAATGTGCCAGCCTTAGAAAAAAAAAGAATGCACCGAGGTATCTCTCTAGTTGTTTGCGCAACGAGTTTTTTTTTGTTTTGCGGCGAATGTACCTGTTGACGCCTCGCGTTGTTTAACTCGACAATTTGATTATCGTAATTAAGTCATTTATTACAAAAACTGAGTAAAAGAGGAGACATAAAAATTATAATACGAATGTTGTGGCGTGATTAAATGGAGTGCATGTTTATGATGTAGCAAACGCACACGAACAGGTGCGTAATGTACATTTGCATAACAGAAACTGTTTAAATAATTACATCAATTAACACCGGTCATTAACGGTTAGCTTACACGGACTGTTTTTTATTTCTTTTTTCCCTTCTTCTTCTTCTTCTTCTTCTTCTTCTTCTTCTTCTTCTTCTTCTTCTTCTTCTTCTTCTTCGTCTTCTTCTTTTTCTTTTCTTCTACTTTAATTATCGCTTTCCGAAATGGCTAGGAAAAAATACAATCTACACAGTTGTACTCGTAGACCCAGCATACCCCGGTTTCTTTCACTAGCATGACACCGGTTTAAATACTGGAACTTGTTTGCAAATATCGTTTCAATAAGGTTATCATATTCAAAAATGAACCCAACGCCTTGTAAAGCGCTTCTTCCTGTATGACCCAGATGTCTAAAGGAATGTGAGACGATCAAAGATGAAGTGGCGAGATGGAGTGCAGCAGGACCCAGAAAGAGCAGAATTCCGTGGACGGAGGTTCGGTTGCAAAGGACAGAGATCGTTGGCGAGGTCTCCTACAGGAGGCCAGGAGCCGCCCAGCTGTAGCGTTCATGATGATGATCATGATGATGCTAAAATGAACACATGGGGCAACCGGGTTTAAAATCTATAATGAACCTGGACATTAAACATGTACATATAAAAGAAAACGGCAGATATGTGATTAGCATGTCGTTCACAATAAAATTGCTATGTTCTAGGAACAGTAATAGCCCTAATAATTTTCAAAATTATTTTTAAATTTTTTAGTTGTTTTCTAGATAAGTTAGTTTACTTGTAGTTAGTTTAGTTAATTTTTCTTAGTTGTAAGATACACTTCACTTTATATTTATTTGTATTAAAAAAAATTTTTAACATACCCAATACGCCATTTATATATTTACGTGCCGTTTTATTAACGGTAATATTGTAAGGATAAATAAAAAAATTATACATAAATTGGAAAAGAAATAAAAAGTAAAGTAGACAATTGCTTTCCTTTTTTTAAATGACAGTCAATACTTTTCTTTTGTGCTTATTCGTAAGAAGACCCCATTTCTGAATTTTCGGCTGCCCAAAGAAGTTTTCTTTTGTAGAATGAGGGTAAGTTCTTTCTAACGCTTCAATAAACAAGCGCTGAAAATAGAAAAATTAAAGTAACTGGCATTACTTCAATTTAAACGCAAAAAACTGGCTTTATTAGCCTCTAACAAACACTACAAACAGTGGTCAGCGTTTATAAACAAACTAATATGTTTCTTTAAGTCGGCGTTACTAATGTTTTTTTAAGAGCTGATAATATCCCGAACCTGGATAAAAATTCCGCCCAGGACGTTCCCGTCTCATATGGAAAAGATGACATGCTCGAGACAATTCGCCGGATGGATGGCAGTTTAAAGTTTTGATGTCTGGTTTTAGAGATCATTGTTATCATAAAGAATTCTGAACAGACTGCATAGTCTGATCCATAAGTATAATTTAGACGTTACTTATAATTTAGACAGATCACTTCTTTTCTCGGCCAAGCTATTCCTCTTTTACCACCGTTTGTTCACTCCTGATAATGTGTGAATCTTAACACTCTCTTTATTTACACAATATCTCTACACGCCTCAATATATATTTCAACTTCATTCAACAGTGCCGTTTATCCTCAAATTATATCGAATACCATCATTCTTGTATGATTACTCAAGGTACTTTTAATATTCTGCAATGGTTTCAACTGGTTGCCGCTAAGTTTCAACTGTTGATGTGTAGATCCACGTTTCACAAGCATATAGCAACATCGGTAATTTACTCTTACCTGTCGGAAAGTAACATAGTCACTTTTGGCTCTCAAAACTTGGGAGATAAATCAACGACACTCACAGAGGCCCCAAGCAGTGGAAACGGAAATCTGGAGAAGGCCTTGTGGGGCTCCAGTACATTCGAGATGAAGATATCAGGAGGAAAATGTAAAAAAAAAAACAATTTAAACACATTAAATTTAAAGCCGCTCGTGTGGTATGGCCACATGAATCAAATGCTTGATGATTGTTGTAACAAAAAGTTTGCAAACCGAGTTTCAGCTAGAAGAAGAACACAGGATGCACCCAGGAGATCATGGAAAGATGACATGTATGAGGAGGTTGAAGGCACAGAGCAGTATGTTAGAGGCAGTTGTTGTATAAGCACTAGTACAGTACATGGATGGATGGATTTATTATTGGGTGGAACAGTAGCCGCTCTGTCGAACTCTTACGATTCTGAAAGCAGTGTCACTGTTCTACATAAGTTTCTGTCTCACTAGCCTTCTAAATCACTCCTCTTCACACCTAGGTGTCCTTCATTCTCTTCCTTCATCCCGCCACTCGTATAACCTTCAAGTTCTGTGTCACTTGTTACTCGTCTTCGTCTTGTTATTCTTCTTGTTCTATCGCCTTACGATTTACATTTTGTATCCTGTTTCAGCGTTGATTTCTCTTCTCCCTTACGTAAGTGGTCAAAACATCTTATTCCCTGTGGCTTAATAAAATATTCTCCGCTTTCATTCGTCACTTCTCTCAGCGTCTGATTGTAGAGAGCCTCTGCCCATCGTCTCCATCTATTCTTGTCCATGTACGTGTCTTAATTTCTTGTAAACTTACCCCACGGTCCTAATCCAATCTCCCAGTGGACTCATATGTCATCCATGGCCTTCTTCTTGGTTCCTGACCCTCCGATTTTACTTCAAGGCACTATTTTACTTTTCTTGCTTCATGCGCTTTATCATTTTTCATCAACTGCCTCACCTTCAATAAATCCATTAGGTGTTCTATCACTAAATTCCGTCAGATCGTCTCATTTCTAATGCGATCCAGAATCCCACTTGTTTGTTCCATTATTCGCGGAGAAACCTCATGTCTGCTGATGTTATTCTATTTGTTTGCGTGTTTGCAAAGGATAGTCGACTCTCTGTTCCATATATTATTGTTGGTATATATGCAGATTTAAATATCTGTACACTATTTTTCCTACAAGTGCGTTATCACTTCTCCAAAACACATTATTTTTTCTTATTTCTCTTCCATATAATACTGCTGGTCGCCTAGTAACGGTTTTATAGAATGTACTTTTGGTACGTCTAGTAAAGTTAACGTAAAGAGAAAATGGGGGGGGGAGATGGGGAGATAGGGAGAAAGATAACGACAAGACACAATTTTTTGCGACTGTGAAAGTATTTTCGTTTTTACTATCTGCAAATTAATTTTAAAATCTAAAGCTATTGTATCCTTTCGACTGCTATCGAATACATTTCTTTAAAATATGCACATCTTTAATCTACTAAATCATCTACTCCTTATTATTGTTTACACCTGTAGAAAGGGATACATGAAGCGTGTACACTACACAATTTCAAAACTACTTGCCTTTAATTATTTACCATTGTCCGGAGGTATCTGAAATTTTACACCTCTTCAAATCTGAATTTGCCAATTTCAATCAATCTCTCATCACATCTTCATCATTTCTATATACGCTATTTGGTTTTACTACTTCTATTCTTAATTTCTCACACACTTTTTACATATAACTTATATTGTCATACATTGCTGGCTATGACCATTCAACTTTGTTGCTTTTCATGCGTCTTAACATAACCTTACTCTAGAGCACGTCATTTGTTACTGTTCTCCTTATCTTGTCTTCTGCTGGCACTCCTGCAGTCTACCTACTTAATACTCTTCAGTCTGCGTACTACATCAGCAGTTACACGAGGGTCAGATGAAAAGTTCGCGCAGCGACTTCTGTTGCTTAGCGGTAGAACTAAAATATTTTGCGCGTTGTAAGTCATATTTCTTGTAAACACCTGTTAATTTTCAAATCTGCCTGTCAATTTACTCATTGCTTATCTAGCTGTTCAAAATGTACGTGTCACGCGTGTTTTGAAAATTGGACAAAATCAAACATCGTGCTGTGACTGAATTGTTTGTTAAAACGGGTCTAGAGCCAATAAAAATTCACAACGAAATGTTTAATGTGTTAGGAGATGCTGCGCCTTCAAAAACGGTAGTTTGTGAGTCGTTAGTAGAGTTTAAAGCGGCCGCACGAGCGTTGAAGATTATTCTTGCAGTGGGCGCCCAAAAAAGTAACAACTCCAAATATCATTAAGAAAATGTCATACACGGTGTTGGAATACCAGCGATTGAGAGTGGACGGCGTTACTGAGATCATAGGTATCTCACATTAGCGTGTGCATTATGTTTTAACTCAAGAACGCGATGTGAAAAAAGTTCGTGCATGGTCGGTGCCGCATTTGGAGTGTTGCATTTTTAGAAGTTCACTACCGGGCACCATTTTTAATGTTGTACGAATAAGTTTAAACTCGAGTCCCCACTTTCCAACCACTGTTTCTGAAGATGCAAACCATCTCCTAACACACTTACCATTCACTGTAAATTTCCGTTAGCGTTAGACCATTTTTAACCAATAATTCATGATTTTGTCCATTTCTGAATACACGCGTGACACGAAAATTTCAAATAGCCGACAAACAGTGAATAAATTGACAGATAGATTTGAAAATTGACAGGCGTTTACAAGAAATACGAATCTTACAGCATACGAAAAATGTTAGTTCTAGCTGTAAACAATAAACGTCGCTCCGCGAACTTTTCAACTGATCCTCGTAGTGCAGCGTTTTGTATAAGCTAATGGACTGGAGTCTGTCTATAATCCGCTAGCGCCTTCAGGCTCACTCCAATAGATCTTTTTTTTATCATGACAAGCTTCGATGAGCCCTCCCGTTTGCTTTGCTGCGATGATATAAAATATTCGTGATAAAGATCTACTCATTCGTTATGTACGACTATCAAAATTATACGAAGTAAGTAGTTTTATTTTGTAAATTCATTTTGGCGTACAAGTCTGTGTGCAAAAAATAAACACGTTGGACGTTTGCAACGTTTAAACATGGACTCGAATTTAAATCTTAGTCTTGCAATTTGTTCCTCGTTCAACAGATCTCCGCTGTCAACATTTTTATCTGCCGACAGCCACATTTCATGACAATAATAACGGAGTCGAAAAGTATCTTTTCAAGTTATTCTGTGTAATTTGTATACAGTTTCAACTATTCACGGCAACCATTCAACTGTTTTTTAAGATACACTTGGAAAAATTATAAAATTCCTGTATTCCTCTATCACAAATTAATATTTCAAATTAAATATGATTAACGGTGGCTCTCACTGGTACTGATTAGTTCTATCAATATAGATTGAAGTTATCTACAGATATCTCCTTAACAATCTATTCAATACATTAAATACTCAAATTTTACTGATTTTTAATTGACATGTTTCATTGCAAATACTCTCTCTCTCTCTCTCTCTCTCTCTCTCTCTCTCTCTCTCTCTCTCTCTCTCTCTCTCTATCCGGGACGTACAAAGTCTTACAGAGAAGCTGCTGAGTGCATTAAGCAAACCGTGTTACATCGACTAAGAATCACACCCTTAAATTAAAAAAGTCCCCTTTTTGCGCGGCAAAATTTACGACGCCTCCTTGTAATTGCAGTACTTTACAGCGAAAAAACATAATGGACGAGGGGGGGGATCGAATTCGTGTTCTCTTTCAGATCATAAATAAGAAACTCCCCTTTACGGATAAACAGGACTAATACTAATACCAATATAATTTTGTTTTGTTTCTATGTAACCACTTAAAATCAAATCAGAGGATAGCAACGAAACAAAATAAGTACAAAATAAAAATGTGTAAATAACATTGACTGGAACAAGAACACGCACGGACAAAAAGCTGTTCCAGCAGCAAGGTATGCAATTTCACAGCCGAGGGATTTACTGGGACACATCCCTCATTGTAATTTCTTTCAATCCGCCACCACTCCATCCACTCCACTGCACCCTTCATCATTATTCAAGAGCGGGAAACAAATAACGCGCGAACAACTGAAAACGAGTAAAAACAAAAGAAAAAGAACGAGCGGAACAAGAACAAGGTGGCACAGAGAAAGAAGGACAAGGAAGATAATAACAATAAGAAGAAGAAGAAGAAATAGAACGACAGCAAAAACAACGAGGTAGGTATTTGCGTAGCAGTTGATTACTACGGCATGCCATTAAGTTGATACGCCGTGCCGTGCCGTGCCACGTCCTTCGTCCCTTGTTCGCCGCGATGTCGATCCCCCTCGCCGACTGCCTTTCCACAAGACTAACCTCTTTGTACAATACACCGTGTTATCGGAACGAAGTAATTGAAACCTTCTGATGATGTCTTTGTTAATGCGATAAAGTCATTGATTAATTACGTAATTAAAGAGAAAGGATTTTAAAATATCAACTGTCGCTAAAATGTTGAAAACCTTCGAATTTTCAGTGTTATAATGAAAGAATCAGATATGATGAATAATGCATATGTCTTTATTATGTTCCTACATACAGTGGTTTACAGTTGATTGAATTCTGTCTGTCATCAAGATGATGAAAGGACGTGTCTTTGTCATATTTTAAATACTCTTACTATACGTTTATATTATTTTATAGTAAGAGCATGTTGTATGTTTATGTGGGTTCTACAGCACGCGCTGTGACGTATTGGGCTGGATCGCGGGTGCAATTTGTGTTTCTCCTAGTTGGAATTTTGGCAAAACTTTTAAATATTCACCTCTAACGTCTTCAGCCGTTGATTTCTACCGTTCTTGGATGGAGTTTTGTTTTATTTTTGGTTTGTACTTCTTTGGTATGTGTTTAGCGCGTGTGCGCGTGCGCGCGCGCACGTAATACTAAACTGATAAGAAAAGGTCTACCCGCCATAGCCAAAAACCATATTATAGAAGAAGTCTCCATAAAAGCAGTCTGGTGGAACAATATCAGAAGACGGGATGGAGAGGCAAAGATAAAAATGATAATCTGACAACAGCGTATTTTGCACTTATCAGCACCTCTGAATCAAGAGATAATCCGACAGATAAAGCAGACAAAAATATACATACATCTCAAACTATTATATCAGAGACTTTATGTAGTCGGAACGGGCTATACCTCAAGCCACGTAGTGAAGAAGAAGAAGATCTATGCTACTGAAACCTGGATACCAACCCAGAGAGCGATGGGACTTCTGAAGATATCTGAAACGAAGCTCCTTAGGCAGATCCCTACACATAGAAATGAAGAGTGGAAGAAACGAGGTAACCAGGAAGTTTACTCTCATTTCAGTCAGCCAACAGTGGAAAGAAAGGTACACGAATTCTTCTAGATTCCCATGGGCCGGCCATGTTGTGGGGTTGAACATTTCACAGGAAATTTGTAGGGCAAAAGGCGGCCCAAGGAATGGACGGGAATATTTAGCCGTCGCAGATAAGATAAAATTCTGCAACTGCGAGGAAACCTTTGCCACTGATAGAGTGAAGACTGAGAGTTCAGGCTGTACCGCATATATATATATATATATATATATATATATATATATATATGACACTATGCAGGTAAAATGAGGTATAGTTTTTGTGTATGATTACATCTGGTAATCATATGGCTATCGTCTATATATTGTCCTGTTTGTAGTTTGGTAGCGCCAAAGTTTTATGTCGTGCCCACTGTCGCCTGCGTTCTGGGGTAATGCTAATGTCTTGAGACCGTTATCAATCATCCACCTCAAGCCTGTGTTAGAATAGCAGCTATATGAGTGGCTGCACCTACGACGTAGCCTTGAGACGCTGATCATGTAACGACAGGTTAGATGGATAACGCAATTTGGAACATTCTTTGGCCATTGCTACACTTCGAAAGTATCTTTTTTTTAACAGTTTTCTTTCTTTGTCTTCAGAAGGACTGGAATTTTGTGAGTTGACAGAGAAAGAACATTCAGAATCACGTATTTCTGAACACTCTAAACGTAGATAAGACTCTTTTGTGTGTGTGTGTGTGTGCGCGCGCGCGCGTGTGTGTTTGTCAGCGTGCGCGCGTGCGAGAGAGAGAGAGATGAGGAGATAAGGATTTTCTAAACAATTAAACACTGATAAAAATATTACAGAAACGAATTTTTTTGTAATCTACTACAGCATTAATTCATCTGCAGACATTTTATAAATATTTATAATTTTACAAACCAACATTATATTGCTAGTGTAGTACTTTTCTTTTGTTTTATTATTGACGCCGCGTCAAGCGAGTTAAGTAATCAGGTAATTAAAGCGAACCAATTATAGAGTAATTACTTAACGAGTTTGGGGTTCGTATTAATTGCATGAAATATCGTCGCACGTCGTTTTTGTAGTCGTCAACGAGAGCCTTTTTGTTTTACGTACATACTGATATAGGCCTATATTTGTTTGTTTGTGGCTACGTAACAATGGGGGTTTCTGAGAGAGCGAGCGAGAGAGAGAAAGAGAATGACAGTAGGTAACAATAGAAGTATGGTGCATATTACAGATATACTCTTGGTGTCGTTGTCTCCCTCCTGGACCTGCACCATTATCTGTCTGCCTACTATACTGACTGCCTACCGATGATACTCTCTCTCCGCTCCAAACTATCTCGTCTCTCCGTCTCGCTCCCTCTTATGCGGACGGCGACGAATTATTGCGCTTGTCACGACTGTTCATTTGTAGATGGAGTTTTTATCCCCCAGAGGGAAAGCCCAATCACGAGCCGAGAAAATTGCTTATCTCTACGAACCAATAGGGAAGACTCGGTCCGTTACAACTCTCTCGTTCTCTCTGCCTCTTGCTCTCGCTCTCTCTCGCTCTACAGGCTTATCTTTAAAAATAACTAACGCGCTAACTAACTAACGCGGCGGACGCGTTTTCGATGCCTCCACGTCGCTCTCTCTTCGTTTCGATTGTCGTCGTGCGATGTTTGTTAAAGAATCGACACTACTGCAGCGGTAGTGCGTAAGCTGGTTGTCTACTTCTTCTTTTTCATCCAAACGCTAGGCCTTATCGATAGGCGACGCTACAGTGTGTTATCTCCCCAGTGAACACTCCGGAGTTAAAGGTTTGACACTGGGGAACTGAAACAGTTCACTCGCTGGCGTTGGCCTTAGTGCAGTTTTTATTAGCCGAATTAACAACAGTAGATTTCAACTAAATTATCGATTTGTTCGAATTTTAGAGTGTATAATACGAATTACATTTTTAATACAAACTATACTTTTATTTTCGTCAGCACTTTTAAAAATTGTAATAACACTGCAATTGTAAAAACACAAAACTTTCCATGGTAAACAATACTACGAGAAAGAACTGCACATTTAAGAACTCCTCGTATAAGAACTGCACATTTATTCACGTTTAAAAAAGTAATTGCGAGAATAGAAATGTTCTGACACACTCACGGCTAGTGACTATGGATGTGCATCGAATACAACTATCGATGGCTGTCACTCAATAAAACATCTAAGTGTAGGCCTAGATGTGTAGAATGCGTGAGTTATTCCATCGATTAGGTCATTGATTGGTGTAGAAAAGAGATATTCAATACAAAAATGTTCTATACGGGATGGTTAAAAACACAATAAAGTACAATATTTGAAATTAATAAATACATAATTCAACAAAACTTTGGACTTAAACGCCCATTATTTTTCAGGGTTTCAAAAAATTAAATTCAAAGCAAATTTTCCCTCAAGCTTACTTCCTGTTTTACTAATCGTTTTGCATCGCACTTTTCCACCAAGTTTTTGCGTTAAGGCGATATTTTTAATTCGAGTTAATTTTGTTGTTTTGATAAATATGCTACTATGGTTGGAATTTTGCACTGTTATATAAAATTTTATAAGATTATCTTGGATTACGTCAAGAATGTAGTTCAGTGATAATACGGTATAAACTTTGAAACACACTAGCCGAGTTCTTGAAAGTTACATATAAATTTAATATTAATATAAAGATCTCGTAACCTAACCTAACCTACTAACCTACTCTTCATGATTATCGAAGAAACACAGATATACGGCAGGAACTGAATATTATGAGTATACTCGAGAGGATCGCCCAGTATCTGCTGAATTGGTGGAAACATCTTTGCCGAATGGATGACTGCCGCATCCCCAGACAACTATGTAACTATAAGCCGAGGGGACGGAGAGGTGTGGGACGTCCGAGGAAGCGCCGGAGTGACCAGCTCTAATCTTTGCCTATTTGAGACCGGAACAAACCATCTGTGGTTTAAACCTTGAAGATGTTGATGATGATGAATATAAATATATAAACATTATATACAAATAAATATGTTAGTATAAATCAAATATAATATACTTATTTAAATTACATAAATATAAATACAGGTGTAAAGAAAACAAAAAATTGTATGTCCTGTTGTTCACGTTCATCTCACTTATTAACGGAATTCAGGTAAGTGGATATACGCCATAAGAACAGAGATCAGACAAATCTACACAAACAGTTAATGAAGATCGCTCGTTGGAATATCGTATTCCGAAAATAGGCTTACTGTTGTAAATAGGCTCACTGATTTCACAAGCAGATTCCTGTTTTATCACGTCAGATCCCAAAGGCAAGGTCTTTGGCTGCAGCCATAGGTTCCTATCTTGAGACAGTCTCTTGAATTCAACGTTAGGCCGGCAATTCAATCTGCTGACCAACTAAGAGACTCTTGGTTGTTCTCTCGCACGGCCGGTAGCAGACCACACCCTACACATCCAGCAAATCTGTGGTCCCTGCGGCAGGAGCTCTATTTGAAGCTCGGGACGCAGCACACGAGCGGGCGACGGCACACCCTTCGTCCCGAACAGTCAGATTGTTCTCTTCCTCCCTTTCTGCTATAATTTTACTTTCTAAGATTTTACAAAGGAAGTCACTGTGCCGCAGAGTGTTTCCAACAAACTTAACTTTTCTCTTTTCAGTTACTTTGTCGAACACCAGTACCATTATGTGTTTCTTGATTACTGTTTTGAAGCAGTCTCCAGTTTGCAATACTTTGGTTCTACTGTCAGTGAAGACATGCATGAAAAAGAGGAAATAAGGAGAAGAATTGCAGCCGGGAAACAGATCATACTTTCCATTGGATAAAATCATGACGAGCAGGACAGTAAGCCAAGCAACGAAGTTTACGTTGTATAAGACCTCAATTAGACCAGTCGCAGCTTAACGAGGTGAAACCTGGACCCTTAATAGGTCGGCTGTCAGTGGGTCTGCCATCCCCTATCCACCCCCTACATCTCTGATGTTCTCCATCAGACTTACGCCTGTTTCGGACACTGAAAGATACACTTCGGGGTATTAGATTCAGTGATACAGAAGAGGTGGAAGATGCCATGACGGTGTGTGTCAGCGGACTGATTATTATATCGATTAATGCAAAAACTACGAAATACAAAATATCTTACACTTTAAGAACAAATTAAATAGTATTTTCGGTACTGTCCCAATAACTGTACCCGCACTCTTTTTCGATATTTCGATTGTGTGATTATTGGCATCGATGTTTAATGAATATCGCATATAATTTTAGTTAGATAATAGAAATAGTGAAAATTTATTTGTGTATGTTATAAAATAGTTTGTTGACGATTGCAATCCTGTTTTATTGTCTTATTTTTTACGAAAAATGCTTCTAGCAATTATGTAACTCCGATGTGTGCCTGTGACCCCCAAACGTTGGCGCTATTAGGTTAACATCCAAACTAAAACTACACATGGAAACCAATATGCCTATAAAATAATACTCGCTTTTTGTGAAATCCACGTAAAAAAAAACCAACTCGAAGTAAGTCGTGTTACCGTTCTTGCCTGTTACTAGACATGTCTCTCTTCTTTGTGACAGAACTCGTTTCCCAACAGTACTCATTTTTCAATAATATTCGGTTTTTGTGCATATCACAGAGAAAGCATATCGAAGGAAAGCGGGATGCTATATTTTACATGTCTCCATTTTTTGTGTGTGTTTCGCATAAAATTTACTTATAGTGAAGTTTTCGAGATTTTATTGAATAACACAAAATAATACTGACCGTCTAACGAATAACAGATCTTGTTTTCATTTGTTAATACATTGTTTTTGTTTCAATCTTGCTATTCAGAAATAACTGTAGTTTCATAATATATTTTATGTTTTTGTTAAAAATACATTATGTTCTGATGTTTTAAAGTTTCTCTCTTTCAAGCACTGTGTAGACACAACAAACGTTATTTATTTTCCAACCATGGCTTTTATTTCCTTAAACAGTAAGCTAAAAACTAAAAAACCATTATTGCCTAACCTCCCAAATGAAAACAACACGTACTTTCGCTTTACGTTAACAAACAGAACAATAATTTACAATTAGTTCACTTCTTCTTCACATCATAGTAAGTTATATCGATACAATCGCATATTCAAAAGATCAAAAATGTAGTACGGGTACGGATATTGGGACAGTTCCGTATTTTCTTTGTAATTGTAAGTCACTATGTCTGCAAGAAAATTTGGATTAAAAAATAGAACACACACACACGCGCGCGCGCTGTTTTTATGTAAGTATTTATTTATTTTCTTTACTTGTGTGCACACTTCGTAGACACATTTACTAGTCATCATAATCATCATCACCATCATTAAAATAATTTTTTTGTTGAACATCTTTATTTATTCTTTACACGTCTTAAACGATTTTCTTGAGACATAACGAAATTTATTCGTTAGGCATACGTATGCTGTAAAATTCAAACCTTATATCCTTAATAAAATGAAATATTTTATAAAGGTACAATACTTTTACTACTCTTTGTTGAATAATTTATTTTAATGCTTGTACAAGAAATAATAAGTTCTTTAATTAAAGGGAAAAGATCAAGTGTTTAAATTTTAAAATACCATTATTAAAGACTACATAAAGTTCTTTATATCTGTTGGTAATATTACATCATTTTGTCACATTTTAAATTAATAATAACGTTAGTATTTTCCTTCCATAAAAGTTTATTTACCTTAAACAACCGTATTTAATTCTCTTAGGGAAAAATAAACCGTAAAAAAGCTGAATTACATCGAAATTAATTTCATTTGAAGAACAACGGGCGTATGTTTATACATAAAAAGCCGGGGGCTATTAAATCTCTATTGTTTAAACAGTTTCTATATTGTATTGTTCTTTCAGTAGGGCGTCAGACGTGTGGACAATGGACAAATGTAGTTGACTTCCCTCCCACAGGGATACGTGATCAATTCACCAAGTGGAGTTTTTTTTTGTATCAAACACAATAGGACAAATAATTGTTCCAATCTTCTCAGTAAATGTTCTGCTCCCTGAATACAAGTGAATTGCGAAATTTATTTCATTATATTAATCAAGTTAGCGTGTTTATTATAGGCCCGCCTTTTGCCTCATGTTTTATGAATATATTTTGTAGTATTTCTCAACTTGATTGAATTAACTAGGTACTAATGTTTTCGCTATTCCAATAATAGAAATAACCGTGGTCACTCTTTCTTTGCAAAGAATTTTTATTTTAATAAACATAATAATGAAGGTACTAGAAGTATCAAAGTAAGGCAGTCAAAAACATCAAAATTAATTTAATTTTAAGGATAACGGGTATATTTGTACACATATTGCTTAAAGTTTTTATATTGTATTTTTTTTAGATTAGTACGTATTTTGAAGAACTTTCCAGGGAAATATTTTGATAAAAATAATTTAAATATAACTAATCACTACCGACTCGGAACACAAAGTTTTTTATGGGACCTGGTATTTACAAACTAAACTGCTCAGATTGCAACAAATTCTACATAGGCCAGACAGGACGTAGCTTCAAACAAATATACATTGAGCACACAAAGGCACTACACTCCACTACAGAATCCACCTTTCCAAATTACCTCATTGAAGCAAACCACACATACAAAAACATCGACAATAACATGGACATTCTACATGTACACACAAAAGGCCGAAAACTAGACACTCTTGAACAACTGGAAATATACAGACACACGAAAACACATACAAACGATATCCTAAACGAAAAGACACAATTCAAATCACACGCATTATTCGAACATATCACATCCCACACACACAACGTCGATCCTTCAAAAGTCAATACTGTCGCCAAGAACAAGATGGACAGTGGTCCCAGCGGCAGCCTCTGAAGAAGCTATTTAAAAGCGAAAACTGGTTCAGGCTATAAGGTAAATCTTTTACGTTTTTACCTATAAAAAACTTTGTGTTCCGAGTTGGTAGTGATTTAATTATATTTAGTTAAGTAACGAACACGTCATGGACAACGAAATCCAAGAAATAATTTAATGACAACAAAGTACTGTTTTTAAAAATTATTAGAGCCGTTGAATTTTGTCTTCGTTTGTCTGGAGATTCAACAAGCCTATCAGTATTTTCTCTCACAAATGGTTTGCAGACAAGTGATAAAACTTATTTGTCATGCATGGCAACTTCTTTAAGAACTCTTAATCAATAAGACTGCACATGATACTGCATTCTGCAATAAGACGTATATGACTTTTATAAAATGGTGTAATAACCAAGATGTGCTGTTCATTCATTCATTCATTCTTTAAAACGTACCAGTAACCACAGTGATAATTCTTTAAAACGTAATAACCACAGACGGAATGCAATACTGGACCAACTAGTTTTGTATCAATTGTTTTTCTGATTGACTGGACTCCTAATTTCAAGATTATGAAATGTGGCAATGTCCCGATTTCATGGTAGACAAATATGGTAATCTCTCTCTCTCACACACACACACAGACTTGATACGCAGTAGATGTATTGGACGTCTGTCAAGACATACACATTTAAATTAAAAGAAATTAAAAGACTGCGTTTCTGGATATCGTATTGTGCTACTTCGCTGGTACGAAAAGGAACCATAAAATACAAGCAAGGATGTTTATTAAAAAAAGCAAATAAACTAAATGAAACATGTTGAACAACCAAACAAATGCTAAAACACACTAAACGGGATACAAAAATTTTAATTCTACAAATTTATAGCACTTTACGTTTAACGTATGATTCTGAATTTAACTAACTTCCACAGCTACGAGTTATCACCAAAATAGGTTTAGCATCGTGTTCAACAAATTTACCACGTTGAAATATCCGTTTATCGTGAACTCATTAACTTTATGACAAACATACGATACGAGTAGTGCCGACGGTCGTCTATTAATGTACGTCAGGAACACCTATCGGAAGCGTGAATTTTATTTATATTTTGATTTTTGCTTTCCAAAACGTCTGACTTATACCGTGTGTCGTGGCTTTGAAGAACGTCAGCTGTGTTTCACTCTCTGTCTGTGCAAAGAAGGGGAATGAAACTGTGTTTTTCTTACGACACCATAAACCACATGAAACTGAGAACATTTTCTGTTTATATCGTCTTCATGATAAAAACAAACATCATAACCCATGGAAAGCTATCACACGCTTTTCGTAAATCAATAAGTCTTACATCTGACCGCCTTATCACAAAGCTACTTTAAGTAAAAAAACATAATCAATATTAAACGTAATAATGTACTGATAATACGGACTATTGTGAAAAGCAGAAGTAATATAGTTGGACACTTGTTACTGAATTCAAACTGGCTCACCACCCTGATCAAATGGCATAGTGGAAGGGGAAGACCGGGAGACAGGTGTTCACGGATGAGTGTAAAGAAGGAAGAAGGCCAAGAAAGATGTAAAGATGTGGTGGCCAAGAAAAGAAAGAAATTACAAGCCCATCAAACTCTGGGTTGAGGACAATTCAAAGAAGAGAATGTAATAATAATTACATTACAATGTTTATCTAAAAAAAAGGAATCAGTTTCAGCACAGTCTTAGTTGCAGCATTTGTATATAAGGCTAACGTAGACTTTAAGGAAAGAAGAATAGAAAGACCTGTACATGTAAGATGTTGCTTTGCAGAAGATAACCTAATATACCGTAGTCTTTCTGGCAAGACTGAATAAAACAAAAAGGCTCCAGGCAACAGTCGTGACAAACAAATGTTGTTTGTAACTTATTGCGACATGTCAGCTGACCCACGACCCTGGTGGACAAAGTAATGGGGAGATATATTGTCAGGGGAGGACCACGATAAGAGTATATAGCAAGATCAAGAAAAGAAGAAAATACAAGGAAGTAAAGATAACTCTGGAAGGAAAGAAGTGCAAGTTTCGTGTTCAAGAGAAGAATTCACATCAAAGCTTAGGAGAAAAGCTAAACAATGTGAAAGCAGTGAATGTACATACAGATAAGATACAAATTGATGACACAACCATGAATCAGGATTTTAGATCGCCATTTTCCTTTAACGGTCATTAGGACTACTTTTGTTTTCTTTCTCAAAGCAAATAGTCATTTTGTTGAATATCTTCAGCCAGTACAGTCAAGAAAATACAATATTACAGTATTGTTCGAACATCCATTAACCGAATGATCTATTATCCGAACTCAATAAAAAGTACAATTATGTAGTGTACTGTACAGTACAGTATAATGTATTGGACACGTGTAGGCGTATTGGATATTTATTGAACACTAAAAATTGTATACTATAAATTATTATAGTACTGTACAGCAATAAATAAACGCTGTAGCTACACAGTCTTACGGTCGATAAACAAAGAATCGAAAAACACATTTACAATTGATAAACAAACTGTGTCAACGGAAGTCTCTGTCGCCGAATGTCTGTTTTTTAATTAATTTTATATTACAGTGTTTGTCATTAAACTCAAACTTTTGTCACTTAAATTAACTTTTGGTTTTTATTAATTACACTCAGTTTTAATTCAACGATTTTTAGCCTTAGTCATACACTACAGTACAGTATAAAGGTTGCTGTAATTATATAACAGTATGTTAGAAATGATTTTGTAATAAAAAACCTTTGTTTTTTTAAAGACAAATAATGTTTCCAATTTACGATCTATTATCCGAAATATCGATTATCCGATTCGTCCCGAGAGGTTCGGATAATCGATGCTCTTCTGTATTATGAAGGAGAAGAATAAGCGGGAAGAAGAGACAGCAAAATAAAAGACAAATAAGAAGAAAAAGACGAACAGAAATAGAAAGAACAAAAAGACAGAAAGACGTTTATTCCTTTTGAGTGCGAGAGGACAACGCGGGCAGCAGCAGTGTCATTAGCAACAGCCATTGGATCGGATCCATCCTACACCGCACACGTATACACACGTACAGGCTACTACACCAACAAGCGATAGAGTAATAACAGAACTGACAGGCAAACAAATCTAATAATATTTGTTAAAGCAGTAGGCTTACATGAGAGAAGAGTCAGTCGGGGGGCGGGGGTGATAGAGGGGCGCGTGCGCGAGCACGACAATAATTGTGATTGCATAACGTGCGTGCCGCTTGTGTGTGTGTGTGTGTGTGTGTTGCACCGCCGCCGAAATAACAGATGTGTGTCTGAATAATTGATTTTATGTGAATCATCCCGCCCGGCTCCCTAAAAATGTTAATAAGCCCTCGTAGAAACACCATTCATTCATCTTCACAACCCCATTCAGTACAGCTCACGTTACAAATTACCTTCATGTTCGTTCGGCTTTGGAAGGGCGGGTAGTCTTCGTGATGATCTTCTGTCCTGTATGTCTCTACGCGTAGTCTACGCATTGTGCACACCAGTTTTATGTTACTTGCATTGTGATTAGTTTAAAAAAATATATATACGAAATTATGTTTAATTATATAGGCAATTACTCAGATAAGAGAGTGGTGATTGACTGAAAATTCATACCTGAACAACTGTCCACTTTTCATGTTTGAGATTAATGTAAATATGGTCACAATAGAGTTACTTAATGGGCTTGATGGTAGTAACATGTGCAAGTCCAGTCATCTGGTTTGTTTCATTAATGTTACTGCGTTTCCGAAAGTATTTAACTGTTTCATTTACTTAGTTTTTGGTATTTTTATTAGTGTTGAATTTCATTTTCTACCGTGTGCTAGACTATTGGACTTCATTTTAATTTTGAATTAGGGTAGCGATAGTCAGTGGGGCTTTATCTAGAATATCTAGAATTTGGCTTTGGGGGTCCGGGGTCGGGTCGGCTTCATACAAAAGAAAAAACAAGTTAATTACTATCTTTAAAGGGGCTGAAAAACGCGTGATCAACATCCTGAAATCAGTCTGTTGAAAACGGTCTTTGTAAACAATACCGCATAGACTGTCTCCCCTTGTTTGGTGTTCCGATGAAGAGTACCACAATAGTCTTACCTCCTTTCAAACTACATATGGCTGGAAAATGGAATTCTGCTGAAACGATTCAGTTGAAATGTCCACTCATCTAATGAGACGCAGGTGTGTGTGTGTGTGTGTGTGTGTGTGTGTGTGTGTGTGTGTGTGTGTGTGTGTGTGTGTGTGTGTGTGTGTGTGTGTGTGTGGGTGTGGGTGTGGGTGTGTGTGTGTGGGTGTGTTTAAATATGCGTTATTGAATAATATATATGTTTTGTTCGAAAAGAAAATAGATTTTATTTAAATTATACTGTGTAATAAATTTAATTAAATAATATAGATGTGTTGATAATAATTAAGATATTATGGAGTATGTGACTCCGATGTAATCAAGTCCAATGTAATATGTTGTATTGTAATGTTTATTTGGTGTGGCTCTCGACGTCTTACTGGCCTGAAACACTTCCTTAAGTTTCCCAGCTGGTCGAGTCCCAATGGTAGCAAGACCGGTCGAGTAGCGTAAAGTTGATGAAGAAATATATATGCTCAGCTTCACCGAAAGTTTCAAAACAAAAATTATTGTTTTGAAGAAAATTAAAAAAAAAATTATGTTTATAAAAAATAATAATAATAAAAAAATTTTAATTTTATTAATTAATTAATTAGGATCAATTAATTAATATAGGGCTGTGAAGTTTTAAACAGTGTAATGCTCTTCTGAAAATTTTTATTAAAGTTTTAGTATAATTTAAATAATCTATCACCACTCATAAGACTGTCTGTAAACCAATCGATATTTGTTTACCTTTCTATTTTTTAGGTTATCTTCACTTACGGGTGGTAAAGTCCTTGTAGATTATCAATTAGAATTATATTATTGGTAATTAGTATTATTGAAGAAATAAAGAACTATTAAGTATTGAAAAGTATTAATGTTTTCTTAAGTAACAGCAATATTGACTCTTATCGATTAGTATCGATTCTCAGGATATCGAAAAAAGTTACAAGTATATGTTATAAAAATTATATAGGGTTCTTTAAACAGCCAGTTATTACCAAAGTCAGAGAAATCGGGCTAATATTTAAAAAGTATAACGTTACAATCAAATTAATAGTTATTAATAAACACAGACATTGAATAATAAATTGTAAATATAATAATTGTTTTCACCAAACAGCTGTGCTGAACCAAGAAGAAGGCACTGAAATCGTCAAAGCAAATGGCCGCCGTAAAGTTAGTGAGATGTCATTCGTATATTGGACGTTCCAAATAAAAGATTTTCCTGTAGTATTCCTGTTCTGATGTCTGCGAATCTCTTGTAAAATGTTGTGTAGTGTCTAGTGTACTGTTTCTGAGTTGTATTTAGTGTATTCGTATAATTATTAGTTCAAACACTTTCCCCGATTCCATCACTAATTTGGGTTAATGTATTACACAGTTTTCTAGTGTTTTGTGGTGTTTTTCAGAGTAGATTTATATTGTTCTGTGTTATGGAGTGTTACTTGATCGTTTCTGTTATAATATGATAGTTTCAGAAGTATTTTACAAGTCACTCGCGATTTCACAATAACTCACTATACACTCGCTTGTATGACGATTATAGGTTAGGTTATCCACGTTATTAAATGTATGTCATGTTAACCGTTCAACTACCAATAATTAACTAACTGTTTCCTTCAGTTTCAATTAAACTCTTAGCCCATATAATATTATCCTTAACATTGTTCAAAAATATTTTCACATCCTGTGTATACTTTACTATTTCACTATATGAATGCCTAAACTTTGGTTATTTGTCAATTTTATTCACTAGATGTGATTTAAATTAATCTTTCAGTTCATTCTGGTTATTTTCAGATTAAATAATGCCATTTTATAGTGTTTTCTGTCCAAAAAATAGTAATTTTACTTTCAGTTTGGGTATACTCTGAAGAGTCCAAAACATCAAAATTTACTTCCTGACATTATATAAATTCAGCCATTTTATCAGTTATATTTAATATTAATAATCCTATATTGTATTAAAAGGTTCCTATTCCCTTATTTTCTGGTAATTAATTGAATTAGTTGTATTCTGAAACATTATTCTGAAATATATGACTCCCATGTCTAAATTTCTGAGTTTAGTCATTTTATTTTTATTTATAATTCTGAATATAATTTATTAAAATCTCTCTAAATGGTATGTGCAATTATATGGCATGATCTCAAGTTTATTTTGTCTAAACCCCTTTTGTTTATTTGCTTTTAAATGAGTAATTTCTCTGTTTTGATGAAGTTTGGTTTCCATTCTTTTGGCCTATGATTTTTTTTAACAATTTTTCTTACAAAATAATTTACAAACAATATATGATGTGTGATACCCTCTCTGACTTTTTACAAATAGTATTATAAATTAAACATGTTTTCAAATTACACAAAAACAATTAGTATTGGTTACAATACAAACAATAGTTAACACAAAATAAAGAACATTTTTTTTAAATAAATGGTTGTCTTCAAATCAGACATTTTGCAACAAAATTCCCATTTCCAACATGGAAATATGGTTTACAACAAAGGTTTTGTACTAACTAACATCTTAATTACTCTCTACTATTTACAAGTGGTAATTATTTTTATAGTTCTGATGTTAGTTGTTTCAGACCCAAACAAATGGCCTTATATCTAAAACATTTTTAAACATTCTTGTACTATATACATTAAAACCTTATATTTATATTCTTATTTCTAACTATTATTATAAGTAGGATTCTACAGTTTTTATACAGTCTTTTATACCTTGTCTTTGGGGAATTGTACCCTGTCATTAACAAATAAATAGTATGAACCGTTCACAAAGCACTATGAAATCTGTTTTTCTTTTTTCATGTAAAACAAAAATGTTATTTTAAACAGATTCATGTCTTATGAACAACATATTGTCACCGTACATATTTTAAGTCATTGAAAAATGCATATTTCATTGCATCCAATGTTTGTGATTGCCAAGAATGAAACACAAGGTTCATTTTTTATAATACCCAAAACTATCACTGGTTCACTTTGCACTTATATATTATGTTAATGCTAAATGGTCGTATAGTCTTATTAACATAATAAATTGGTTAGCGTTTTTTCAATGGAGATTTGTTCCATGGGTACTATATTATTGTTTCATCTTAGTTCACAGGAAACTTTTACTTTGTTCACTTCTCTCTCTTAAATTTATATACATGTGGTTTTTATTTCGTTATACTTTTGTTTTTAGATATATATTTTGGGGATATAGGGATTTGGGTGTCTTTTATAAGAGCATGACGTCTTCTTCAGGATGCTGCCCTCTTCTTCTTTCTTCAGTCTTCTTTTCTCCTGCCTTCTGGGACTGGTATCTTCTCCATCTGTTCTTGATGCCATCAGGTTTCTTGGGATCTTCTCCATCTTCTTCTTTAATTCAGAAATACACAACCTGTATTGGTTGATCTTGGCTTATTTTAGGGTTTCTCTTTTATTTATTCTCCCTCGTTGTGGGTTTGGTCATATTGTGTACTGCTTTGTTATTTACTATTTTACCTTCCTGGGTTATACCTTGAAAACCTTTGGTTATGAGACTGGTTTTGGATGACTCATCACTAGTAACTCCTTTTATTTTAACTTGTATTTTCTTTATAATAATGATTTCTTTCCACAGTTGCTATGAATTAATCTATTTATATTAAACTTAATGCTTTCTTCCAAATTTAAATATTATAACTTCATTATTCTAATGATCAATTGCCATTCAATATTATGCTTATATCTGTCACGCTACAGATTGCTCTCCTCCAGAAGTAATTATTTCAGACATGTTTATGGATGAAATAATTTCTTATGATAATTTCATCATTTCTTATAATTCATTTTCTTCTCCATTTTTATATCGACTTTTTTATATTAGAGTTTTATTAATTTTATATATATAATTATTTGTTTTACTACTGATCCTTTTCGGATAGTTAGTGTCTTCTGAGATATATTATAATTGTAATACATTTTCTTTCTATATCAACTTCGTGTTGTATCCTTGGGATATTAATTCCCTAACATTCCCTATCACGTGGGCTGGGGCAGATCAGAGGGGCACTGTACGCTACTTCTCTGCTGGCCATACACCACTTCTATAAATTGAGTACAGGGGCATATCCATCCCTGCTCAAAAAACATAATGCTGCTGGAATTATCTTCAGTCAGTCATCGAATAAATAAATAAAAAGTAGTCTCATTTTCGACTAATAAAAATATCTTTGGATTCTCCACTTCGTAGTCTCTCAGATTATCTCACATTTTCTATCTTAATAAATCTTCATAATCATTATTATACTCATTACATATATATTTTTCCAAAACTCTTAACTTGTCTGATATATTTAATTTAATTATGGTTGAAAACCTTTCTTTTAATAATTCTGTTTACTGTTTACAGTGTAACTCTCTTTCTTCTTCATCTGAATTCTCTTTATACTTTCTTCTGGTTATTCATAGTATTAGCATGGTCTTTATAAATAGTCTTTCGTATTCATTATTTGAATGGTCTTAATATATTATATTTAATTTTTTAACATTGTATCTTTACATTAGATATACAGGTTGTTATATTGATCATTTTATTTAAACATTTTGGTTCTTTCCTTTCTCTTAGAAAGTTATTAATCCGCCTTCGCATTCATTAGCATTAATTCATTTATATTATATTTCATGTGGTATTTCTTCTCTTTGCATTTCATATAGGTTTTATTATTATCATTGGTTCAAAATCATCTTCTCCATCTGTTTGGTATGAGTTGTTCTTCTTCGCTCTTGATTAACTGTTTTCATTATCGTTTCATAGGTAATTAGTCTCTTTGCTTCCAAATTTTTTCCTTCTCTGGCATATTACACTCTTTTTTGTTAGTCTTCTCTACTCCTTCAAATGCTATTGTGAATGTCTAGCATTTATTCTGGATTAACGTTAATTCTCTTTTCTGAATTAATTACTTTATTTTCTTCTCAATTCAATCATAATTGACACATAATTATTTCTTGGAACTTGGTTAGTTTTAATATAAAATTCAAACTATTCTTTTTATTTAATTGAAAAATATTTCTCATAAATCCTTGTAATATGTTGATCTTATCTTGTTTCAAAGTTCTGACGTTCTATCAACATTCAAATTCTGTTTAATTCATTTATTCCCAGAATTGTTTCATTCAGAATTGTTTATAGTAATGTGATCTTACTATTATTTCTGAATGTTTTGGTATTTCTCCAAATTCAAATTCTTCTTAATTATTTACCATAAAGTTTTCTCATAAACTTAGTTATAGTAAGTTAGTCTTACTTTATTCTTAAATTTTTTGTATATTAACTTCAAAATTCCTTTCTTCTTAATTCTTCCAAAATGTTTTTCTCATAATTCAGTGGTAGTAAGCTGTGCTTGCTTAATTTTAAATTTTTTAAATTAAGTTCAAAATTCTCTCTCTTTCTCTTTCTTCCATAAAGTTTTGTTCTAAATTATCAGGTTGTAGTAAGAAGTACTTACTCAATTTTAAATTTTTATAATTATATTTCAATTTAAAAGTCTTTCTTTTCCTTTCTTCCATAAAGTTTGTTCCAAAATTATTAGGTTGTAAGATGTACTTACATTATTTTAAAATTTTTTACAAATTAATTAAATTCAAAATTCTAAAACTCACAACTCATTCTTCATAATATTTCTTCATAGAAGCTTGATTGTACACTCCTTTGATTTTTCCTGAAATGATTTCCCTCAACTCATATGTATTGTTATGCTTATCATTTACCACAACATATGGGCCAGTATATAGTAATAGTAGTTTTTTGGTTATGCCTTCTAAGGTGCTAGGCAGCTCTCTATTTTTTAGGAGGACTTTTTCACCCTCTTTATATGTTACAATTCGCCCTATTGCCTTCTGGTATTTGGCTTGCCGTTTTTCCTGATCTTCTGCTACCTTATTGTAAAACTTCAACTGGTTGAATTTCCTATTGTTGTTCGTTGGAAATTCAATGATTTGTTCAATGTCTCGGGGAGTCGGCTTCTCATACATGGCTGAGTACGGTGGAATTCCTATAGCTGGATGGTGGGCGTAATTTAGGAATGTTTCTGTCGCTGCTAGGTACTCTTGCCACTTTTTCTGTTGGTTGTGACAGTACGTGCGCAATATCCTACCCACTTCTCTTAGTACTCTCTCAGCCGGATTGCTACTTGGGTGGTAGACTGATGTCTTATATGTTTTGACCCCAAGTGCTAATAAAGTGTCTCGCCATCTCCTCCCCTTAAACTGTGTACCATGGTCGGTAATAATAGAAAATGGTCTACCGATCTCTGGGATATACAAATCAATAATCACCGCCAAAACCTTTGCTGTCGTTGCCCGATTAACCGGATATAGCTTTATATACTTGGTGTAGTGATCCATTATGATTACCAAGTATTTATATCTGTGTCGACCACCGCTACGGTGAAATGGCCCGCATATATCCAAAAACACTTTTTCCAGTTTTGCGTTGGAAGTTATCGGTATCATGATACCCTCTGTCTTTTCATTGTTTACTTTTGCACATTGGCAGATCTTACAGGACTTGATATATGTTCTCACCTTGCGGTTGATATTCTTGATCTTACAATTTTCCTCTAGAGCTTGTATCACTTTTAACGCTCCCATGTGACCATACCTGACATGGTAATCGATGATGACCTCCTTTTCTATTTGGTGCGGGATTATCACCTTCCATGTCTCATCGTCCAATGCGGTTTTTATGAATAAAATTCCCTTGTTAAGGTGGTAATATTTAGAAATGGTTTCATCATTGGCTTCTAAACGACTCACAATGTTTTTCAGCTTAGGATCAGACTGCTGATGGATTCGGATATTTATTAACAAAGCTTGTAAATCGGCTCTGGTCGTGAATATGTTATACATTTTTACTAAGCTCTCCTTCTCTCCCTCGAAAGTCTGATCTTCCAGATTTATACGTGACAACACATCCGCTACCACGTTCTTCTTTCCTGGAATGTATTCCCATTTCAGGTCATATTCTTGTAGGGCGAGTACCCACCTAGCCAATCGGCCGTGACTCAATTTGCACCTACGAAGGAACGAGATGGATTTATGATCAGTTCGTACCGTGACTTGATATCCGAGAATGTACGTCCGGAACTTGCTGCATGCGAACACCACGCTCAACAATTCCTTTTCTGTCACACTGTAGTTCTTTTCGCACTGGTTCAGTGTGCGACTAGCGAAGCTTATTACCAGATGTTGTCCCTCCTCATCTTCCTGGTATAAGGTCGTTCCTAAGCTTAGATCGCTAGCGTCACAGTTTAGAAAGAACGGTTTCTTAAAATCTGGGTGACGAAGTATCACACTCTCCAGAAACTTCTCTTTTATCAATCGGAAAGTAATATCTTGATCTTCACCCCAAATCCATTTGTTTTTGGCAGATAACTGTGGTTGAAACTTGGCGGTCAACTCGGAATATCGGCTCTGAAACTTCCTGTAATAGTTACAGAGTCCGAGGAAAGATTGCAATTGTTTCCTGTTTCTTGGTTGCGGGAACCTCTGAATTGCCTCCACTTTCTCTGCTGATGGGGTAATACCTCTGTCGTCTAGGTTGAAGCCTAAGAATTGTACCTCGCGCGCTATGAATTTGGATTTCTCCAACTTCAGTGTTATGTTGTTCTGCGCTAGTTTGTTTAGTACAAATTCCACTCTGTAACAATGCTCCTCCCAGGTTCCGGATGTGATTAGTAAATCGTCAACATAGACGGTGGTAAATTGGAGCGCTTCTGGTCCCAAAATCTGGTCCATGCATGCCACAAATATGGCGACAGAATTGACAAGTCCGAAGGGCAGTCTCTTGAACTGGTAATTGCGCCCTTCGAAAATGAACGCTACATACTGGCGGCTTTGTGGATGCAGCTCTACCTGCCAATAACCACAGACCGTATCCCAGGTGCTAATAAAGTTAGTACCATGAAAACGCTTTAAGATTTCTTCTATTTCACCGGGAGATGTTCTGTCATTCACAATTGTCTTGTTCAACTCACGCGCATCTAAACAGAGCCGGACTTGTCCGTCTTTCTTAGGAACAGCAATAATTGGACTAGTGTAAGGTGATTGACTAATCTCAATTATGTCGTTTTCAATCATCTTGTTTATCTCTGTTCTCACGGCTTCTTTGAGCGACTGCGCTATTGGATATGACCTCCGGTTAAACTCTACGTTTTCTTTAAAACGAAGTTGGCACTGGTAGTTTTTTACCTTCCCTGGTTCATCAGAAAACACCGCCTTGTATTTCTCATATATTGCAATTAGACGATCAGCCATGTGCGTTGGTATTTTCTTGTTATCGCTTCCGCACTGGAAATTACGTATTTCTTGGATCTTAACTGACCATAAATCCTCTCCTCCATTATTGTATATTATGGGTTTAGAAAGAGGGCTGTTTCTTATAATATTAATTTTTCGAAGTTGTTGATGTATTGGGCTGGGAAGTATAGTTGTGCTTCCTACCAGATCTGCGGTCCATGTTACTCCGTCTGGGAAAAGTGATACTTTATTTAAATTAAGATCGATTACTGCCGAATATCTACGAAGAATATCGCAACCGACTAAGATGTCAAATGGTAATCCGGTGGCGATTAAAAATTCCATGTCTAAAGCTATATCACGGCTAACGACACTTAAGGAAACTTGCTTCCTGATGGTTTTATTTTGGCGACCAGTTGCACCTACCAATACAATGTTGTTGACTGGTAACATTGGCAAAGTTTTACCACATGTACTCTGTATTCTCTCCAACTCATTGGAGTTTATTATTGAAATATTAGCTCCTGTGTCTATCATTATTCTAGCGGGAACTCCTTCCACCTCCGCTGTTATATAAATTATCTCATTATTACTGTTGCTGAGACTCTTCTCGTTCTCTTCCAAAAGTTCAGTTCGTATGTCTTTCAAATAATGGTTACAGATAATAGTGATGTTTTTATCATTGTTTGCTTGTTGCAAATCATCCTTTTCTAACCCAGGAAGTACAAGCAGTAACGGGTCATCGTTGTTGATTACTGCCTCCTCTCGTTTAAAGCATTTTGGTCATTGTTTAAGTTATTGTTGACCGAGGCATCGTTCGGGAAACTCTGGTTTGTTTCCTGACGTTCTGTACCCTGGTTGATGTTTAACGCCCTGTTCGGTTGTCTGCCAAGATCTTCCAGGCTGGTACTTCGTCTTTCCTGTTCGTATCTTGGGCCGTCTCGTTCCGCACTCCGCCATCTTCGGTCAGCGCCGTGGAAGCTGCTCCTCCTCGGTTGATAATATCTCCTGGGTCCGCGATCTTCTGCTCTTATAAAATTTACCCTAGGGCGCGACACTCGGTTATTACTATTGCTATTATTATTATTATTAATATTATCATTATAGTAATTTCGGTTAGGTGGGTAAGGCCTGTTACCATTATTGTTGGGATATGGATTTCTCTGACTGTATGGAACATTATTATTTTGTTGATAAAAGTGGTTTCGATTATTTGGGTAGGGGTTGTTATTTCTCACGCCGTTAAAATTTCCGTTAAACTGGTTATTACGCGGCTGGTTGTTAGGGCCGTCGTAATTACTGGGCTGGTTCCGGTTATTTGTATGGTTATTGCCGTTATTGGGGTAAGTAGTCGGCCTTGCTTCTGGTCTCTCATTTCTCTTCCTGCTCTGCCGATAATACTCTTCATTCTCGTATCCCTCCAATAACTCAGTCATTCCCTGGATCGTCTTGATCTGACTACCTCTCCGGGCCCTGATAATGTCCTCATCATAGTGATAAGATATCTTATTCACTAAACATTCTTCTGGGATTGCTGGCTCAAGGTGCTTTGCCATACACACCTTCCCCAAGAAATATGCCGTCATACTGCTACCTAATTGTGACCTGTATCTTCCGTTACAAATATTGTCACGTATCAAGTTCTGGGTGGTCTCAGACCAGTATTTTGTCTTAAACATTTTCCGGAACTGTTGGTAGTCGGAAATTTCACTCCGGTTGGCCATCCACCAATTATCTGTAATGTCTCGGAAGGACTCGTCGAATATCTCCCTGCTATGGCTCCATTGGGTAATTTTATGCTTGGTCAAATATTCTTCTACCCTTGCCAGGAACTCCATCGGCTTGCGTTTGTATTGCCGGAAGTTGAGCCACTCTCGGCTTTCGTTGACAGGCAATCCGGTGAAATGAGTCGGTCTGTTTCTAATCGCTTCCATCTCCTCTCGGCTTTGTCGCACCTGACCGGTGATACTGGCCACGGTCTCTTGTATATCGTTACATCGTTCTGTGACTTGGTCGCGTACTTTTCCGAATTCTTCTTGATTTTCCTTTCTCTGTTCTTCTACCTTCCTACGACTATGTTCTTCAATATTTGTGAACTTGATGTTCACCACTTCTTTAAACTCATTCACCTCCTTTTCGGTCTGGTTGCACTTTCCATCAATCTCTCGAATCTGTCGATTGACCATTATATTTTCTTCTTCCATCTTCTTATTCATCACTTTTTTGTTAACGTTGATTTCTTTATTCAGTTCTTCTCGCAACAATTCCATCCTTTCGTCCAGTTTGTCCAAATTCTCCTGATTGACTTCTCTTAATTCTTCTCTCAGAATTTGATTGTCCTCTCTCAATTCTTCCAATTTCTCCCCCATCTTTTCTTCCAACTTCCTGTTGTCTTCCTTCAATTCTTCTTTCAACTGTCGGTTGTTCTTCTCTATCTTCTTCCTGGTTTCATCGATTTTCTGATTAGTATTTTCAATTTTATTAATCAATTCTTCTTTGGTCGACTTGAATTCTTCCTTGAACAATTGGTTGTCTTCCTTCAATTCTTCCATGTTCTTGTTCATCCCAGTCAACTCTTCTTTTGTGGATTGATTATCCTTCTTCAATTCTTCCATCTTCTCTTCCATCTTCTTGCTGTTTTCTTCCATCTTCTTGCTGTTTTCTTCTATCTTCTCTTCCAGCTTCTTATTTGTTGTTTCGATCTTATTTCCTAAATCTTCTTTCAAGGACTGGTTATCACTCCCCATTTTCTTACTCAAGTCTTCCTTCCATTCTTCCATCTTCTTATTTGTTGTTTGGTTGTCCTTCTTCCTGTTCTCCTCCATTTGTTCCATCATTGCTCTGATCATCTCTTGTATACCCCCATCCTCCGTTCGTGTCGGCTTTTCCAATGGTTCCTTCCGGACATTGACTTCCCCTGTCTGAGTAGGCATTTCGGGTTGTTCAGTTTGTTTGGACAACACCGATTGTAATACCTCTTCCACCTCTACTGGCGTTGCCTCTTTGTTGTCCATATCGTTTTCTATTTCTTTTTCGGCCTCCGCCGCCCGTTTCTTAGATGTCGCACGTCGTTGCATTTTCCCTTGAAATTCTCTGGCTTTGTAGCTGTTGCCTAGCTCCAACTAGTGATTGTGCAGAATGTATTGGCCTTCCAATCGCTAATTAAAGCCCCTAAAGTTGTGCGCCAATTTGTAATAAATTTAATTAAATAATATAGATGTGTTAATAATAATTAAGATATTATGGAGTATGTGACTCCGATGTAATCAAGTCCAATGTAATATGTTGTATTGTAATGTTTATTTGGTGTGGCTCTCGACGTCTTACTGGCCTGAAACACTTCCTTAAGTTTCCCAGCTGGTCGAGTCCCAATGGTAGCAAGACCGGTCGAGTAGCGTAAAGTTGATGAAGAAATATATATGCTCAGCTTCACCGAAAGTTTCAAAACAAAAATTATTGTTTTGAAGAAAATTAAAAACAAAATTATGTTTATAAAAAATAATAATAAAAAAAAAATTTTAATTTTATTAATTAATTAATTAATTAGGATCAATTAATTAATATAGGGCTGTGAAGTTTTAAACAGTGTAATGCTCTTCTGAAAATTTTTATTAAAGTTTTAGTATAATTTAAATAATCTATCACCACTCATAAGACTGTCTGTAAACCAATCGATATTTGTTTACCTTTCTATTTTTTAGGTTATCTTCACTTACGGGTGGTAAAGTCCTTGTAGATTATCAATTAGAATTATATTATTGGTAATTAGTATTATTGAAGAAATAAAGAACTATTAAGTATTGAAAAGTATTAATGTTTTATTAAGTAACAGCAATATTGACTCTTATCGATTAGTATCGATTCTCAGGATATCGAAAAAAGTTACAAGTATATGTTATAAAAATTATATAGGGTTCTTTAAACAGCCAGTTATTACCAAAGTCAGAGAAATCGGGCTAATATTTAAAAAGTATAACGTTACAATCAAATTAATAGTTATTAATAAACACAGACATTGAATAATAAATTGTAAATATAATAATTGTTTTCACCAAACAGCTGTGCTGAACCAAGAAGAAGGCACTGAAATCGTCAAAGCAAATGGCCGCCGTAAAGTTAGTGAGATGTCATTCGTATATTGGACGTTCCAAATAAAAGATTTTCCTGTAGTATTCCTGTTCTGATGTCTGCGAATCTCTTGTAAAATGTTGTGTAGTGTCTAGTGTACTGTTTCTGAGTTGTATTTAGTGTATTCGTATAATTATTAGTTCAAACACTTTCCCCGATTCCATCACTAATTTGGGTTAATGTATTACACAGTTTTCTAGTGTTTTGTGGTGTTTTTCAGAGTAGATTTATATTGTTCTGTGTTATGGAGTGTTACTTGATCGTTTCTGTTATAATATGATAGTTTCAGAAGTATTTTACAAGTCACTCGCGATTTCACAATAACTCACTATACACTCGCTTGTATGACGATTATAGGTTAGGTTATCCACGTTATTAAATGTATGTCATGTTAACCGTTCAACTACCAATAATTAACTAACTGTTTCCTTCAGTTTCAATTAAACTCTTAGCCCATATAATATTATCCTTAACATTGTTCAAAAATATTTTCACATCCTGTGTATACTTTACTATTTCACTATATGAATGCCTAAACTTTGGTTATTTGTCAATTTTATTCACTAGATGTGATTTAAATTAATCTTTCAGTTCATTCTGGTTATTTTCAGATTAAATAATGCCATTTTATAGTGTTTTCTGTCCAAAAAATAGTAATTTTACTTTCAGTTTGGGTATACTCTGAAGAGTCCAAAACATCAAAATTTACTTCCTGACATTATATAAATTCAGCCATTTTATCAGTTATATTTAATATTAATAATCCTATATTGTATTAAAAGGTTCCTATTCCCTTATTTTCTGGTAATTAATTGAATTAGTTGTATTCTGAAACATTATTCTGAAATATATGACTCCCATGTCTAAATTTCTGAGTTTAGTCATTTTATTTTTATTTATAATTCTGAATATAATTTATTAAAATCTCTCTAAATGGTATGTGCAATTATATGGCATGATCTCAAGTTTATTTTGTCTAAACCCCTTTTGTTTATTTGCTTTTAAATGAGTAATTTCTCTGTTTTGATGAAGTTTGGTTTCCATTCTTTTGGCCTATGATTTTTTTTAACAATTTTTCTTACAAAATAATTTACAAACAATATATGATGTGTGATACCCTCTCTGACTTTTTACAAATAGTATTATAAATTAAACATGTTTTCAAATTACACAAAAACAATTAGTATTGGTTACAATACAAACAATAGTTAACACAAAATAAAGAACATTTTTTTAAATAAATGGTTGTCTTCAAATCAGACATTTTGCAACAAAATTCCCATTTCCAACATGGAAATATGGTTTACAACAAAGGTTTTGTACTAACTAACATCTTAATTACTCTCTACTATTTACAAGTGGTAATTATTTTTATAGTTCTGATGTTAGTTGTTTCAGACCCAAACAAATGGCCTTATATCTAAAACATTTTTAAACATTCTTGTACTATATACATTAAAACCTTATATTTATATTCTTATTTCTAACTATTATTATAAGTAGGATTCTACAGTTTTTATACAGTCTTTTATACCTTGTCTTTGGGGAATTGTACCCTGTCATTAACAAATAAATAGTATGAACCGTTCACAAAGCACTATGAAATCTGTTTTTCTTTTTTCATGTAAAACAAAAATGTTATTTTAAACAGATTCATGTCTTATGAACAACATATTGTCACCGTACATATTTTAAGTCATTGAAAAATGCATATTTCATTGCATCCAATGTTTGTGATTGCCAAGAATGAAACACAAGGTTCATTTTTTATAATACCCAAAACTATCACTGGTTCACTTTGCACTTATATATTATGTTAATGCTAAATGGTCGTATAGTCTTATTAACATAATAAATTGGTTAGCGTTTTTTCAATGGAGATTTGTTCCATGGGTACTATATTATTGTTTCATCTTAGTTCACAGGAAACTTTTACTTTGTTCACTTCTCTCTCTTAAATTTATATACATGTGGTTTTTATTTCGTTATACTTTTGTTTTTAGATATATATTTTGGGGATATAGGGATTTGGGTGTCTTTTATAAGAGCATGACGTCTTCTTCAGGATGCTGCCCTCTTCTTCTTTCTTCAGTCTTCTTTTCTCCTGCCTTCTGGGACTGGTATCTTCTCCATCTGTTCTTGATGCCATCAGGTTTCTTGGGATCTTCTCCATCTTCTTCTTTAATTCAGAAATACACAACCTGTATTGGTTGATCTTGGCTTATTTTAGGGTTTCTCTTTTATTTATTCTCCCTCGTTGTGGGTTTGGTCATATTGTGTACTGCTTTGTTATTTACTATTTTACCTTCCTGGGTTATACCTTGAAAACCTTTGGTTATGAGACTGGTTTTGGATGACTCATCACTAGTAACTCCTTTTATTTTAACTTGTATTTTCTTTATAATAATGATTTCTTTCCACAGTTGCTATGAATTAATCTATTTATATTAAACTTAATGCTTTCTTCCAAATTTAAATATTATAACTTCATTATTCTAATGATCAATTGCCATTCAATATTATGCTTATATCTGTCACGCTACAACTGCTATATAAGAAGCTGCTCTGCAGTTTCGTATCTGCACATAGGCTATACCACTTGAGCTGTGTATGTGGGACACATAATTTTAAAACATCTCAATGCAAGAGATATGGCCTTTAAAGGGAAATTCCCGACCGGTTCCAAAACAGTTGTTGGGAATAAGATTTTATAACAGGTATCGCATTTGCTTTTCTTGGTTCTGACATAAGTTATGAACGCGATGATAAGAATAAAAAAGTAATTAGGTATCAGATGATGTGTGGTACAATACAACGAACACGTACAACGAAGGTACAAGAAACAAAACAAGAAGTTGTAAAATGAAGTTCTATAAAGTAATGGTGATACTTGTACTTACATATGTTAGTGAAACATGGACGATAACTGGGAAAGAAAAGCAACATATACAAACCGCTGAAATGCATTTTTTAAGGCACGTGAGTGGTTATCGTCTAAGGGATCGAGTGCATAATGAACATATAAGGGCCGGACTGGGTATATTCTCCATCAACGATAAGATAGAAGAACGAAAGCAGCAGTGGATGGAGCACGTCTACAGAATAGACCACCAAAGGCTAGTAAAGCGCGCTGTGGACTGCAAAACAGTTGGCAGAAGATCTGTGGGTAGGCACTGGAAGAGATGGCTGCAGTGAAGACGGAACAGGCTATAAGCCTACATCGTGACGTGCCGACGACGACGTCTGTATTACACTGTCATTTTATAAATACAGTATCATTATCATCATCATAAAAGATTCGGTTTTCATAAAAGACTGTGAAATGCAGTATAACACAATACAATTAAAGTGAAAACAGTATATTCTTGTTGAAAATAAATGTATCTATTATACAATGATAAAAACAAAATCTGAATAAAATGAGTAATCTGTGCATATAAGCTACACATACTATTTACAGTTGTTTTGTTACACATTCTACTCTTATTTCTTTCATTCCTATTTCTAGCACTTTATGCTCTTTATCCATACCGTTTACTACGTCGTTTTATTGTTTTATAGTACCGTTTTGGCAGAGAACATAGGTAGAGAGGTAGAGATAGTCGGCCGCACATTGTTAAGGAGTAGTGAACGGTAGCAGATAGGACCCGCGGGGACGGCGAGAAGTATGGGCACGCGATACAGTACAGGTTGGCATGCGCGGTTAATTGCTGCTCAGAGGGTTCCGCAAAGAAACGAGGGGGATCAGTGTACTGTATGTTATGTGGTCGACATAAACGCCAAACGAACGACTTTCACGCTTCTTTACAGGTGCTTTCCTTTCACGCCGCCTCTATAATTCTGTTTTCCGTTTCATTGATTAGAAAAAACTTCAAATTAAAAACAATTTCTGCAATTCAGAGACGAACTAAAGTTTTTCGCAGTAGTTGATAGAGTAGAGATTCTTCTTGAATAATGAAATTCATAGTCTTTTATACAATTATACAAATCAAAAACTTAAGTTATTCAATTATCTGTTATTATCATTATTATTATTTTGTTTATATTTTTTACGCAGGCTCCTACAACCTGCCGATCCACTCACTGAGACAGAAGTACACCTAGTACAGGAACAGGGGACAAATGTGGAAGAACGATGCATACACCCTTAGTACATCACGCTTGAAAAAGACATAAATCTGAGGGATTTACTGTGTCAAGTAAGAAGACGTCTGTGGCAAGAAAAAAAAATAGAAGACATAGTAAATTCTAAGTAACTTACTGTGTCTGTAACGATTAACGCCAGAAAATGAATGTGGCAGGTCGAACATGCAGTCAGAAAATTCCATACCTTACTGTCAACTGAAAATTCCTTGACGTCAACAGAAGTCGATGACGTCAGCATAGAGGTTAGCAACTTCAATGTATCTCACAATTGAACTATATGATCCTGCATGTCCCAATAAACTTGAAACTTACACGAAGTGTGTAGGTAGGGACCGTCAAACCAATTGTCATGGACAATTTACCAAGTCTAAGAAGAACTCGATGAAAAAAAAATAGCAGAGCTGTATGATTTCTTCTAGTCAAGAGTGAAGGAAGACCAAGAAGTTGCGTGACGTCCAATAAAAAAGAAAACGATCCAATAAACAATAAAAATGTATTATTATTATACTTATCTTTTTTCTATTTGCATCGGCCATCTGACGACCACATGCCAATTTCAATTGTTTATTCCTTGTTCTTTTTTTCTCCAACATTCTTTCATCTTTTCACTAATTTATTATTATTATTACTATTATTATATTACTATTATTATATTATTGTTATTATTATCATCGTCATATTCGTAGATAGCTTAGAGGGGCTGCAACAACTAATGAATAGAGTGACAGAAAGGAGCCGTAGATATGGTATACACATCAATGTTAATAAAACGAAGCTAATGACTGTATCTAAGAACAAGTTCACAAACTGCACCCTTAATATAAACCAAAGGCCAGTTGAACCTGTAAGCAAATTTACATACCTTGGTGCTATAGTCAGTGAACAATGGGACACTCTCAAGAAATAAAGAGCAGAATTGAAAAGGCAAGAGCAGTGTACACTATAATTAGCAGTTTATTCAAAATTCACGATTTAACTAACAATTAACACAAAGATGAGACTATTACGCTGCTACGTATTCTCGGTCGTCTTCTACGGTGTAGAATCTTGGACTTTGACTGAAGCCATAACTAAAAAATTGGAAACTTTCGAAAAGTGGCTTTACCGTGGAATACTGATCATTTCATTGACAGCGCATATTAAGTTCTTAGACATAATGTTGAAGTTCTTAGGAAGATGCGGAAAGAAAGGGAAGTTATTAACAAAGTGAAGATAAGAAAGCTTCAGGATCTGGGGCATCTCATGAGAAACGAACAGAGGTTTTATTTATTGGAGTCCATACTACAGGGAAAAGTACTTGGAAAGAGAGGAGTTGGACGGCCGAGAATCTCATGGTTGAGAAATTTAAGGACCTGATTTGCGATGAATACAACTGACTTATTCCGTGCAGCAGTACAGAAAGTCAAAATAGTCTGTTTGATATCCAACATCCGAAACGGATAGGAACTACCAAAGAGATTATTATTATTATTATTAATTATTATTACGTTATTCCAATAATCTGAATTCTAAAAATAGTCTTTTATGTTCTATACTACAAATATTTTCTTTTTATTCTATTTCTACCTGAGGTATTCTTTCATTAGTCCCCTCAAATTCTGATATTAATATCCTCTTCTATTCTTCACCTCTTGACATCAACTCAAATACAGGCTCTTGATTCTTTCTTTTTAACATCAAAGGAAGGGCAGCCCCACGCTTTAATCTTAGAAGGAGTCGACTCTGGGGTCAACAAATCTTAATGCGACGTTTCGGCCACTCAAACAATCGGCAGCCGTCTTCAGGCTAATTATAGACTAATGCATGTAAAGAAATTAATACAGAGTCAACAAAATAATAATAACAAAACGTCACATAATGTATAAACATCTACTGGCTGATAGGCAGAAAATCACGGTTAAGTCTCGTCAACAAACTGTTGACCTATAAAGCAGTTCTTAAACCGGTATGGACTTATGGTATTCAACTTTGGGGTACTGCTAGTACAAGTAATATTGAGATTATCCAGCGCTTTCAGTCCAAAACTTTAAGATCAATAGTCGACGCTCCATGGTTTGTCTCCAACAACTCTATACACCGCGACCTCAAAGTTCCAACCGTGAGAGAAGAAATCATGCGCCTCTGCAGGACTCACATATCCAAATTAGAACAGCATCCTAACCACCTGGCAATCAATTTGTTAGACAACAGTGAAGATATTTATAGACTAATTAGGCACAAACTATTAGACTTACCATTCAGGTTTAGCTAATAATGTATTCTCTGTATTTTCTGTATTGTACTGTCTGTGATATCTGTTCTGTATGTTTTTGTATTCGTGTCATTAATAAGTGTTAATGTCAACCTGTATATGTGCCTTATGGGCCCAGTGTTTAATATTTGAACTTATTGTATCATGCCAGCAGGAAGTGGAAGTGATTTTTGTTCATTTGTTTACATGTTTTATCATTTAGTTTTGTATTTTGTGTACCTCTTTAATCTATTATTATAAAAAAAAAGAAGAGCTGTCAATGGTCAGATCTTCATAATCCTGTATGTGTGTTGTCAGCCAATTTGTTAAATGTTCGCTTAGTCGAACACACACACACACACACACACACACACACACACACACACACACACACACAAGCACAATGCACACGAACACGTGCCCACCGATAAGGTCAACAAAGCACTGCGATTGGCTGCCGATTGTTTGAGTGGCCGAAACGTTGGAATTATTTTTTTTAATTTTTTATTTGTTTACTGTGATGGCAAAAGTCCGTCAGTAAAATTCAGATTCAAATGTGTATGTTATACTCACACACCGGATTCGGCCAATGACCGAAATTTTTGCCCACGACGCGATGTGAACAGACCAAAATACCCATAACGCGACGTGGGCATTTGTATTCGGTCATTGTCTGAAACTAAATGTCCACAACGCGTTGTGGAAAAACGCAGTTGCTCAATAGCCTGTGTAGATTCTTCCTTCGGACTTTGTGCAAAATGGTATTACCCACAACGCGTCGTGAGTATGAGCGTTTGTCCACAACGCGTTGTGTATATTTGGTATTTACGCAAAGACCGAAAATATGGGCACAGGCAACGTGCACCACTGCGTAATTTGTTTTAGTCTTTCACTTTTTAATATTTTTGGTTCGTTTTTGTTTTTGGGGGTTTTTTTAAAGCAAGGTTACATATTTTATTTTATTTTTTATTTACAAAAAATACAATTGTCGGGTAATGTATAACATACAATACTTAAAATTAAATGACTAACTTAGTGTCTATTTAACGATACTGAAATTTTACATTGATGTTTTACTTTTTTATTAATTTTGTTGCTACGATGCCTAATTATTAGCACAAGCAGTGTTCCTGTGGCATTTGGAATTGTATTTTAAGTTGTTCTTGAAACACTTGCACGATTTTCCTGCACAACGTTTTTTGCAACCGCATTTCACAAACCTTGTTTTGACCCAGACGCCACCATTGCTTCATGTCTTACATTAATTGGTTTTTCGGGTACCTCGTCAGTTTTTATAAATTTATTTTTAATCACTTGAAATTGATTTCTGGCAAACTGTTTGTCCAACGTTCCATGTTTTGAACCAAGGGTGTGAAGATCTTCATTTATATTCATCACGACTGCCGTCACATTTCGAAGAGCTAATCGCCAACGATCAACCTCAGGTATGTTCAACAACACATTTCCCCTACCGACACGGGTGTTAGCTTCTTTTCAGTACTTTTCAACATTCCCTCAGCCTGCTGCTTTAAGTCAATTATAGACTTTTCTCGAGCAGTTTCAATGGCAGTTTTCTTTGAGCAAAGTGAACATAAAGGAAAGTTATTTCGGTCTTTGTGCAAATACGGAATACCAACAACGCGTTGTGGACAAACGCTCATACTCACGACGCGTTGTGGGTAATACGATTTTGCGCAATGTCCGAAGGAAGAATCTACATCGGCTATTGAGCAACTGCGTTTACCCACAACGCGTTGTGGACATTTAGTTTCGGACAATGACCGAATACAAATGCCCACGTCGCGTTATGGGTATTTTGGTCTGTCCGCATCGCGTCGTGGGCAAAAATTTCGATCATTGGTCGAATCCGGTGTTTGCGTATAACATGTACAATCCATGACAGCAATGTTTTAAAGAAATGTATAATAAGTGAATTATTTGATTCACCTTGGATACGATATTAATTACGGATTTATCAAGGACATTGAGAACCCGTTCTCCAATGAGAACGGATGCTCCACGAGAACATTAACTACGATTATGTACTAAAGAACTTTGAGCAACAGGGAATATTTTCAGCAGGTGTTGCCGGAAAGAAACTTGACTAGTAACGTTATGAGACGATGGCGGTACCGTCCTTATTGTACGAGTACGAGGCATGCTCATTACGCGTAACTACGAAATCCACATTCAATTAGCAGAAATTCGTTCGTTTGTTCATTTGGTCAGTGGACCCGAATAAGTAACACCAGACGAGACCGAAACAGGAATCTTAGAGCAGAGTTGAACGTTTTCTCATTCACTGAGAGAATTTATGACTGTCAGAAAAGATGGCAGGGGTGTCCGTTGAAAATGACGGAAGACAGGTCGCTGAAAATTAGTTATTTCAATATTCACATTCGGTCATGTAACCAGAAGAGTCTTATAAAGAAGTGAGCTTTAACATGCTGTTGAGGTGAACTGTTTCAACAATTTTTGAAGTAACGTACTCTTTGCAGTCGTTAGGCTTTAAACAGTTCTACACAGACCATGATCAAATACATCTTCATAGTTTTCATTAAATATCTTTTATCATATTTCTATATTTAGTTCTTGGAATAGTCTCTACTGTATCTTTCATTCTGCAAATAAAGTGAAATGAAGATTATAGTCAATACTGAGCCTCACCATGTAATGTGATTCATAAGCCCAATTTTCTTAATTGCAATTTGACTTGAACCGATCAGCAGCAGCCCATCGTTTATTCAGCCTGGCTAATCGATCAGAACGATCTCTCCGTAGGTCGGTCACTACCAACGAGTGGTAGTCACGTAAGGACACTCGATTAAGTTCATTACGTACGCCCCGCTGACGAGACACTCGTACCTCCCTCCCCCAGTGTATCAAACTAATGCACTTATAAACTACAAACTTAACTAACCTAGCTACATTTTACAACATAGCTTCCTATTGTAACTTACAAAATTTATCTAAGATAATAAATGACAGGTTATCGAGAATTGGTGAGAGTCTGATTTTACAAGAACAACAAGGGTTTCGGAGGGGAAGGTCCACAATTGATAATACCTTTACGTTAAAACAAATAGTGGAAAAGAGAATTGGATTTAATGCAGAAACACATCTTCCGTTTTTGGACCTCGAAAAGCACTTGACAGGTTGGATAGACCAACATTGTAGAGGATAATGCAGAGACGAGGATACCCTATTTATTTAATAAAGGTAACTAAAAGTTTATATAATGGAACACAGATACAGATAAAAACTAACAGATTATCAGAGTCCATTGGAATAACCCAAGGCGTTCGGCAGGGTTGCAGTCTTTCTCCTGTTTTATTTAATATCTATATAGATGATACCATAAGGAAATGAAAATTGGACGCCCCCAAATGGGTAAAGGAATTTATTTAAATATTTTAATGTATGCAGACAATCTTGTGATCATCCAAGAGAATGAAAATGACCTCAGAAGGTCGCTGTTTTATCTTACTGACATTTTGGCAGATTACAATCAAACCATTTCCTTATCCAAAACAAAAGTTATGGCTTTCCTGGGGCAAATCATATTAGAACAAAGATTATCATACAGGACTCGCCAATAGAACCGGTGCCAGAGTTCAAGTATCAAGGGTGCAGCATCACATACCAAGATGATAAGGAGGTTGAAAGCAAAATTAGTCTTTTCCAATCGCTTTATGGCTGTATCATTAAACATTTAAAGAAGAAAACAAGGAAAGAAACACAATTAAAATATTATAATGTAATGGCCATACCTCAACTACTGTATGGTAGTGTGACTTGGATTAGAAAGCCCAAAGATATATCTAGAATACAAGGAGCGGATGAGGTTCTTGAGGGCTGTAAAGTGTTGTACCGGGAGAGGCCTTATCAGAAATGATCATATTAGAAGGGAGCTAGGCATATCTGAAAGCTTAAATGAGAAAATCTCCCGGTACAAAACGGAGTGGCGGTTACGCGTAAAGAGAATGGATCCAACTAGATTTTCAAGAAGAGCCCTTGACTATCATCCAAGGGGGAAGAGAAGTGTGGGAAGACCCGTAAGCGATGGTTAGATAAATTTCATTGAGACTGAACAGGCCTAATCCGTAAAGGATGACAACGACGACTAGTTCCTATTCTACTGTGACTTTCAAAATGTGAGAACAAATTTTGTTTTAATGATATGTATGCCTACGTCTCATTTGTCTGTGTTTCGAGAGAAGTACAGTATACTGCTTAATATCTCATTTCTAATTTATAATTACATATTTATCAAAGGCCTAATAGAAAGCAATTTATCACTTTCGTTTTTCCTTTCCCTTAAGCTTAGTTGTGAACTTAAATTCCGCCCGATTTCCAAGACCTGAATACAAGCTTTAAGCAAATAACAAATCCTCTATATGGAATTGTTTGTTATTGAGTTATGAATGAGAGTTCTACGCTAAACAGACATGCAGACATACCCTTGTAGGAGAACATACAAGAAGGCACACAAGAACACACACACATTTATATACGTTAAGTATTTAAGTATCAGAGAGAGACAGGAAGAGAGATAGATAGATACATAGATAGATAGATAGATAGATACAGATAGAGAGAAGAAGGAGGGAGAGAACTAAACATAATGAATTTTGTTTAGAAAAAAAAATAAGGAAATTTGTTTTTACCTCTACAAGACAGACATGTGTTTGCAATATTTTATAAGTAAATGAAATGTAAAATACTAACAAACGCTGTTTCAAACGCTTCATGTTTTCACGGAACCCTGTATACTCTTTCACGGAAGTCAGCGTCAGAAAATTCTTGCCTACCTTCAAGATACGTTAAAACAGAGTGCAATCGTCACTGAAGGGAAGGGTGACAATCACCCCAACGTGTGCGGGGGAAGCGCGGTAGGTAGTAGGCCTATTTCTCTGAGAAGCGCGGTGAATGCAATGCAAAGTAGCAGCGAGTGAGCGAGCGGACAGCAGTATGAGGAAATGGCTGAACCTTGTAGCACGCCACCTTACCATGACAAATCGGCGTCTGGGGCCCGCTGTGTGTCCACCACCCTCTTCGCCGGACACTTCCATTTTTTCGCTAACTTAATTAAAACTGCTCTCCACCACAATACGACCGCGGCGTCGGCGTCGGCGTCGTGGTCGCCATTCGCCGGCCGCCGGAATAATTGAGAAGGATAGACACACTCGGTTCATAGTCTCTAATTAGTTTTAACCCAAAGTAAAATCTCCTCCGCCTCCACCGTCACCCTTTCGTCATAACACCTCTCCGTTCCAACCTCCACCCCGTTGTGTTCACTCGTACTGTGAAACGTTGTTATTATTTTTTTTTCGTTCCTCTTGTTATATTTGTTTGCATGAAAAATGTATTCCTGCGAATTTTTTTAAACTTTTCTTTTTCGCTCCTCGTTTTTTTTTTCATTTGAGAATATTAAAGTTTATGGTTGGTCAGTTGGCTTGTGCATTCGGCGTCGTGATTTGTTAAGGGTTTTGTTTTGTTCTGACCATTCTCCCAGGGACGATATATAATGCACATTGTACAAAAATTTAAAGGAAATAATTTCAAATTAACTTTGTTCTTTCGTCTCAGTAACTGTAATCTGTAGGTACGTAAACCCCAGTTGAATCCTAAAAGCAGGTGAAATAAATTTTATAATTTTAATTTTTAGTTAAATATTATGACTTAACTTATCTTGCATAATTTTACACATTATTTTGTATCTGTATCGTCCTGTGCTTCCGAACTATCCGAGAGGAATGCTGTTTTATTTTTCGAGAACGTAGAGCACATCATTTCTTTTATATTCTTATCTACTTTTTTATTTTGTATATTTATACTTGTAGATACTTATTCGTCGTCTCACAGTCGTTCTTACCACCACGAAACCATCTTTTTAATTGTTCGATTATTTCCCGTCCTCGTTTAGTGAATCTTAGATAGGCCACATAAATCTGAGTATGAGGATAGTGAAACGTTTTGATTGAGCGTGCTCCTACTGGGCAGAAACTTGGACATTAAGGAAAGAAGAGGAGAGAAGATTACAGGCCTTCAAGATGTGTAAAACTGAGAAGCATGGAAAGGATTTCCTGGAAGGACAGAGTAAAAAATGAGAAGGTGCTTCAAAGAGTAGGAAAAGATGAGAGTGGTCGATATCATTAAGGACAGGAAGACAAACTGTTTGGTACACTGAATGCAGCAAAACACGAGGTAATGTGACGGTAAAAACAATGGAGGGGATGGTAAATGGAAGGCGGAACAGAGGACGGAGGAGAGACTATAGACGATAGACGACATACGGATACGATAACAGGAAAAGACACTAGCTGGGTTAGGAAAGCATGGAGGGAACACGCCCTGTAAGACCTGCCCTAGGGCAAAAAAACACTTTCTGAGATTGGCCACTTCATGCTCCTCCAGCGCTACAATCCTCCACTAAAACCTTGGCCTCCTCTATGACGCGTCACTATTGGAGCCAACACCATCCAAATTCAAACAACCATCTTCTCAGATTATCAACACTATCTATCTAATTTATTTTGGATCTCCCTCTTATCCTTGGCCCACCTGGCTGTGCCACATGATTATTCGATCTGGTTCGCTGTTCTACATGCGAACGATATGTTCAGACCGCTTAAGGCTCATTTATTTTATAAACTGGGTTGTCGGCGGCTCATTGTATTCTCATATAAGAGATTATATACTCATATAAAATTAAAACACCTCCTCCATAGGCCGTTATTTCAAATAACCCCCAACCCCTGCCCAGATCTTCCTATCAAATTATCTTTGTTGATCATGGTTATGTTGTTTACCGGGGTTCTCGTCCTTTTTTCACATTGGCAACGTCTCAGAGACGTAAGTTAATATTGGTCTTACCAGGTTTCTGTATATCTGCCAAAATCTTTTCTATCGGTAATTAAAAGTAGTGTGCTTTAAAAGTTATTAAAAACCTTTAGAAAGTGTAGTTTTATATGGCAGTGAAATAGGAGATTATCAAAAAGAAAGAAAAATGGTACCTACAGAGCTTTTAATTATGTTATGGCGAAGAGTGATTAAGCTGAAACAGACCGATAGACTGAGAGACGATGAAATATTGACGAGAACAAGAGAAGGCAGAAAGCTGTTAAAAGTAATAATAAACAAGAGAAAAAATCACCTTGGTCGGGCCGTTATTGCGTATAAACTGCCTGAAACAATGGATCATAGAGGAAATGGAAGGGAAGGGAGGACAGAGAAAAAAAGGTTAAATGTTTGATGGCATCAGAAACGAAAGAAGTTATAGATAAATGCAGAATGCCAATAAAATGGAGAACATCAAGTTGTAACCTATGGTAAAACAGTCTGAGTAAAGACAGATTACTAAAGACAGACAGTCCTATTCCTGCTACGAGTTTTGCTCTTATCTCCAGCGATAAATCATTAATCCGTCTTTCTCCCCTAACCGTAGTATAGTCTTAGTGATTACCACGTTAGTAACTGCACGCGGTCTTCTTACAAATCGTTTCATGCAACTACTTATCAAACTAGTTATTTGTACACCGTTTACTGTCTAATACTACGCCAATATTTTTTAGTTGTCCCAGGTAAGTTTAATTACGTCTGCTTCCATTCTTTTCTATTGACGCACGTTTTCCTCATGTTTTCTTTCCTATGCTGAAGGATTTTCATTTGTTGCAAAAGAATTCCTTTTCTGATTGACGAACAGCTTTTTCGCTGAGTTTTCATTTTTTCTCTTAGCCCGTATATTTCGACTGAACATCTTTTCCCATCACTCATGATTTACAATACAACGCCCCATTGCACACCTTACAGAATTAAAATGTAACAAATAGAGAAAACAATTCCTTATACAAGCTTACACACGTGTAAATAATCAATGAAGACTAAGCCATAGGTAAACGGTTCTAAGGAAAGAATGAAGTCTTGAATTCAGAACAAAGTCTAAAACTTAAAGCTGATGATTCTTTTCTGTTTTTGAGAACTTAAATCTAACTTAGTGCAAAGGCTACCACGAACGGAGTCAACATTATTAACATTGGAAACTACCGGTTGTTGGGCCGTGGGTGACTGTTTACAGCGTGATTCATATTTTCTAAAAGTTTCGGCCATCCACTCGAGGTCTTCATCGGTAGAAACGCGTTCAACAAAGGTTGGCAGGTCGAACGCACCTGAAGCAGAGGTATAAGCAATAAGTTACCGGGAAAGTGAGGTTCCCTAAGTAACTTTCCATCGGCTACGCGAGCCAATCACAAAGCACCAAACTGTTTTGGTGTTCGGATTTTAATAACTTTAATCCAGTTATCCTACTCTGGCAATATTCCAAACCGTATGAATATATCTGTGTGAAACTTTAAGTATGTGAAACGTGAAAAGGAGAGAGTGAGACACAATGGAAATGATCTTTCAGCACAGTCTACATATTAATCATAATATTACCGAGTAAGACGTTAGTTATACTCAGAGCACGGCGAAGGCGAAAGTTGGGAGGCAAGAGACAGGGGTTAAACTACTGGCTGAAAATGGACGCGGTGTTATGATATCACCACCAGCTCCTCCTCGCCACCCCTCGTTACGTAGCCAGTGGACTTCTGTTTGACCCTTCGCCTCCACCCCCCCCCATACCCATGTTACGTCTCAAACACAGACTTCCCCCATTTCAAGACATTCGCAACTAATATAATTTCGCAATTTCTCATCGTCTCTCGCTCCCGTTTGTCCACTGCTCAGCATATGAATTCGTTGTTTGAATACTAAGTAATTGGTCAACAGCCGGTAATAATATCCTACACGACAGCAATCTCTGTGCGTATACAGGGTGTTTCACAATGTAATGAAAGTACCTTCTGGACATACTCTACTCGTAAAAATACAAAATATATATGAATATATGTGTAAAAATGATTTTTGTTTTGTTTTGTTACAGTGTCCATTTAGCGAAAAATCTAACCAAATATCGTAACTTGGAATTCAGGTTTTTTTTTAACTATTTGCAATCAGTGTAACATAAAAATAACATACTATAAGCAAGTCTCATTTGTCTAGTACTTGTCTTTTATGATAAACTTGATTTTAGTTTGTATCTTCTTCTTCTCTAGTTATCAATCCGTAGATTGGTTTGTAGCAGTTTCCACACCGATCTTCTCTGTCCTTCCAGTTCCATCTCCTCATAGGAATTAGGAATTAAATTTTACATCACCAATAATCTGTTTCATATATTGATGTCTCGGTCTTCCTCTTCCTCTTTTCCCTTCAATGTAACCTTCTATTATTGTTTTTATTAAATTCTCGTGACGCATGATATAGATAATAAATTCAACCTTTTGTTTCACAATATTTTGTCAAAAACTTCTTGTTTCTCCAACTCTAGTGAGAATCTCATCATTACTAACCTTGTTGATCCATCTTACTTTCTGTAACTTTCTATAACTTACAGTGCACAAGTCTTCTCCTTTCCTCTGTTGTAATTGTTCACGTCTCACATCCATATAGAGCTAAGCAGGAACTCTTCAGGAACCTCTTTCTTGTTTTCAGGACTATTTCTTTAGAAATCAATAATTTCCATTGACTGTTAAATGCAACTTTAGCCTGTTCAATCCTACGCAAAAATTTCTTTCTTACATTTTCTGTCTTCTACACTTAAACGATAAATACAATTCAGTGGTTAAGTCTATGTAATACACTTTTAATAGGCCTTACTACTATTTCACGTTACAACTTTTCAAACTACTTGGCCTACGAGCATGTATAAAGTAAGAGTTTATCAAGTTAAATTACTCAATGACAATATTAATATTTATCACATACTAATTCTCTGCAACAGGATGTCACACTTACTTTAGTGTACCGACTCTTAAGAATTATCCCAGGGCGCCAGTAATAAATAAACACAATTTGATTGTTATTAATTAAGTTTTTTAATAACGATTTGCATTCACATATTACAAATTTATAAGTCAATACTTCAATAAATTTACTATAAAATTTGTTCGTGCTTATTTCTTGGCAATAAATTCTCAGACTTATTGAGTCACCAAATATGATTGACATACATTTAAAATAATAAGCAATATTAAAATGAGTGTACATTTATTATTTACGTGTATGTTGAATTCACTCTGCGATGCGATGTCATCAATTCTGCGGGTTCCAGGCTGGTGATCTGACGTTGACCGTTGAACAGTTATCCTTGTTAGTTTGCACTATTTTTACACTGGTTTCACAGGTATTACACAATTCACTTTAATTAACTTAGTGATAATTACACATGTGCCCTATACTAATACACTTGTTGAATACTCAGTATATCCTTATTAAAGCTAAGTGCTTCCAACACCGGATTGATAACTACTCTCGACCGACTGTCCCGTACAATGATGTTTGACACATTAAATTTCGCTATGTATTTCGACATTCAACGATTGATGTTGTACTAAGTAAAACTTGGATATATTACTCGATTTTAATTTATCTTCTCTAGTTACTCTGAAAATTATTCTTGTCAACGTTTATTGAGTGTTTATGATACGTAACTTCCACAAGGCTTAATATCGCGTTACCGTAACTGACTTTTCCGTTGCGATTGAAATATACTTATTTAATTTACTGACAAATTTCTTAATACACTAAATACGAGTCTTTGTATTGTAATCTCCCCGTAGACTAACTTAACTTCCTACACTTCGTTTTTTTCTATACATTGCTACAAACTACCCTCACCAACTATCTACAAAATACACGCCGATTGGTCTGACATACCGCTAATTTCAAATTTACCCAATCTGTCTAGTGAACACGTCCCGCGTAAAAAATGACGCTTTCCGTTATTCGTCAACTATTTGCGCGTGAAAATGTGGTAGGAAACGGCGTCTCTCTCCATCTCGCTCTTCTCGCTCTCTGTCTAACCTAACGGTTCCTTTTGTTAGATGCACTTAACTTTTTACAATCTTAGGAAAGTTTTCTGACACCCTTGAAAATAATACAGTTTTATGACGGTTCGTCCGCTATGTTACTTTTCATAGTTTTTAGCCGGCTCACGGGCGTCAACGCAAGGTCGTCTTTATGAACAACTACCGCGCCCTACTACAACATTTAATATTTCTTACTTTGAAGTACCACCACTCTAATCGGTAGTTTTAGTTTTATTTTCTCCCCGCTTTCTACGAATTTATATTTCTCCCTGGGTACAACATGACTTTGTCCCCGTAAAATTGTTGAGAGTGCAATTTTCCCGTTATATCTAACTTATGCTAAACTTGTGTTGCTACCACTAATACTCACTTACACTTCCATGAGCGCTTTCAAGCCTCTCGGCTCATATTCAGATGGAAACAAAAGGTTGTTTTTCAAAGTTTTCTATGGAAACATTACAAACTACTTCAGCCTTGCGTAGAAAAATGTGTACCAGACACTGCGTGGAACAGGAGGACGCAGATGCAGAGCGGCTGTGTCCTGCCCTGCGTCTCAACAACACGTCTACATTGAAACCCTACAGTATACAGAATCTACGCTGCGCTGCCCTTCGCTACACTGCGACGGCTGCGTCAAAGTGTACGCCTAATTGTATACTACCCTGTGTATAGAGTTGTAACGTTGGTTGCATACCTCCTAGGCGTAGTAACACTACGGCAAATTACTATCGCCGTAAATGTTACTGACTCGATCATATCAGTTACTATTAATTATGTTTCATCAGTTACTATTGATTTCATCTAATCACACCTTTACAATCTTTAACTCTAGTTTTTAATGGCACACATCCGTATTCTGTCGGGTGAAAACCATCCTACAATTTTAATAAAAGTAAACAACTTTTCGAGTAGGTTACTATAAATATGTGATCGTTTTCAGGTGTTTGAAACTTAATGTAACCTATGTTACAACTAAAACTATATAAAATTTTCATAAATATAGAAGCAAATCGTCAGTTAAATTTAATTCCATGGCTTTAATTACGACATGATTCTTTTTTTTGCAACATTGTATTTATTTTTAGAGTTAAGATTTAACGTTTAATGGAAAGAAAAGACCGCTCTGTGGCAAAATTTATAAGAATTTAAGAAAAAGGTTGCTTTATATGGTGCAGAGACATGGACAATGAGGAAAGAGGATGAGAAAAGATTAGAAGCATTTGAGATGTGGGTTTGGCGAGCAATGGAAAAAGTGTCGTGGGTTGATAAAGTAAGGAATGGTGATGAAGTTTTAAGAAGAATAGGGGAAGAGAGAAGAATCGTGAAGTGAATAGAAAAAAGGAAAAGGAATTGGTTAGGTCATTGTTTAAGAAGAGACTGCTTGCTTACAACTGCCATGGAGGGTGTTATAGAAGGAGAAAAAAAGAAAAGAGCGTAGAAGAATGAAGTTAATAGATAGCATTAAAATCAGAGATTGTTACGAAGAAACAAAATTACTGGCATGCGACAGAACAGCTTGGAGAGCTTTTACCATTTTAAGACCTCCCTTAGGGCAGAACACCAAATAAACAAAAAATAGAGTTAAGAAAGGTTACGTTAGTTTTCATCGACAACTGAAAACTATCATGGATTTATAGTAGTCGAAACTTTGCGTTTATTAAAACCGTTTGACAGCTGACGTCGTCTTGACCACGGTAAGTATAGAACACGGTAGGTGACAACGCTGTGTGCGCAGTAGCATTACTGAGTGCGTGACGTCACATGCCCCACTAGTGTCTTACAGCTCATTGCTTTCTTACGAGTACATGCCGTGTTTATTATCGTGTTTTGTGTGCCTTTATGTGTTTTTGTGTATGTTACAAGTGTTTAAATTTTGTACTGAGTGTTCTGCGAAAAATGGCTTCCACTTGTGCTGTTGCAACGTGTAAAAATAATTATAAAAACAGTAAAGCGACAGGTATTACCTTACACAGATTTCCGAAAGAACTAAACGTGCAACGTGCCTGGGTTCATTTGTGTAAACGTAAAGATAGCTTCAACGTGCAGAAAGCTGTGTTGTGCTCTGAACATTTTGATTCAAACGATTACGAACGGGATTTACAGGCCGAGTTGTTAAACATTTCCTCTAAGAAAAGATTAAAGAAGACGGCAATTCCTCACCTAAATATTCCGCAATCTTCAGAAAAATGTGCTACGTCTTTGTTAAATGAAACTGACCGTAAAAACAGATTTGAAATTAGAAAAAGAAAGCAGGATATCAGCGATTTATTAAACGATAGTGTAGAAAAAAATATTTTGATTGAAAATGTAGTCGACGAAACCAGTGAGTTAGGCCTAAGTAGTAATCAGTATGAACACGAAGTGACTTTACTAACAAATGAAAATAAGAATTTAAAATTAACTATTTTAGTATTAGAGGAACAGATTACTGCACTCAAGGAAGAAATTGCTTTGTTAAAAAGTCTCTCCGTTCAAGACAAAGCATATTTAAATGTTTATGAAAATATTTTTACACGTGGACAGGTAACATATCTAAAATCCGGAAAATGCCTGAATTGGGATTCCGAAGATATTGCAAAAGCAGTAACTCTTAGATCGCTGTCGAAAAAAGCATTTCATTATACAACACGTGTTTTAAATTACCCTCTGCCGAGCGAACGTACGATTCAACGTCGACTTTCTGTTGTGAAATGTCAGCCTGGTGTTATTGAGTTAAGTCTGCGGATTATGCGAGAGCAGGTTCCTTTTTTCAATGACGGAGAAAAAGACATAATTTTGTCATTCGACGAAATGAAAGTACAAAGTACTATTTGTTATGACAATGTAGACGACTGTTTCATTAGACCTCACACAAATGTACAAGTGATAATGGCCAGAACTCTTATGGAAAAATGGAAACAACCTTTGTTTTATGACTTTGATGTGCCCATTACTAAAGATTTATTGATAAACACAATAATTTCTGTTGAATCAATTGGTTTCAAAGTGCGTGGTTTCGTATGCGATATGGGTCCTTCCAATCGTAAGCTGTTTTCTGAACTGCTCATTACACCATCGAAATCCTACATCACTAATCCCACTTGCGACGAAAGAAAAGTATGGGCTTTTTGCGATGTGCCTCATTTGCTAAAACTCTTGAGGAATCATCTTATAGACCACGGTTTTGTTCTACCCACTGGTAAATTAATAACAAAGGAAGTATTTGAAAAGTTAATTAAACTGAATTATAATAGATCAGACCTTCAGTATTGTTATAAATTAAGTAGTTCGCATGTGATTATTTCTGGAAGTGACCGGCAGAACGTCAGGAAGGCAGCAGAATTACTCTCGGAAACAGTTTCGAAAGCGATTTTACATCATTTTCCTGAACAGTCTCATGTAGGAGAATTTGTGAAAACAATAAACGATGGTTTCGATGTATTAAATTCTAGATGCGGTATGAATGAAAAAAACATGATAAAAAGTGGATATGGAATCGATCTACAAGTACAAGACGAAGCTCTAGAAAAATTATTGAACTTATGCTTACAGATGCGGGTTATGGGAAAAACTGCCCTACTTCCGTTTCAAAAAGGCTTTTACATTTCAATTGAAAGTTTAAGAGGTTTATTTAACGACCTGAAAAAAAACGGGTATTTATTTTTAATGACGTCAAGGTTAAATCAAGACGTTCTTGAAAGTTATTTTTCGGAAATTCGGGGCTTAGGTTTGTTTTACGATCATCCAAATCCAGTTGCAGTTATTCAAAGAATTAAGTCTTCAATACTGGGTAAAAACACTTCAATAGTTTTAAACAACAGCAACATACAAACTGTAAATGATGACACAAGTGAGAACATACCGTTAACAGCACACGTAATAAATAAAGCTTTTCCTACGGCTTATGATGATAATTTGCTTCCGAATAACAGTGGCTTTCCTGAGACAGATGTGATGGACTTCTTGAGTTCATTAAAACAGTCAAATTTAGAAGGAGAAAAATCCGACTCTTCTAAAGAGGAACCGTTAACATCAGATCAGTCTACAATTAGGCCTATTTGTGGCACAGAGCTGAATGAAAATGAAGAACTTCTAGAAATCCTTGCTGGATACATATGTTACAGATTGTACAAAAAATTCCCAAAATATAAAGAACATATGCGTTACGGTAAATGTGCAGACGATATACAGAAATCGGACTGGTTATCGGTTCTTTCAAGAGGAAAACTTATGAGACCTAGTGAGGAATGGCGTGAACAAATTAGAAAATTGGAAACAGACTTTCAGTTGTTTCATGGGACAACATTAAATCGCTCTAAAAACGTTATAAAAATTTTTTGCGATCTCATAATCAAGAAATATCCCCATTTTGAGGAATTTGCCTTGCGGTGCTATGCAAGAACAAGATCGTTTATTAGAATAAAAGCGTTAAATAAGAAAGCCCAAATTAAAAAACGTAGTTATGAAACTTCAAGAAAACAAACGAAAAAGTTTAAAAAAGTAGTTACATAAATAAATAGGCGTGTTACATAGCAAACAGTGCTTGTAGTTCTGTTGTAAATAAAAAGTGTATATACAAATTTGTGTAGTGATATTGTTTGAAGAAACAGCTTAGTGAGCTTGTAGGATAGAGACTTACGTTATCCGAAATGAAAGAGTTACAAATGAGGACGTGGAAGAAGGTAAGTATATTTGTTGACACTAGGCCGATATTTAAACTAATATCGTATGCATTATAAGATGTGTTATTTTCATGTGTGTAATTATCTTTCTAGCAAATAATTATAATATCAGTTTATTCTGTGGTCGAAGCATTCTTAGTTGAATTATATGTAGCATGCAATAAATTCTAAACGTATACTCGTAATATACACTGCTGTGGTGCGCTGGTCGAGTGGGGCATGTGACGTCATCAGCTGTCAGCAACATGCGCGTGTCACCTACCGTATTCTCTACTTACCGTGGTCTTGACAGCTGACGTCGTCAGAATACCACACACCTTTACTTTCCATCGCTACTGGAAGTTCTAGCGCGACTGAAAGTTCTGAAAGTTATTTTGAGTTTCCCCTTCAGTTACTCAATTTTATGATCTATATGAAGGCCTTTCAACTGCCATAACTTTTTAAAACATTGGTCGTGTTTCTTTTAAGGTAGTCCTCAGCAATGTTCTTGTAGCGTCCTGTAAAATCCTAACTTGGGCAAGTTTTATGTTTGACCAGTAATTAAAATTAATAACTTGGTCTAAGACTGTTTCACCATCGGTTTACTATCGGATTGGCCAAATTATTTTTATTCCTACTCCCTGTGTAAGCTTAGCGTTATTATTGGGTAAGCTGTCACTGCCGTAGTCATTATTAAAAGAATTTATCATATATTCTGGCTATTGGGACGTGGTCGAGTGCTTTGTGATGACATTTATAATCTTCCAGACGTTTCTTCTAAAATATTAGAATATTAAGATATTAGGCCAACTACCGAAGGCCTTTTTCAGAAGTAAATTTTTAAAAAATTCGACAAGGGAGGCGAAAGCGATCTCAATTAAGGGTACGAGTTGCATACAGTTACAAGTTGCCTTCGGTGGCCGAAACGTCTAGAAGATTAAAAATGTCATTGTGAACAGAAATTTGATAAAATATTAAATCTTTTAATCAACATAAACTAAACTCTTATCACGCTATTAGCAGTGGAAAGGCCAAAAGTTACGTATACAGATAAAGCCTGAAACATCAGTACTTAAAAGTGACTAATTAAAGTCTTGACTAACCAATTAAATGACGGGGTAAATGCGACGGGGCTGTAAGGCGGTGGACGCTGATCCACGCAAAGCCGCGGTGAATGCCTGACAGTCAGAAGTGTTTTGTCACTGCCGAGGGTTAGTGGCAGTCACCCCTTGCCAACCACCACCACCCCTCCGCACACACACACACACACACACACACACGTACCATCCTTTCTTTATTTTATAACCATGTAGTACCCTCTTCATTACGATGTTTAATCAGACAGCGCGATCCACACTAGCTGAAAACACCTAAGAGGATGCACGCGTACGTTTGTGTTTTGTCACCGTGATATTAATATTTTAAATGCACGGTGTGCCTGTCTTCTATCTCTTCCGTTCTTTATTCAGTATTCTGTTCCTTTCCATTATTTACACTTTCTCTCCATCTTTTTTCCTTTCCCTTGAATATTAACATTTTTGTGTGTAAGGGGACCTTAGGATATTTTCACATCCAGGAGTAGGATATGAGGAATATAGAGGCGTTTGGACCAGAGCCTCTACCTACTCAAGACCGTCGTGCGTGGTGAAGAGGTGGTGCCCTTTTCGAGGTGGTCCTATAACAGAACACGACGGATCTAGACCAGAGAAGGTCGATAAAAATCTAGCCGGCATAAGGTCGGTTGCCCTATACGGTGGTCTTAATCAACAACTCACAATTCCAACAGTAGACTTCAAACCAGACAGGCCGCTAAAGCCTAAAACTGCTAAGAAGAAGATGATGATGATGAGATGTACATGTAGGTCTAAGTTATATTCTTCTGTTCTAATAAACAGAACATACACAAGGAATGTTTTTTTTTTTTTAATACAGATATAAAGTTATAACTTTTCAGTATATACTCAGAATACTCAGAGCAATAACTTGTTAAAACTTAATAGTGATCAGACAGGACGATTTGATTTTACGAAATTTTAAAATTTAGTATCCTCAAAGAAGGGTGAGAAAGCTGATACTTTTTTGTTTTAACCACAAAAAGTGGAGGAACAACTGTATTAACAATTTGTAAGCAATATTATTAAACACGAAAGGAAAAAGGTGAGGTTTTTTATGACTTTAAAACTGACCAGTTTATTTTTTGGCGGATGTCTTAACTCGAGTGTCCAAACTATGCAAATGATATTAGTTACTTATATGAGTAGTGTACGTATGTTGAAGCAACCTTCCTTTACACATCCCTTGATTTCCGTCGCCTAAATTTTCCTAAGATATCTTTTTTCTCACGCACGTAGCAGGGTATACTCTCCATGATCATAGAAGAAACACAGATATACAGCAGGAACTGAATATTATGAATATTCTCGACAGGATCGCCCAGTATCGGCTGATTTGGTGGGAACATCTTTGCCAAATGAATGAATGCCGCATCCCCAAACAACTATAAAACAACTATGGGGATAACCCGAGGTGATGCAGAGGTGTGGGACGTCCGAGGAAGCGTTGGAGTGACCAGCTCTAATCTTTGCCAAATTTGAGACCGGAATAAACCATCCTTGGTTTAATTCTTGAAGATGATGATATATTTTTTTCTTGCTACAGATTTCTGACGTATAGAAAAGTACTATATACTTACTATATAAGACCCAGAAACACCAGTGGTAACCTTCTTCTTGAAGTGACATCTCATCTAATTACCAATTAACATAAAAATGGGAACTCTACACACAGCAGCTCCAAACAAGTCGGTGGAGCTGCAGCTAAACGACTCCCTCAAGAACTTTAACCAAGAACTATATCTCATCTTTCCGTACACCTTTTCCCTGGCACCTTGCGCTGTGTGATCTTGGATCTTGCCCTATATAATAACTTATAGAAGACTACATGTTCCTCCGTGTATTAAGTATCCCAGATATTGTAGTTTTCTGATTTTAACAGTATTAATAAGTTATTTCTTCTTCTGCATCCTTCTCATCACCTCAGTATTAGAGACTTAATTTATTCAAACTTATTTCTAAAATTCTTCGATAAGTCCACAATTTGAAAGCCTCCAATCAATCAGTGACGTTCTTATTCAGATTCCAAGTTTCCATTCCATGCAGCAAAACTGAGAACACGTGCCATCTCAACATGAGAATCTTGAGAGCCAGGCTTAGGTCATCGCTACAAAATAGTTTGTGTATCTTATAAAACACTGTTATTGTTTATCCAATTATTTATCTGATCTCAGTGTATTCGTTTTTCTCGCTAACTGCTCCAAAATATATTTATACATTTTTTTACTTTTTCTATTAATTCTCTTTGGATAAAATTGTTAGGATTTGGCTTACCAGTGTAAATGGAGGAATCACAGTTGCGGGCAAAATGCTCAAGGCTCTGATGTTTGGAGATGATCAGATTTTATTGGCCACAAATGAAGTTGACTTGCAAAAAGGATGATCCACTCCTTAAATAACACTGCAAAAGAATTTAATATGCAAATATCTGACAAAAAAAATGTGTGGCTTTTAAAGGAACGTGGTCAGTTAGATCTAAAATTGTTTTGGATAGTAAAATTATAGAAAAAGTCTCCGAATTTAACTATTTAGGCTGTAACCTCTAATATAAAAACTAAGAAGATACTAATGGGAAAAATTAATAAATTTAATCAGATAACAGGAACTCTCTGACATGCTCTAAAACACAAGACAAGGAAAGAGTCCACGATAAAATTATACAAATGCATGGCAGTTCCTACCCTTACTTATGGCTCAGAAACGTGGACAATGTCTGCTAGACAAATATCAAGAATTCAGGCTACGGAAATGAAATTTTTCTGTTCCATAGCTGGATACACAAAATTAGATATGAAAAGAAACAACCAGATAAAAGAGGAACTGAAAGTTGAAGAAGTAAACGGAATCATCAATAAGTATAGAGAAAGCTGGAAACAACACATTAGCAGAATGGGCAGTGACAGGTTCCCCGAGGTAGCCTTATTGTATCACCCGAAAGGGAAGAGAAGCCTCGGAAGACCCAAGAAGAGATGGTCCGACCAGTTTCGAGCCGGAACAGACTAAACATTTTAAGCCGTGAAGATGAAGAAGAAGAAGACGATATTAATTTTCCATTAACTCTTTTCCTTGACCTGCCGTGAACATGAAGAGAATACGCTAAAAGCCTTTGAAGTGAAAGTAATAAGAATTTCGTTCGCAATAAGAAAGTAAAAAATTAATAAACCTTCTTATGGTTTCCTTTCGCAAGACGTTCGTAATAATGTCTCTAGTACTCCTTGAATCACAGAATACATTTTTCCGTAACATCGTGTTGAATTACTTTCAAGCTTGTGAATAGCATACCCAAATTATATACGAAAACTTCATACGAATCTAAGTAGTAGTTATGTAATGAACACGCTGAAATGGCAGTAAGGGGTGTGCAGTGTATTTCCCCCTTAACAAAAAACGCCGCTGCTTGTGATTCGGAACCGGAATAAAAAAAGAATCGCATTATTGTTATTATTGTTATTTTGACCGGTAGTCGCCTCTGGTGGGCTCGCTCGCCAATAAAGCGCTCATTGTATGCTGCGGAGGACCCATCTGCCGCCCGCCGCCAAACAAACACCTCTCGCCAACAGGTTGCCGCTTTACAATGAGCAGTGTCTGTGTGCGGTAGGCGGTCCGCACGACGCGATCGCTATTATCACCCGACGATGATAAATATTTTTCAGTTCTGCGAAAAAAACCATGAGAATAATGCTGTTACACGTTATCCTCCACCCACCCTTTTGCCATAAATGCGCCAATACGGCGATATTTACTCCGATTTAAGAGGGCGCATGTATATCAAACGTATTAATCTTCGTAAGCTTTCGTATAATCGTAAACGGCTTCATTAAGTCTGTCGTCTGTCGTTGACGTTTAAAATCGTGCTGATTTCCTTAACTAGCTGGAAATATATATGTAAATATGTTATTACAAAATTGTTTTCTCCGAGGGAAGAGAACTTTTAAACATTTTATCTGCTTTGGAAAAGAAACTTGTTAAGAATTACAACACGAAGGACGCTGTAAATGTTCCGATGTAGAAACGTCTGAGTGCGATACAGACACCGGACATGAGATTCTTGCGACCTGTTAAAGGCGGCATACGCAGAGAGAGATTCTACAATGAAGACGTGCACAATTACTACTACTATACACAAAGTACAAAGACTACTATATATTTGAAGACTAAATAGTTGAATATTATTAATATCCAAAATCGTATTTCAGAAAACGAAAAGAGAAATGACATGCACATCTGAATAGAATATCAGATGGCAGGTTGCCTAAGGAAGTTGTCAATACAAAGTTATTGCACAAAAAAGTGGGCCTACAGAAAAGACCTAGGAAGCTTGGCAAAGCCGATGAAGTTTCTTTGGGACTGGAACAGGTGAGTCCCCTATTCCTTGATGGAAGAAGAAGAGAAGAACGCTGCAAATGAAAACCAACGTATTCCTCTTCAAATGAAGACACACACTTTAATAAAATGATCACAATTGTGCCCATTCATAACACCCCGTAATAAGTACATTTGTAATTTCTGATAGTTATCAGGTAGTTATCAGAGGACTGCAGACATGGTCAGTATTATACTGTTTGCGGTGAGTCATGAACATCTTTAAATAAACAAACCTAGGCCGTTTCATAAAGACATGGTGGTTTTAGACTTTTATACGAATCAGAAGTTTGGGTAGTTAAAATAAAAAATCGATATAATCCAGTCCTTGAAATGACCATATCTACGTGTCTTAAAGCTAAAATGCACGGAAACCGAAGAAATTAAAAATAAAGATGTCTTCTGGAATTACAGAATATTTTGTGATATATTTTTTAAACTGCTCTTATTCTCTATTTTTAGGTCAGAAAAAAACTCAGAAGACGTTGGCAAATCCAAATATGTATTAAAACTGAAAAACGTACATGAAATACCAAATTTGCAGAACAAATTATGGAAATGTACAATGTCATGTACGCAGACACTGGAAAGGCAGGAACATAATTTTAATGAGTGAATATAATGTGAAAAAAGTGACATGTGTAGGAATATAGAAATTTTGGATAACAGAAAAATACGTAAAATACTGTAAATTCAGAATACGTTAGACACGATAGTTAAGGAAAATTTAAGAATGAAATTAAATACTGAGAAAATTAGAGTATAGTAATTAAAAAAAAAAAATTTTAAACATTAGAGTAAGTGGGCTAAAAAGTGAAATATTTAAATATTTTGGTAGAGAACTAATGAATATTAGATGATTTGTACACCACACATAGCTATGAAAATTTCTTTGATGAAGAAGACACCCCTGTATCCAGCATATACTAGTATGCTCCCTGAGCTCCAAACCCGCTTACTATTTTGGACAAAGAAGATTTAGGCATATTATTACACAAATATTGATATCAAATAATTTTTCAGTTATGGGAAAAATTACAAAAATCCCGATTTCTCTATTGTTTCTTTAGTAACATAACAATTGTAGGACACAATCATAAAATAAACACTAAAAATTCAAAACATTCAGATTTGAGTTACAACTCTTTAAGTCTGACACCTTAGGAGTTTCTCTCTCCTGTCGATTTGTTTATCAACTATGCATGTTTTTAGTTAGTCCTGTTATGTTTTTATGTTAGCGATGTTCATCACTAACTGCACTAATTCTTTCTTTATATTTTGTACCTTATGAAGCAGGTGAAAACGCTATACAATAGGTGGTAACTAAAGTAGCAAAAAACAATGAACGATACGTCTTCTTATAAGACTAATTTGTTTCACGTCAACCAGACGTTGATTTGAATTTTTTTTCAATTGTCAAACTCGATTTTTTAATTCAAGTTTTGAACTTTAAAATTCCTCACATTTTAATAGGACTTATGAGCGCTGACTTATGAACTAGGTCCATCTTTCAGAATTTTGCAAACACTGAAAGATATTTTAGTTATTCTTTGTAGCGTCCGAAGCTGCTCTACCAGTCTTTTTTTGCTTTACATCTCTATGATCGTCAGTAGACAGATTTTCTTCATTCCATAGCTTTCTAAAAAATTGTCTTACAACGCTTTCTTGATCTTTCTTTTCTCGTTTGCTCTTGTTGTGCTGTGGCTATTGTGATAACTGATTTACTATTCTGATTGACGTAATATATCCACACTATACATATGGTTCCTCTTCTATAATCTTTTGTAACTACAGTACTTGCATGCGTTACGATCTTTGCGTGATCTTCGTACGATGGTTACAGTGATACAAGAATTTTAAAACCATAGACATCTGCGACTGTATTCGTCATAATACTTCTACCTCGTTATCATAGTATTTCCACAGATGTTTCTACCGTCGAAAAATAATATCATCTTCAGTAAACTGTTCTGTCTTCCTATGCAGTTCCATTCTGAAAATAGATCTCATACTTCAAACTCCAACGCATCAGGAGAAACTAATGACAACGACCTGGATGCCTGTATTAGAAGAACTGTCAACTAACATATTCGTTTTCGTGTTTATAAGTACATTAAATCTTCTTCTTATCTGGCGTTACAGCCTTTGGTGTGCTTTAGCCTCCTCAACAATACTCCTCCATGCTTCCCTGTTCTCCACCCTTACTTCCTTGTTCACCCTCTGACTCCCACGCTAGCAAGATCTTCTGTTACGCCATCTAACCATCTCATCCTTGGCCTGCCTCTACGTCTAGTATGATATAATCTTCCCTTCAGCATTCTTTTAGGCATTCTTTCCTCAGACATTCATTCCGCATATTCCAGCCGATGAATTTCGCTATCTTTTCCGTGTATGAGAGCCTGTAGTTCATTGTTAGTGCGTATTCTCCAACTACCTTCCTCTCTTACTGGGCCATGAAGTTTACGCAATATTTTGCGCTCAAATGATTGTAAAGCAAATTTGTAATTCTCTGTCAACATCCATACCTCAGATCCATGTGTAACAACTGGTCGCACAAGAGAGTAATATAGTTTAAGTTTTATACCTCTTGTAACAAGTACATTAAAAATTCTGTTAAATAAAAACAATCAACAATGCAGTAAATTAGCGGTAAAGCTATGAAAATATTTTAAAAGCGAAAAAAAATTTGCAAAAAACACTCGGCATGAGTAAGTGGTTGGTCGGGTGTAGCGGGGGGAAGCACACATGTTTGCGCTGAGAGCTTCACGGCGAGTGAACATAAACACTCGACAGCCCGAGAGTAGAGATTGATACTTAGCACCATATGCCACTTGCTACTACTGCTGCCGGTAGCGGAGGGGTGAGTCGACGTCGAGAGCCACCACCACCACCCCAACTACATTCAATTGTTGTTTACATTTTTTAAAACTCCTCTCCCCATTCATTTTATTTGTCAGGTTGATTTAAAGCGAGCATCCTCTCTGTGATAATCGATTCGGTAACGCGAACAAATCTAACTGGAAATGTAAATTAGTCTTACCATCCGATTATTCATACATACATACACTTAGCTGTAATTATAAGAAATGTTGAAAAATAGATTATGCCAGGAAACTATAATAGGAATAAGTGTGTTAAAGAGTGAGTGATAATGTTGGGTTATTTGCACAATTCAAACGGAATAATCCGTTTGAACGGTTGACCATAACAACTGGAGCCCCAAAGAGTTAATCTGGGTATACACCTGTTTTTTTCAGACGGAAAACATTGCGGGCGACGACATTCATATTACTGGAGAGAAAAAATTCAAATTGCCTTTTATTTGCTGATGACATGATGGGTATCCAGGATAGTGAAAACGGCCTGCGGAATTCTTATAAGCCTTTTTCCTGGGAAAAAATGTGAGGATATAAGAACGAAATATTTACAGAGAAAAGAAGAGTTATGGCTTTTTTAAAGTTCTTCTTCTTCTTCTTCTTCTTCTTCTTCTTCTTCTTCTTCTTCTTCTTCTTCTTCTTCTTCTTCTTCTTCTGCTTCTGCTTCTGCTTCTGCTTCTGCGTCTGCGTCTGCGTCTGCTTCTTCTTTTTCTTTTTCTTTTTCTACATCTTCTTCCCCCTACAAGTATTAAGTGATATCACCTGCCCCGGTCAGCGAGTGAAAGTGGGATACTAGTTACATTGTTTCAATTTTTATTATTATCTTTGATCTGACAATAGGGGCTTTGACCTTTCCTCTAAAATCCATCATCTTAGATTTAAATGTAGAAAAAATAAAGTTGTCGATTTATGATAACATGTATAATGATGTACGGAAGTGAAACCTGGATGATCATGCAATCAGCAAAATACGACGGGTTGAAGTCAATTGAGTATGAGAGAATACGAGAGAAATAAAGTTTTTGAGAAGAATAAAAGTATTTAAAAAGCTATACCGAACGTAGGTAGAAGAAGACGAAGGGAAAGGAGGAGGAGGAAGAGGAGGATGGAAGGAGAAGAACGAAGGGAAGTGGTGTATCATATAGAGCAGCCGTTCTCAACCTGGTGCTCGCGAGCACTGTAGTGATCGCATAATAAAAAAGTGCTCGCGAGCAACAGTGACCCCTAATTTTCAATTATGAACTATATAGCACGGCCGTACAGCTGTTGTCCACCAACAACTGAGTATAGCAGAATACTGTTTGGAAACCTTTGTTACTTCTAAGAACATTACTTGCAATGGTTTCCGGAATTGTCCGTAGTTTACAAGCCGATACCGACTCTATTGTTTGCAGCTTTAAAAGGCAGAGACAGCCTACGAGGGGTTTATTACTGTAGGCGCCAGGTTGTCTTGTAAATGGGCTGTTAAACACATACAAGTACCCTCAAAAGAAGCGGTTATTCAAAATATTTTAATTTTATTGCCTCTGAAATCCCTAAACTTGGCAGCTTTAAGTACGTTCTCACAGAAATAGTCACGTAGCATTTTACACTTAGCTCAACCAATCAATTTTCAGATTTTAATAGAAATTTCGAAATTTGCCAATGAGACTTTAAGAGCAGCCACTACCATAGAGGTATATAGATAGAGGTGGTGAACTGGCTGAGAAACCGCCCGGCTGGAAAAGAGAGATGGAATCACGTAGGGGTCATTTCTGTCCTTGTCTGCCTCTAACGCTGAACTGACGCTGAATCAGCTGATCCGAGCGAGTTCCACTCTCGCGCATGCGTCAGTAGACAAGGATAGAAATGACCTCTATGAATGTTTCTGCGTGGACATTTCCACTTACACGAGCGCCTATACTTTTCCCCCTCTATCTATATACCTCTATGCATGGCCACTACTCTCCTCCCATCACGTTTGAGGGCACGGAAAGTAGAAATTAGATGTGTTGTTGATTTATCAGTTTTATTTAGATTGTAACTGGAGTGACATAGTGTAGCGGTGTACACCAGTTTTGTGACGTATTTTGGTTGTAGTATTGCTGTTCTGTTATTTGTGAAAAACGCCTAATTATTGTCAGTTAGCAATTTTCCTTTCGCCTCGAAGTGTGTTGTGAACGTTCTTAAAAAAGAGACATGGATAAATTTTTAATACGAAAACGTAGTGAAGAATCGATACCTAAATTACCTTCTTCATCAACCCAAGATTCCAACAAAAGTAGTGAAGCAAAAAGAAAGAAACTGAATTCTTTTCAAGGTAACTGCGAGACAGATTTTTTGGTGGTCACTAATGACGAGAATACCGGAGTTATTTGCGTTTTGTGTCATGCACCTTTATCGAGTTTCAGAAAAGCAAATTGTCAAAGACATTATGAAACTCATCATAGTGCGTTTTCTGATCAATATCCCACGGGATCAGATGCAAAGGCACATAAAATCAAAGAGTCAATATCACAACTCCAACGTCAACAAAAGTCTTTTTCATTTAATGTTAATAGTTCTGTTAACAAACTTTCAACCGAAGTGTCTGTATCTGTGTCTCATAAACTTGTTCAGCATGGGATGCCATTTACAAGTGGAGAAATTGTGAAGGAGTGCATAGTTTCCGCAGTGACAACTCTCGCTGAAAGTATACCTGAGAAATACAGAAGTGTTTTGATTAATGCGGCAAAAAATGTGCCACTTAGTAATGACACTGTTGCCAGGCGCGTTGACCTCATCGCGGCTCAAATTAAAGAAAAAGCACTCCAGAAACTTTCTGAATGTAGTTATTTTTCTTTTGCTGTTGACGAATCAACAGACATTGTTTCTGTAGCACAATTGGCGTGCTTTGTACGTTGTATAGATAATGTGGGAATTGTAGAAGATTTCTTTTTAACAATTTTACCGCTCCCGGGTAGAACTACGGGGCAAGACATTTACAACGCTGTCGCGAATTTCCTGAAACCTAATGGCATTGACTTATCAAAGCTCGTGTGTGTGGTTGCTGATGGCGCACCTTCCATGGTAGGTAAAAATAAAGGATTTGTCGCTCTTCTGAAAAATTATGAACATTTTCATCCCTTTGTTCACTATCATTCACGTTGAAAACTTAGCCAGTCATCTTATATCTGTTCCTGAAATTTCAGAACAGTTAAAACTGATAGTTAAATTGATCAACTTTTTGGTTTCTAAACCCCTGAATAAACGCTTACTAAAAGTCTTCTTGCATGATTTATCAGCGCCACATTCAGAACTAATCCTACATGCGGATGATCGTTGGCTAAGTCGCGGGAAGCAATTACAAGGGTCTGGAAAGTTTTTGAAGAAACAAAGCATTTATTTCTGCCAACGGTTATGTCACTAAGTTTTCAGAAATATTCGGGGATGATTTCAAGATCAATCTTCCTTTCATGTTAGAGCTATTTCAAAATCTCACCGAGCTGAACAAACGTCTTCAGGGTCAGAAAAACACAATTTGTGAACTGAAAGAAATTATATTTTCCTTTCGATCAAAGTTACAAAGATTCCTCGGGACGGCAAGTAAAAATGACTTGGTTCATTTTCCTGAACTGGCACATACACTCTCGAGTCTTGGTCGTCCCCACTCGGAGTGTCCTAAAATTGTCGTTCTGGTAATTCAAGATCAGAAAGAGTTTGCTACACGTTTTCATGTACTCGAAGAAAGTGAGCCGTTGTTTAATATGGTGCTCAATCCATTTCAATTCAATGTGGACTCACTCAGAAAAATTCAGATTATTCAACAGCACAATCTTGCTCGCGCGGAACTTGAATTATTAGAGCCCCAGTCCTCTCAAGCCTTAAAATATCTTTTCGAAAAGGAAAGGATCACAGATTTCTGGGGTGCAAATGATACAATGAAATTTCCGACATTGCGAAATGCTTCTCTCAAATGCTTGGCGACAGTACAGGTTTTTGCCATTTTAGTGGGTCTTCCTCTTCCTCTCTTTTAGTAATTACATAATTCTACCACGTGACCTCTAAGGTGAATTGTTATTCAAACTGCTGATTGGCTCTTTGCGGAATCTTTAAAATGTCATGATCCAAATGGTGAAATAGTTGTTTGGACAAAAGAGATTACAGCATGGATTTTCGATAGTTGTCTGTTCAAAATGCTCTTGGGGTACCCATTAAAATACTTGACATGTCACACCGTGTTTCACTTTCGCAGCATCGTAATTAGGAATTTCTATTTGTTTAGGAACAGCTACTTAAAAGTAATCTGGGAAATTAAATTATTTTTAGTTCTTAATGTTTTCATTGTTTGATATGTTTTTTTTTTTTTTTAGCCACTGTGGACTACGTTTGGTTCAACTGGTTCCTTCCGTTTTTTCTTCTCTCTCTCTCTCTTCCTCCTCTCCCATATCTCCTTCAATCTTGATCGATGTTTCTCCCTTCTTTCGTCTATCAAGATGGCACCTGTCCTCTTCTTGGGTTTTTCCTAAAAACCATTTTTTAATTTCGTTTTGAGTGGCAAGCATTCTTCAATGCCTTCTTGAGCACTCTGGAGTTCTTCTAAGCCTTCAATCATTGTCCTTTTATTATTGTTATTTCATCATCATCTTCGTTCATAACTAAAAAAATTTCTATGTTTTGTGCATAAAAAAATAACAGTCATTCAAGGAATAGCTAAACAAAACTAACATAAAAAATAAAATTAATATTACCAAAAACACTTTTAACCAAAAAACAATGCTCAAGATCTTTCAAAAAAGTGATTGAAACGAGTGTTCTCCCAATCACCTAGCTAATGTCTTCTTTTCAGCTATTAAAATTAATAATGTAATAGTCATAATAATTACGCTTCTTCTGTTTCTTCTTCGCCAACAAGGATTACGCCTTGGTGACCTGTTCCGGCTTCATAGGATTTATTCCCATCTTTTCTTTGGACTCCCTACACTTCTTCTTCCAGCTGTTTTGTATCTACTTACCGCTTTTGGTAGTCGTCGATCTCCAGTCCTTCCAATTTATCATAATAATTACATAAGTACAAATTTATAATACTATGATTTTATAGTAGTTAATATACATGGAAAACTACTCAGCAGAGTAAGTACTGAGGGGGGATCAGGAGATCAGTCCCGTCCAGAGCTATTAAAAATTTCAGTGAAATTGAAAAGTGACTTAACGTAGGCTTCTTTCTAAGCCAGTTGCGTGTTTCAAAATAAGTCTTATAAATAATTGTTGAAATAAAAGCAATTACAACATTTATAAGTTAATAGTTGGAGTCTTCTTAATAATGACAACCATTCAACTGTTGTTAAACAGCTTACGTATTAGCAGTATACTTTACGTCGGTTTACTAAAAAAACTTAGAGACGAAAAACATTTATAAAAAGTATTTATAAAATTATAGGGGAAGAACCATAAATTTATCGTTTGTTGTCCTGGGGAGTCCAACCTTCAACCTACTCTCATCCCCCCCCCCGTTACGCCACTGGAACTACTAAAGGAAATCTGAAAAGGAAACAGTTGATTTTTATAAAGTCGTCTCCGCTCTATCAATTTTAATGTGTAGAAAGGAACGATAGATTCTCCAGATAAATATTTTTAAAAATACAGGTCTCGGGAACGATATTCACAAGATTTGTAAAGGCATTCAATTCGAAGGATCGTCTTGATAGAGTCAAAACTTGAGATATTTCAGTTGAAGACGTAACAGAAGAAACCTGTCAGAATGGAAGTACTATGTGGTAGATCTACAAGTGACCAACGCAAGCATTTCTAAACAGATGTTGAGTTGGTATTAAAGATCGAGTGATACCATGGGAACAATGGTTCAATTTCGTCTGTGAAAACGAAATAATGAACTGTAAGAAGGAAGAAGAAGGAAGATTTAGGGGAGGAGGAGGCGGAGGAAAGGAAGAAGAGAAAAGTAAATAGTTGAAATGTTCATATGATTCCTTTAATGGTAAGTGTTCATTGACTGTATGAATATAAGGATATCCTTAAAAAATTGGTATATACAATTTTAAAACCTTTGTAATAATGTATGCCGTTCAGAATGCTGAGAACATTTTGTAACTTAAAGAAATGATTGAGTGACAAAATTAAAATTAAACTAGCTGTTTTTTTTTGTTTTTATTATATTTCAATCCTATGTAATGTTGTTCCTATCTTTCCATTTTTAACGATATTCTCCGGTCACTAACGCAAAGTATAGGTTTTGTTTTCACCCATTACAGTCTCTACAGGATTTAAAAAATGAGGTTAGCAGGACGGCCGAGTTTGAAGCAAACAGGATTTTCTGCTTTCCGTCAAGAATGTTTTTAGGCAGCACAAATTACGCATTTCCTCGTGTTCCAATTTTTTTATCATAGAATTAATTCTACGCAATTACCTCAACTGATTTTTAAATATATACTTTGACTGAGTGAAGAAACGTGATACTTGTAAAAAATTGATGAGGCTAGTTCAAATTACAATTAACAATACAAAAGCAACAGAGTAAACGCTAGACTGAATTGAAGTTTCGAATTTAACATTAAAAATTTTAACAAAACGGGTGATTCAAATCTATGTATAATATTATGAAGTGTTAAAAACAAGGTTAATCAGAAATGGACTGATCTATCTATGTATATGGATACGTAGATGATATGACAATTGCGGCAAGCAATTTGAACACGATTAGAGAATTATTTGGAAGTAAAAGCACTAAGAATTTAGCACACTGAAAATAAGATGAGAACAATAAGTAGTCTACGATAATCATAAAATAACCGATAAAGCAGATATGAAAGAAAAAAAATTCAAAGCAGACATTAAAAAAGAACGTCGCAGGAAACGTTAAAATGAAAACCTGGAAGCAAAAGTTGAAATAAGAACGTGGAAATTACTGACAAGTTACAACACTACATTGAAACACTAATTACTGGCACGGTATTCCTTTCAAAATAACAATCCGAAGTCACAGCTTACAGGAAGGTGTAGCTGTACGCAATTGCTAAATTACCCTGCGTTTCAATTCTCCTTCTAATTTATTTCTCTTTATTCTTTACTTTCACGATATTGAGAGTTTCTCTTTTTACTTCCATGTTCCATAAGGAAATGGAAGTATGGTGATGGCGAAAAAATCGTGTTCGAGGTAAAGGCTGATTTTGATTGTACTACCCTCAAAACATGAAGAAATGTCATTTTTCGAAAAGTGTCTGTGTGTCTATGTGTAGAATTTTTCCTATGTCGAACGATACCTGCCGCAAATTCAAACAAAATCAAATAAGTTTTACCATACATTCCTGAATTATAGAGGACTATTGATTTTGGTGAAGATCGGATAAGGAAAAGGGGTAGTTTACCTGCAACGTTTTATGTTTTAACAAGAGTAATTTTTTCTATGACGTACGATAACTGCCGCAAATTCAAACAGAATTAAATAATTTTTTCCATATGTGCCTGAATTGTACAGGATTCAAGGCCTATTGATTTTGGTAAAGATCGATTAATGGGAAACGGTAGTTTACCAGCAACGTTTTATGTTTTAACAAGGATAAAGAACTTAATTTTGATAAATAAAGTATCCTGAAAAGAAGGTCATAATAATCCACTGTAGAAAGGTGGATGAAATATCTATAAATGAGAAGGCTAGTTGAAGGGGGTGGTGGTAATTTTCTATAAATGAAAATGATAGTTGAAGGGGGAGTTTATATGACATGTGTACTACGTTATCAGGAACAAAGATGCAGTTTATTCTTAAAATTCCTTCCCGGGCTGTTTGGCCGTGGTCCAATGTTTTCTACAAAACCAGCCGTTTTGGCAGTGCTATCGACTGCCATCATCAGGGAAAATCGAGTGCGCTAACGTGAGGTGGTATACGTTAGTGACCACATTACTGTGGTTAAGGCTGAAGAAAGAAGTAGTTCCTATGGAAATATTTCATTTCGAAAATAATTTTAAATATATAAATCTTAGAACATGGAAGTTATGTATGGTTCTCCATGCCGATATTTTTCTTATCTCTGGTGGTACCTACATTCATTCTCAATCCTACGCCACGCATGCGCTATAGACAATTGCACATATCAAGCAACTGATTTCGTGTCATTTGATAGTCTATGTTTTTACATAACAATAGATTGATTTTCATTCCATCCTAGTGGATCAGGAGAAACAAAGTAGGTTGCCTGTGTTTGCCGTTCGACATGTACGAATTCAGTGTGGCCGGTACTACGCTTCAGTCGCTATCATTACCCTAGGCATTGCCCTTGGTACTCATTTCTATAAGCTGAGTCGAACTGGGATCTAAAAAAGCGCTGTAATTTTATAGCGCGCCCGGAAAACGATACCGAGACCTCTAGGTTAGTATTCAAGTTCTATACCCACTGATCTAATTCTGCTTCTATCTTCGATTTTGGCCGACTATGGGTCAGGTGAAATAACGTCCTCGTTATTTTCCTTCCTTTATCACTTTTTGTCCATCCACTATTCTTTCGTCGTTTCATTATTTTCCTTTCTTCCGTGCAGATGGTTTTCATTTGTTACTTGTCTTTTCTCTGAAATCCCCCCCCCATTTCTTAAAGTTTTTCCTGAAGATGTTCCTCCCCAAAATATCGTCTTTTGTAAGCTTTATTTCTGTGAGATCCTTTTTTACACGACTGCTAAAAAGGAGTGTTATGTTTTCAGTGGTAGGGTATGTATGTATGTATGTTTGTTCCACTATAACTTTTTAACGGCTTTACCGATTTTGATGTTCGATGGCTCGATGGAATCCTTACTTCACCAGAAGTGTCATAGGCTATATATCACCATGAGTTGACTTCCGGTTTTGACCGGAAGTGAATACAAGTGATAGGTTCTAAGGATTTTTTTTTGTTCGTTTATTGGTCCATCAGGTGGCGCTAGTGGAAGGTATTCTGTAAAGTTCACTCCAGATAGTGCTCGCGATTTAAGACCACGCTCACTAATACTATGTTAGCGCGCTATTGTGTGAAAGTAGACTATAGATGTGCAATCCGTGAGAAACAGAGAACAGCTGATCTGAAAGTGTGTATATATATATATATATATATATATATATATATATATATATATTGGTTTGCTATATATATTTCTCTCTGCAAAATATGGTGAACCTGAAGTACATGAAATGACGGATCAACAATATGCCGCAGCAGTAAACTTAATGAATTTTCAGCAGCGCCAATTGTTCTAAATGATTTCAGACAGATTGCTTCCAAGTGAAAATAATACTGAGCCATTACGTGTGTTCGTTACTGGAGGAGCAGGCACCGGCAAAACCTTTACTCTGAAAATTATTGTATAACAGATTCGTCGTCTTTCTCATTTACATGCAAGCAGAGCTGTTACGGTAGCAGCACCCACAGGTGTCGCTGCAAGATTGATTGGAGGTAGCACTTTGCACTCTACTTTCGCCCTTTCTATCGAAAAAGGCAAGGTGACAGCTCTTCGCCCTCTTACTGATGAGCGTCTTCAAAGGGAACGGCTAAGGTGGAAGCATATTAATTGGCTAATCATTGACGAAATCTCAGTGGTACCCTATACTACCCTAAGAAATATTCACTTAAGGTTGCAACAGCTTAAAATGAATGATGCTCTCTTCGGGGGTATCAATATTATTTTGTTTGGCGATCTAATGCAGTTGCCACCTGTATCAAAAGCAGTTGGTGGTACCTACTGCTTCAAGCAGCCTCATTACTTATCAGCTGAAATTAATTTGTGGACACTGTTTAGTTTCTGTGAATTACCTCAAAATATGCGGCAAGCTAACGACACTACTTTTATAGACATTCTAAATAATTTACGAGTCGGCCAACTCACCATGCAACAGCTAGAAATTTTAGATCGTCGAAGAGTTCCTTTGACAGATGAATTTGCTGATGGCGAGTGTCTGCGTATTTTCCCAACCACTAAACAGGTAGAAGAATATAATGCTATGATGACTGAAAAGTTGAAAACATCATCTAAAGTTTACGATATTGCAGCGGTGGATGTGTCTGTCGAAGGTAAGAATTACGGACAAAAGTTAAAGAAAGACTTCATACCAACGGATCCAAGCAAAACTGGAGGTATTCCAAACTCTTTAGTAATCGGAGTCGGATCTAGGGTAATGTTACGAAAAAACATTAATGTTAATCATGATCTGGTCAACGAAGCAATCGGCATCATTAGAAAAATTGAGTGGCCTGCACTACGTCGAGATCAGCTTCAACCTGGTGAGCTTCCACAAGCCGTATTTGTAGAATTTGATGACAGATCAATTAGGGGAAATACTGCTGGCATTGGAGTAAAGATAGAGCCCACCACTGTTGAATATGACGCTTTGCGAGGCCAGGGCAAAGTAGAACGACGTATGCTGCCATTAATATTGTGTTGGGCTGTAACAGTACATAAACTCCAAGGCACTACTTTAGACAAAGCAGTCATTGATTTGAGTAGTAATATTTTTGCCAAGGGTCAGGCCTACGTCGCACTAAGTCGTGTGAAAACATTAGAGGGATTAGCAATAAGTTGTCTGGATCCACGAAAATTGTTGCATGAACCGCACGATAAAACTCACTTGAGGAATTAAATCGACTCAGAAATCTGTAGACCAAAGCTTTTTCTTTATCATTTCTAATAAATAAAATTATTTAGTTAATTATATAATTTATAAAACAATTTATCGAAATGTTTGTATTATACTAGTTATATAATAGTATATAAAATAAAGTTATACTATATTTATAAGTTTATAAGTTCATACGCTAATTATACTATGTACATAATAAAGTTTCTAAATAAAACTATGTAAAAATTGAAATTTTTTTTGCACTTCACACATACGCACGCACACTCTGCACATTCCCATTATACTCTTTTTAAACACAAAAAGGAATAAAATTAAAAAAATAATTTAAAAAATTAAAAAACACGACTGCCAAAAAATAAATGAATAAATAAAAAATAAATTGATAAAAACACTAAATAAAACAAAACTAAATAAAAATAATATTTAGTAAAAATCACAAAATCTAAATAAAGTCGATTTAAAAAGCCAAAAACAAGGTATTGAAATTCAGCTTTGATCAGATTTAACGAAAATGTTATGAATGATTAAACGCATAGTAATTTTATTAGATTTAAATTACTTTTCGATGTTGAATATACATCAATGCATCATATGAAGACTACAATTATAAAAAATATTGCTGATAAAATTTTGCTCTTCAATTTTAATTTTCAATGCAGTCGGGTGCTGTTTAATGAAAAGAACAAATCTATTTAGAAACAGCCCCCGACTGCATTGAAAATTAAAATTGAAGAGCAAAATTTTATCAGCAATATTTTTTATAATTGTAGTCTTCATATGATGCATTGATGTATATTCAACATCGAAAAGTAATTTAAATCTAATAAAATTACTATGCGTTTAATCATTCATAACATTTTCGTTAAATCTGATCAAAGCTGAATTTCAATACCTTGTTTTTGGCTTTTTAAATCGACTTTATTTAGATTTTGTGATTTTTACTAAATATTATTTTTATTTAGTTTTGTTTTATTTAGTGTTTTTATCAATTTATTTTTTATTTATTCATTTATTTTTTGGCAGTCGTGTTTTTTAATTTTTTAAATTATTTTTTTATTATATTTCTATCAATCAACGGATATATGTTCTAAGATTTTTATGAAAATCGTCCAATATCCTTTTGTCAGTCTTTCTAAGCTATTAAGTTCCCACTATTTTGTTCATGCTCAAAAAATAAGAAACCTTATAATCTTCATAATTCTGTTTTCCAGAAGAAAATTCCTCTTCTACTTCCAATAAATTTACCAAGAAATTAGACTTGGTAATGAACGGCATTGTCACGGTAAAAATATACTAAGTTATAGTATTTTTTTCGTTATTTCTGATGACCATCTTCCTTCCTTGGGGAAGCAGTGGAAGCTGCGCAGGTACGTTCACTTATACAGAAATGCTTCTGATAATTTTGATATAATAAATCTAACTTAACAAATTAATTTTCAGTATACCGTCAAAACAGCTGATTATGTACATGAAAGTTACAACAATTTAAATCGACTATTCGTTTAATGGAACCTTCCGATTTCTCATGATGAAAATAATAAATCTTTTCACGTCCCTCAGGCAAAAGAATTCGTATATTACAGAAGAAACGAATTATTTTTACGATAATAGTGATATCGTTACAAAAAAAACTGTGGGGTTGCAGCTTAACAGTTTATACGTGCATAGGCTATATGTATTTGCGTGTGCCTGCACATCTTGCAATATTGCCAGTATTCTGTATCAGTAGTTTAGGAAAGTGTTTATCCTTACTATTTACCAAAAATGCTACACTAGTTCATCAAAACAAGGAGTTGATTTGATTAAATGCCATTATATCCTTTCGCCCATTTCCTTTCATGTCCGCTCGCTTGATTTCGCAAATAGGGTGCCGACAGTTAAGATAATAGCACCCATAATCGAGACAGATAAGAGTCAGCGGCAACAGCACCAGCAGGTCCTACACAGCATCAGCCACCGCCGCAATATTTCACGTCGTATAAAGAAGGGGTGGCGGTGGTGGAGGAGGGGCAGGGAAACAACCAAACCTTGAAATTCGATGCCACCCCCTGCTCAGTCAGCGGTGCAGATGTGCCCTCTTCGGAACCACTGGACCGTGCCCGTTTCACCAAACAATACACTCTTCACAAACTGCGTGATGAGGGTGATTTTTTACCATTATCAAAAGCACCACATCTTGCTTGATTATACAGTCGTCGCCGCGCGCGTCGTCCGACTAATAAATGATAAACGGGTCCATTACACCATAATGGATATACGTGTTCCCTGTGACAGCCGATAATTTTAATTGCCACAAGAACTTCCCGATGATGCTCCTGCTGCTGCCACTCCAGAATTCGTAGGAATAAATTGTCTTCATACTTTTTTTAGTAAAACATTATTCAAATATTAGGCCTATAATGTTATGGCCATACCTCAACTAATGTATGGTAGTGAGACTTGGATTAGATAGGCCAAAGACATATCTAGAATACAAGGAGCAGAAATGAAGTTCTTGAAGGATGTAAAGGGTTGTACCAGAAGAGATCTTATCAGAAATGATCATATTACAATGGAGCTAGGCATAGCTGAAAGCTTAAATGAGAAAATCTCCCGGTACAAAACGGAGTGGCGGTTACACGTAGAGAGAATGGATCCAACTAGATTTTCAAATTTGACTATCATCAAAGGGGGAAGAGAAGTGTGGGAAGACCACGTAAGCAATGGCTGGATGACTTCCATTAAGACTGGAAGAGGCTATTAGCCTAACCCATAAAGGATGATGACGATGACGACTTTTTTAGTCAGATATTAAGCGATTCGCGTGCGTGTATATGAGCGTTTGGTGGCCGAATGTGTGTGTGTTCTGCGAAGATAAATAATTGGGATGACTGGATTTATGTTTACAATATCTACAATATAATAGACAATATATTAACAAAAACCACACTGACATAAAACCAGATCCGTTGACAAATTAAAGATATCCCCAACAAAACAAACAGCATAATACTAATCTGCTCCGACTCTGGTACACAAAAAATCGCGTCCTTCTTCCGCAACCTCAGTTGCAAAGTTCATAAAGCGCCGTCGTCGTCGTCGTCGTCGTCGTCGTCGTCGTCACTTCACGGCGTAGCCTGTTCCGTCTTCACTGCAGCCATCTCTTCCAGGGCCTACCCACAGATCTTCTGCCAATAGGTTTGTAGTCTATAGCGCGCTTTACTAACATCTGGTGGTCCACTCTACAAACCTGCTCCATCCACTGCTGCTTTCGTTCTTCTGTCTTATCATTGATGGAGAATATACCCAGTTCAGCCCTTATATGTTCATTATGCATTCGATCCTTTAGACGATAACCATACCTTAAAAAATTAATTTCAGCGGTTTGTGTATGCTGCTTTCCTTTTCTAGTTATCGTCCATGTTTCATTATCATATGTAAGAACAGGTATTGCCATTACTTTATATAAGTTTATAAAGATTCCCAACATATTCAAAAAACATTTAACAAATTGTATTCGTACACGACAACAAATAATACTCACTCCCTGGCGTCTACAAGCTAATTTTCAACGACTATCCCAAATTCTATATTGGGCAAACCAGCCGATATTTTCTTCCATACACGTTATAATGAACGTATCAGACATTTTTTTTAATCCAGTGGCAAAAATTCTTTGTGCCGTACAGAAAAAGACACAACATACGTACACAAACGTCCACGTAAATTTACAAATGACGTACAAATTATGAGCAAGAGCAAAAAACTGAAAACAACAGAAAATTACAAAATAATTTATAGGCCTAAGTGCTACAGATATTACATAAATAAACTCTACATAATTTTAAATAATGAAAGATATTTCCGATAAAACACACTTTTTGGCCACTACGAGACAAACAACACAACAATGCTATCCCCATCACAACTAACACCATCAGGCGCACAGCAGTCATCAGGATCAATTTTACACTGATGATGTGACGAACTCCACGGAAGGCGTCTGAGTAAGTTAAAATAAGTTTCTATTAATCAACTAACTATAATTATGTTATTATGCTTACAATACTTGGACCATAAGAAATATGTTAAACGTTTTCAGTGATGGAGTCTCGTGTACTAAAATTTGCAAAACGGACAAATAAGTGAAAGTATTTCAAAAGTGTTATTTCGGCTATAGTTAACTTATTTAAACACTAACATCGGCAATCAAACCAACTCTTATCAACTGTAATTAATGTTTTATCTCCATCAATGTACCTAAGTTGATACGTTTGTTGACACGTTTCTGCATATCACTTGAACAACGCCTATACCGACAGCACAATGACGACGACACGATAAGTCGCCTTCATTGAAGGTGATAAGCCGCGGTTGATGAATGCTAATTGTGACAGCGATAAGTCCGTGTGGGCTAAACACGACAATGCCATTTACTAACGGGAAATCATATATGTGCTCTGAGACAGTTTTTATCACACATTATCACACCAAACACTTCCGACTGTCATCCTTTTAGCCGAGCCAGTATGTCCTTTAGCCGGATTGTTATCATTTTAGCCTATACCATTGCATAATAAGGTAGACCCCTTTAGATAAAATTATTATTGAGACACAATATAAAGGTAACGTAAACAATATTCAGGTTTCTTTTCTGTAATGTATGGTCAGAGTTTCTCGTCTTCTGTTGGGTTATTAGATAATTTCAATAAATAGTTCACCAACTGGACAGCTAAACCTCTCGATTGCAAAACTTCTACTCTGATGTTATTTGCGGAAAACCTTATCATCGCCTACGAAAGCGTTGCATATTAACGAAGTTATACACAGGCCAGTATAAACCAGTACACCAATAATTAAACAAGTCACCAATAAAATTATTTTTCTACGTTGGAACAATGACACAATGAACTCAAACACATCTAATGATGCCTAAAACGTGTGTTTTTTGGCGCAGTTTAGCTCTAATTTTGAATTTAAAATTACTTATGATCTTTACAATCCATACTTGAATATAATCCCAAATAATTCTTTTTTCATTATTCTTTTTCATATTCTTATTCCATGTGATTTCATAAAATTCTACAAAACGCAATTAACTGTCTCATCTTAAACTAATTAACTTAAGATAAGTTAATGTAATCAGTGAATTTAATTTAGTCTCTTCCAAAATCAAAAATCTAAAATATTTTAAATAATAGTCTTGTCTTGTTCTTATATCATCTTGATTGGTCGGTCTCTCCATCCTTCTTTTTGATTGCCAGTCTTCTATTTATTTGTATTAACGGAGGTTCCCGTTTTCTTTTTCTGCTATTTGAAATATAACTATTTACTCTTTTAAGTCATCTCATGTCATGGTCCATTACACATCACTTCTATATGAGCTGAAACTATATGCACAGAAATCATGTAGACAGAAACTATATGGACATTATTCTCAGAAATCTCGGCAACAAAAATTTTACATTATCGCGAGTAGAACACATGTGCAATTTGGCGATTCAATTATCGCCAGCGACAGACAATAAGTGGCAAGGCGCGTGCAGGGGATGATGTACAGGAAAACGGCGCACAACAAAGAGACCGGAATGTAAATAACACCGCTAACAATGTTTAATTGACTAACAATGGCAAGATGAAGTGGCGGGGCAGAGTCATATGTTGCAACCTGCTGCCCCGACATGTGCAACCCTCCTAGTATTACAGTTGTACGCAATTGTTACGCTCGTATGCGGGTAATTTTTGTACAGAATTCTGCAATATGTTATGGATTCTGCGTTATGTAGGTCTAGGCAGTATTATGGATTCAAGAGTGTATGGTCAGTTCTATGTGCAACCTATTCTTTCTTTCTTTTCTTAAGTTTCCATTTTCATTCTTCTTTCTTCCTCGTCCTCTTCCTGTTTCTTGTTCTTGTTCTTAACTGAAATATTAGGCGAATTCATCTGACCCCGTTCTCAAGATCTAGCTGACTTTTATCGCTATCTTCCATCATGTTTCTTTCTTTAGAGTCTGTACGTAAAACCTTCCTAGGATGCTTACTTTCAGGATTCTGTACACTTGCTATAACCGCTGGGTAATAGGTACATCACTGGCAGCACTGATAATCAGGACATGTTTGATGTCCCTCATTTCTAAGGTTGCCTTCCACGATATATTCTTTGCTGTACCAAAATTACTTCATTCCTGAATTGTGTCACGTCTCTCTACCACATACAGACGAATCAAACAGCTGACAGCTACTAATTTATAAAATTTTTAAAGTATTTCTCTTTCAGTTCCCCCATCGCAATGTGTTTCTAATGGTACCGTAAAACAAAAATTGAAGTCCAGCCATACTTCTTATCTTTAAATGTTTTATTCTTAAGTAGAATTAGTCGGACTGGGTATCTATTCAATAAGAGGAAACATCTACTCACTTTCAAGAACATCAGACTAAAGCCAAGGAAGAATTCGTTACAGGATTTTGTGCCGAAACGAATCCTGGACGATAGGAAAAAGAAAAGACTCCTAGATTTCGAAATGTGCTGCTATAAAAGTACGAAAAAGTAGGTACACACATGATTATATTTTTCAAAGATTAAAAGTGAACGGAAGCTCTTAAATAACCGCTGAAATACTTCACCATTATCATCATCAGCACTACAAGCATTAGGCCCTAGACCTGTTCCGGAACCAATCTCCACCTCGGTCTACCGACATCTCTCTTCCCAGTAGGGTGATAACACAAGGCAGCCACGGGTAGACGGATATCAGGCATGCGGTACAAGTGTTCACACCATCTCCTTCTGTGGTCTTCAATCTTCTAGTGCATCGATACAATGTTTAAATCGCGTCTAATATCCTCGTTCCTTTTCCGATTCAGGAGATAACAACCTTGCGACCCTCACAGAAATTTCATTTCAGCTGCCTGAATCCTCTGTACGTCCTTTTTACCAAGAGTCTATGTCTCACTAGCATACAGGAATGTGGGAACAGCCTCAGTTTTGTAAAATTTTATTCGGATATCTTTCCGTGTTTTATTTTTCAGATACCTATGAATCGTTCCACAGATGCGTCTAAATTTCGTAAGCTTACTATCCCAATCAATATCGGTTCCATAGGAGATATCACAACCAGGATTAAAATCTGATCCAAAATCTGATTATTCACGACTATCTTAGTTCTTATGGGATACCTGCCTTTGAATGCCATTGTTTTAGATTTTGTGGCAGAGAACTGTAGCCCAGAGTCTTGTATGGTGCTACTGAACGTAAATATCGCCCTCTGTAATTGGTCTTCTGTTTTCTGTATAATTACCTTGTCATCTGGATAAAGCAATGCATTCACATGAATATTTCGGTGAAGTGATATTCCCGAGTCAACTTTAGCTGTCCATCGCCGAAATATGTCGTCCATGTAGATATTAAAAAGTGTCCGTGAAATAGGGCACCCTTGGTTCATATCTTTAGTTGTAGGAATATCTTCTGATAATTTACCATTCAAATCCACAACCGCTGTCTTGTAATATAAGCTCCTAAGAACTTTAATTAATTGCGAAGGGAAACCCGTTCGTTCCATTATATTCCAGATTAGCGAACGTTTCACAGTAGGCCAAGGACTGCACACATGCGCTGAGCAAGTTAGTCTGCTGCGATCGGGCAGAGAGAGCTCGTCAGCTGAGGTAAAAACAACTCTCTAGGGGAAGAGCAGCCCGAAATCAAAGTTCCTGGTTCTCCAGGTTGCGGGTTTTACCGCAGGCCAGTAACCTGCTTAAGTCCAAATATATATACTTACAGAACTCATAAATGCAAATGGATTAAAGATACTTTCAAAGTAGCAACATGGGGTGTTAGGCTGATAGCTAATAAAGAGGATGAATTTGTAAGAATATTTGAGAAGAACAAAATAAATATCCCTTTGAAATAGTTAAAGACATGAATAACTGAATAAGACATGAAGACTGATACTCTGAACTGAATAGGAAGGCTGTTTGTTAGAGAATCGTGAAGAGCAGCTGACAAACAGTTTGCGGGTACTAAAAGAGCCGTATTAAAGTCACAGGAAATGTCAATGCCTATACATTGCAAACACGAAACCTGTTCCAGCACATTATTATGTAGACATACGACACAGTTTTATCTGACACGAAATTTGCAAGCGTAATTCGTTACCTACGTTTGTTGACAGAAATTATATTTTACAACTTAAAAAGTTGGCGTAATACATATACCCACCCTCTGAAATCACCCTCACACCGCGTAATGATAACTAGATCATCAGTAGGCCTATATAACGAAACATATAGTACAGGCTTATCCTTATCCAAATGATCACACGGAATCTTTGTCTGTTTACCTTAATTAGAAACTATCGCTATCTACATATTTTTATTCATGGTCTATTCATTACACGATAGTTGAATGTTTGAACGTCCCAACATGAAACTTCATTTTTACCCGATCCCAATTATGTCAGCCCCATGTTCACATTGTAAACGATCACTACCTCTAGACACTGGAATACAAATAAGAACAACACTGGAGTTAGAAAAAACACACGTTTCATTCTTGCATACCAAACGTTTTGCCTACTCTACGATAAGACAGCCTTAGTAGTTTGTCGTAGAATGGATAAAACATTGATGTTACAAAGAATACAAGGCAAATTAAACCTTAAACAGTGTTTTTTAGTAGTGAAAACCCGAAATTTTACGAGTGAGTGTAATATAAATACATATAAATACAATAAGAAAATAATCTGCAAAGCAGTAGGCCTAATAATAGTACCACCTATTGGGAAATATGGTACTGACTTGTGATAAAGTGCCAGCAAATCTAACATAGCCTATGCACAATTCAAATTCGCTGTTGACTGATTAAATAAATACAAAAACAAAAATACTATCGAAAACAATTTTTTGGACCTCCTAGTTTGTACACATTGTGTCTCAGCTGCGAATTCTGAGCACAAAGTTGCGGTCATTGCAAACTACCTTTAGATTCGTTAATAATTTCGTTATTCTTTCGCGACCTCGTATGGTATGAAAGGATTTTGTTTCACAGGGAGTAAACGCCTATTGATTTTGGTTGACTACTGATTAACACTCCAATAAATGCTTTCTTCCTGTAGATTTGGTTTCTCGTCACATTTAATATAATGCACGTAAATAAATATTAATTTTTGAAATAATAAATAAAATCATAATACGAATCAGCTGATCAATACAAACATTATAATTTTATAAAACAAGTTTAATTATTTCACAATTTCTGAACATGTAGAAGAATTTACTTAAATTATAAAATGTACATAGCACAAATAAGTAATTAAGTAATTGAATACAGGAAAACATGTTTTCACACACACAAAGACGCCCGCGCGCGCATGCACACGGTCATCCTGCTCATTTCCTTTCAGAATGCTTTGTCATGCTATAAAACAAAAATCTACTTCGTCGCCTATAAGTGAAGTTTACGTATATAGTAGGCCTCTTTAAAAGCTGTTTCTGAGTTCCGAGCGGGTGTCTTTTAAAAACTGCCTAGGAAAACAATGTTTACCTGTTTTTACTTCCATGTTCCATAAGGAAATTGAAGTATGGTGATGGCAAAAAAAATCGTGTTCGAGATAATTGCAGATTCTGATTGTACTACCTTCAAAAAATGAAAAAAAGTAATTTTTCGAAAAGTGTCTGTGTGTGTGTCTGTGTGTCTATCTGTGTGTAGATTTTTTTCTATGGCAAACGATAAGAACCGCAAATTCAAACAGAATCAAATAATTTTTTGCATACAGCCCTGAATTATAGAGTACTCAAGATTATTGTGTTTGGTGAACATCGGTTAAGGGAAAGGGGTAGTTTACCTGCAACGTTTTATGTTTTAACAAGGGTAATTTTTTCTATGACGAACGATAACTGCCGTAAATTCAAACAGAATCAAACAATGTTTTGCATGCGTCCCTGAATTGTAGAGTACTCAAGATCTGTTGATTCTGGTGAAGATCGGTTAAGGGAAAGGGGTAGTTTACCTGCAACATTTTATGTTGTAACAAGAGAAATTTTTCATGACAAACGATAACTGCCGTAAATTCAAACAGAATCAAATAATTGTTTACATATGTACCTGAGCTGTAGAGGACTCAAGGCCTATTGATTTTGGTGAAGATCGGTTAAGGGGAAAGCGTAGTTTACCTGAAACATTTTTTCTTGTAGCAAGAGTAAAGTACTTAATTTTGATAAATAAAGTATCCTGATAAGAAGATCTTAATAATCCACTGTAGAAACGTAGATGAAATCTACGTATATCTAGATGATATCTATAAATGAAGAGACTAGTTGAACGGGGTGGGGGTAATTTTCTATAAACGAAAATTATAGTTGAAGGGGGAGGGGATAATTTTTATATATGTACTACGTTATCGGCAACAAAGAAGTAGTTTGTTGTTAAAATTCCTTCCCGGCCTGTTTGGCCGTAGACCAATGTTTTCTGCAAAACCAGACGTTTCGGCAGTGCCATCGACTTCCATCATCAGTGAAAATCGAGTGCGATAACGTGAGGTGGTATACGTTAGTGACCACAGTACTGTGGTTAAGGCTGAAGCAGTAAGTAGAAAGAAGTAGTTTCTATGGAAATATTTTATTTCGAAAATGATTTTAAATATAAATCTTAGAACATGGAAATCATGTATGGTTCTCCATACCGATATTTTACTTGACTCTACAATTTCTTGTTTACGTCTTTTCCATTAAATGAAATGGAAGTGTTTGAAGTGACTAAGTTTAAATCAATATGTAAGCAAACGTTTAACTTTTTCACAATTTAATTAGCAACGTAAAGAGAAAAATAAAGGTACAGTAATTGGAGCATGGATATATTTTAGTACACTGAATTCATGTATTGGCATGGATTTAAAGCAGAGTTTTGAGTTTCCGAAATAGTTGATTTGTAACATTTACAAATTTTTAGAATATTACAACTCACGCTGTATTACAATTATACAGATAATTATTTGTGCGATATTATCATATATCTGTTTTGTAAAATTCTATAATGGGTGTGAGGAATATAACTGTAAAATTTTCAGAACAAACAATATTTTACTAAAAAAAATTTTTAATTAATTTTAGGTTGTAATTTTCCTACTCCTGCTACTACATTATTGTTAATTTCAATCTGACAAAGAAAAATTTTTAGAGATATGATTTTTTTACATTATTAAATAACCTACTCCTTTTCAAAGTACGCGCATATTTTACTTATGGTTTAAGAAGGCGGTGAACAACGATAACAAAAATCAGATCTGTAACGTGTAACTTAAAAATGCTCGTGTCGAGAATATCTATTTTGACGACTATTTTGGCCAAGATTATGATATAAAAACTGTACCATGAATATGAAGTTTTAGTTTTCTAATTAATTTATACCCAGAATTTTAAGATAGCCTATATTAAAAATCGTGTTTTGTTAAGCTTAATTATTTTCTTTCTATTATAATATTACTTCTCTAAACACATGCTGCAGTTTGCAGAAAATCCAGTTTTTTAAGACTCTGTTGTTGGGTCTTCCTTTAGTTAGCGCAGACAGTAGGAGTTGGACTAGAATTCAGAGCAGTAGTGATTGACAATCAGTGCCAGCAGCTAGACTGAGGCTATACGAGGCTATAGGCGGTAACAGTCAGTGTTTATTGTTGTTGTGGTTGGACAATTTGGGGCGCGTCACGGCTTATTGCTTCGCATTACTCGCCATTGTTCCACCCTCTTCACCTTATGTCGCGTCGCCTGCATCTGCTGCTGCTACTGCTCACAGAGTAGGTACACTGCTTTGCTTTATATGTAAACCACGGTTTAAACAAGTACCTTTTGTTTAACTTCATTTAAACTTATAATCTCCAAAAGCTATACAAGTCTTCTGACAAACAAACTATGTTGTCTTACACGGAACGTTGACTTGAAGATTTGTCATTAATGAACAAACATTAAGTTACTTACATGGTCTGAAAAAGAATTTTCAAAAATGAACATTTTTAAGAATTATAAAAAAATGTTGTCAGAACGGAGAACCACAGAATACATAAAATGCTCTATAACTAAGGAGAGAAAATTTGTTGACAGAGCTAGAAAGCGCTGAGAGCGAGGAACCAGAACAGACCACTAGGTCTTTATTCCATGAAGAAAACATTGAACTACCCGAACTGTTAGTATAGACATCACAATAGTGACATCTACTCTGACTAACCCTTCCGTCACTTGTCGTCTGGTATGTCGTAACCAGTGTGGATGGCGTGAGTGCTCGTACGAATGAATTTCATTATTTTAGCATATAACTGTCGATTCAGAAAGGTTGAGAAAGCAACCACAAAACTTCGAGATTATTGAGAGTAATGTAAATAAACTAGTATATTCCCTGAGCTGCAGAAATCGTCCACTATTTTGAACGAAGTAGATGTAATATTGGATAAACTTTGAAATTAGGTAATTTTACAGTTATCATAAAAATTACGAAAATTCCGACTAGCCTACTGTTTTTGTTTAGTAAAGTAATACTTATAAAGCAATTATACAATAAACACTAAAAATTCCAAACAAACGCATTTGTGTTAAAATTCTGTATAGTCTGACGCCCAACTGGCAATGTTTTCAAATTCTTTACCACATTTTTGGGCCTTGGGATCAAAATTTTTAAAATTTCTAAACCTGTACGTTATATTCAGATTTTGGTTAAAATTCTCTTTCATTTGATATCGCACACGGAATTTGCAACCGTATCAAGCTTTTGCCACTTTTTGGTAATACCAAAATTTTAAAATTTCCAAAACCTAACACTATATTCAGGTTTTAATTAAAATTAATTTTAATTTTATACATCTTATAAACTTTTGCGATTCTATAAAAATTGTCATCCACTTTTTGGCTCCCGACGTCCAAAAAGTTGGAAATTTTAAAAACTGGACACTAAATTCATATTTTGGTTAAAATTTTCTTTAATCTGATACCTCACATGTACTTTTTAGATTGTTTAAAAAATTGGACCCCTCACTTTTTTAATCCTCCCGCCTCTATTTTTTGGGGGATCAATTTCAAAAACAATACGGGCTTGTAGTAAGAGTATGGACATGCTGATGCACAATACAGTCTTAACACATGCGGCTTACAGCTTTGGGTTACTCTAACATTCCTATTATCGAAAGATTTCAGACCAAGTTATTCCATGCCAATCCGATTCTCTGTGGTTAATAAAGATCTCTACGACGACATAAACCTGCCTACAGTCACGAAACTATTGCGCAGTTTAGCGAAAACTGAGTGAAACGGTTCAAAGTGCACGCAATTCCTCTAGTAATAACTTTGCTAGATAACAGCCTGCAAAAAAGAAGATTAAAACAAACACTGCCATTCTACTTACTAATTACACTTTACTACATTTTTTTAAATCTTTATTTCATCACACTATTACAGCAACACACTAGAGTGATAAAACAAAATAGGAGCCCCCTAGAAATGACAGTGTTGTGGCTTCCCTCAAATACTTAAACATAATTAACACCGTTTGCTGCTTCACAAAAATAAATCAAACAAATTTCTTGATGCACAAAAAAAGATCATTAAAATTAAACACAAATCCAGCAAGCTGCATTAAAGAAATACAATATATAATATATAAAATAAAATATAACATAAAGGAAATAATACAATTCTCAACAACCAAATTACAATATATTTTTTTAATTAATATTTTTTATTCAACAGTTTTAAAAATTTTTTTCAGTATTTGAAACTGAAAGCAAGCATGTTTTCAGAGATTTCAGAAATTTGCCCAGATTCTCAAGACTGACATATGGCGTTAGCAAAATGGAGAAGCGTGTAGCACTACTACTATAAAACTGCTCATCAGCAGTTAATTTTGACCGCGGAACATCATTATGGATTTTTCGTAGATCATAGTCTTTATCTTTAAATTTATATTTATTATCACTTATAATATAAAACAGCATAAGAACTTTAAATACATACAGATGCCTTATGGGAAGAATTTAGGACTATTGAAAAAGTAACCAAGAGTATTCAAACTTACGTTTATTAGAAATAATTCTAATGACTGCCTTTTGTGATGTAGTAACTGCGTTTAACGATGTAACAAACGTTCCTCCCCAACAACTAACTCCGTAATTTATTTTAGATTCAACCAATGCATGACAGATCGTGATCTGCAAGTTTTCTGGACAACAATCTCGTAAGAAGTAGAATTTTCGCAAGAATGTACTCAACTCTTTCTTCAGTTTTCTAATATATATTGTGCGCGAATATAATACATCATTGCTAAATAATAATAGAGAAAATTAGTTATTCGACTAGTTCTCTCCGTAGCATATTATATGCAATCAAAGTCATACTTATTTATTTGTAATAAAACCGATTGAATAAATAAACGTCAAAAAATAATCGTATGTTATCTGACTAGGGTATTAGCTGAATCTCTGAAAGAAACAGAAGAAGAATACTACCTATAATGCAACAAATCTCTCATTAGAATATTCTTTATTTCCTGAAAACCATATTAAACGTGAATATACTTTACAAATACTTTAATATGACTACCTGCTTACATGAAATCAGTATTAACTACAGACGTTCTCTCAACTCTTGCTGAATTCCGATGAACAAGTTGATAATAAAGTGTGTCACGTCCAAATTACAGCCGAGATTATTTTTGTACCTTTTTATACCAGGAAAGAAAAAATAACTAGTTTGTCACTGCTTGTAATAGGTAACCTTGAAAGGTGTTAAAATCAGGAAACAATATGCTGTAATGGTTATATACTTTATATCCGGTAGGGGGGAGGAGGCTAGTTGGCTCGGTCATAAGTCAAACACACGCGCAACGCAGCACATCGTGTCGTGACTGAAATGACGTCAGAACACGTCACCCCTTGCCCGTGACTTATGGTCCGTATAAAACATCGAAGGGGGTAACGCTGAACAGGTGGGCTCGGTTTAAATGTACACCCCTATCATCCCGGTCGCCACGGACGGCACTGTCTCTTTCCTGCATCGTTAATTCTTGACAATCGGAATAGGAAAACTCTATACAGCATACACACAGACAGGATTTCATTTCGTTCAAAACGCAGTCAATGGGGTAGTTAATGCGGTTACAAAAGTTACAAGATAATATTATTTTTATCTGTTTGCGTGGCCAGGGACTGTACTCTATATGACTATGTCGTTGACATTTAATAAACAGCTGATATCTGCTGTGTAATAAACTGTCGAATACAAACAACTTTCGTTCCTTTCTCAATAAAGCAAGGAATTAATAATTTTACTTTTTGTAAAGTAAGGAATTTTTAATTTTATTTTTTGTTATCAAACTACATTATTACATTTTATGAACTAATCGGATGTATATTAAAATGCTTGAAGCGGATGACACGCACTGGTGTCACCCCTTTACAATACTGAAAAGCCTTGACGCCACTTCGTCGTTAGTCGTCGATAGAGTGGTTCCTCTTTCAGAGGTTCTGTTGTTTTATTGGAACGGCTTGCTAATACAGTATGATACATTGTGGTTTTGTTTTATCGTTTTTTCGCATACAAGTCTGTGTGAAGAGTTCGGTTTGAAACAACCCGTGGAGTGTCTGTCAACCATAGTTCTAAGGGTGTTGGACTGGAAGCACTGTGTATATTATCCTGAGGCGTTTGGACATTCCTAGAGTTTATAACCTTGTAGCCTATTCGAACGGATTGTAGTCTTTTGAAAGAGTTCTTTTTTGTTGAAGAAATTGAGACCTTTTAATTATCCGTAATTCTTATTGTTAATATTCTGACATTTTATCAAACATTGCGAGCTAATCCTCATTCCTTTTAATTTCCATTAAAACATACATTTAACTTCCGCAAGATTTGTTCTTTCTGTCTCACCCTGAATTCTTTGTTTCTTTTCCTTCTTCTCCTCCTTCTCCTCGTTCTTCTTATTGTATGTATTTTATACGACTTCTTGATTTTTCTTTCATTTTTTTATACTCGTGTTACTTATGCCCATTTAGTCAGTCACGTGACACTTCTTATTCACCTGATGGTAAGAATCAGAAGAAGACCAGTTTTTGTTAAACTATACTTGTTTGTCAAAACAAGTTTGTCAAACCGCGTCCGTTTGTGACCAGCGACGCTGTTAAATTTCTATTTAACTTACTGTAATGTTACAATTATACATTACAGTTATATTAATGTTATAGTTTTGTATATGCATAATTCATTCTTCTGTGATTTTTTCCTGAGAATTTATTATTAAGTTGTAGTTATATACAATGTCCTTATCTGTTCTGTGCACTGCTTTTTATTAAAGTTCTCTTTCTTCTGAAAAAATAAATATACGTTAGTGAACGAAATAACTCAAAACACTGATGAACAAGTTTGCTACACTATACAAATTGATACAGACATTATAGGTCGTCACAAATTGGTTAGTACCAGTCAGTATAGTGTTACCTGTCGCCGGAATGTCTTCAATCATTTGTCACTGATAATAGGCTATGTTAAGCTGTTAGCATTTCATTTACTACTGTGTCATAAGGCTCTTTCCCTAAAACACTGTTTCATAATCACACCTCATCAAACACACATTATCAAACATAATTATTGGTTGTAATAGTTATTTTTTTGTTTTCACTATAAAATCAACTATTTTACTTTATTCTTTACATCTGATAAAAATTGTGTTATAGAGCATTATGATGTAAGACATAATAACACAAAGGATGATGTAGGATATAATCAACTTGTATACTAGAAGTAAATATGTATTATATCTAACAGCTAGTCACATGTTATAAAAGTGTACAATCACATTACTTTACGATGGCCGATTCAGAGCTGTGCGAGTAGCTGACGTAGTGTGGAGGCTTCATGTAATGTCTGGTTGTGCTGACAAAAATTACGGCACTGCGCATGCTGCTGTCGCTAAAGTTACCGGCCACCATAAAGTAACACAATTGCAGGTTTATTTATAGCCTCCAGGATAGCTTCATTCCACAAACGTTTCAGATTGTTAAGATAGGCCTACGTGTTACCAGTCGTGTATTTTTATTAGCAGTTTTCGTAATTCCAGTTTTGTTAGTTAATGTTGAACCGCAAAATTGCTTCGTCCTGAACGAAGTGCCTCCCCTATATGTCGTCCTAAATGATGAATTGGCAATAATTAAACCAATCACTGTTAGGACTTGATGATGGTGGAGGCTCCGAAATTCCTCGTCGGGTACGAAGCAATCAGCGGATTTTGCAATAAACTAAAATAAACTGAAATTCAGAAATACTGTTTCAATCCATTTCTATTTAACTGTCTGTCTTGAGCGTTATCGTGAGATGGATCAGATCCAATTTGTACAACCATCGTGCGTTCATTTTGTACAAGAGACTTCCAGCAATAAACTTTCTTTCCAACCTGTAAACAGAAATTTTCAGTTAGTTGATTAAAAATAATTAAAAGAAAAAGAAGCTTAAAAACCAGATTAAAACTTCGGAAATGAAGTTTCTGAGAAGAACAAAGGGTTGCACGAGACAGGATCGTTTGCGCAGTGAGGATATTAGAGAAGAGCTACAGGTATTCTCCGTAAATGATAAGATCCAGACATATCGCAGGGAATGGTTACACCATCTGGACAGAATGGAGGATGGACGCCTACCTTAGGTTGCGTTTCAATATAGGCCCTTTGGTACAAGAGATGTAGACGGAGAGATACTGAACAGGCAACCGGGAGTGAAGACGGAACAGGCAAAGTGCCTACTCAGTGAGGTAAAGAAGAAGAAGAAAACAAACACAGAAAAATAATCTTCGTCTTCTCCTCTTTCTTACACTGTACACACAGGCTAGATATTGTATTCTCTTCTGTACATGAAAGAAGAAGTAGTCGGCTTGCAAAGATGTCCCCATTGGTTGAATAAGTTGATGAATATAAGAACTGATGGAGGGAACATGTTCTTTGCATGGGAAAGGCCTATACCAAGGGCTGCATATTTTTATGCTCCACAGTTTAGTCGTAATGTACGAAGATCCAGAAACGATGGATTAATTTGTAATTAAACTTAACATATTTGTAAATAATAACAATTCAAATGGACAACGTATACACGGAGAAGAAGAAGATTTGAGACGAAAATCTGAAATTTTTTTGAAGAAAAATACTGACTGCAAAGATTGGCGGATGTAATCGACTTTCAGGCAATGGGAATAAAATGAAGTACTTCCGCGTGCATGAAAGGATAATGTATGGTGTATGAACAGCGTTAGACGCTCGTAACGCTCGGAAGCTCACCTCATTAAATCCAGACTGACCGATGGAATTATTCTCTGCGTGTGCATTCTAGGTAGAATACTGAAAGAAGTGTCACACTTTGTTGATCATAAAAAGAAAGAATGTGCCTGTTCTACTCTTTTAAGATCATCCAGCGTGATATGTCATTTGCCTCCGTCGAGGATGAGATTCATCTATTCAGTGTTACGTACGTGTGCTATAGTATTTAAAAACGTTGATCAATCAGCTAACTGTGCAGACTAAAACTCAAGGTTAAAATATCATTAGCCAGCAAACTTATTAATGGTGACCAGATAGGTGAATACAATTACAAGCACAAAATATCGGTATGGAGAACCATACAGGACTTCCATGTTCTAAGATTTATATTTAAAATCATATTCGAAATGAAATATTTCCATAGAAACTACTTCTTTCTACTTATTGCTTCAACCTTAAACCACAGTACTGTGGTCACTAACGTATACCACCTCACGTTTTCGCACTCGATTTTCACTGAGATGGAAGTCGATGGCACTGCCGAAAAGTCTGGTTTTGCAGAAAACATTTGACTACGGCTAAACAGCCCGGGAAGGAATTTTAACAAAGAACTACTTCTTTGTTGCCGATAACGTAGTATACATACAAAATTCTCCCCTCCCCCTTCAACTATAATTTTCATTTATAGAAAATTACCCCCACCCCGTTCACCTAACCTCTTCATTTATAGATATTTCATCTACGTTTCTACAGTGGATTATTATGAGCTTCTTATCAAGATACTTTATTTATCAAAATTAAGTACTTTACTCTTATTAAAACATAAAACGTTGCAGGTAAACTACCCGTTTCTCTAAACAGATCTTCACCAAAATCTACCTTCAGTCCTCTACAATGCAGGGATGCATGCAAAAAAATATTTGATTCTGTTTCAATTTGCGGCAGTTATCGTTCGTCATGAAAACATTTCTCTTGTTACAACATAACATGTTTCAGGTAAACTACCCCTTTCCCTTTACTGATCTTCACCAAAATCAACAGGCCTTGAGCTCTCTACAATTTAGGAAGGTGTGCAAAAAAATATTAGATTTTCTTTGAATTTACGGCAGTTATCGTTCGTCATAGAAAAAATTACCCTTGTTAAAACATAAAACGTTGCAGGTAAGCTACCCCTTTCTCTAAACCGATCTTCACCAAAATCAACAGACCTTCAGTCCTCCACAGTTTAGGGCTGTATGCAAAACATTATTTGATTCTGTTTGAATTTGCGGCTGTTATCGTTTGCCACAGAAAAAATATTACCCTTGATTAAAAAAACGTTGTTGGTAAACTACCCCTTTCCCTTAACCGGTCTTCACCAAAAACAATAGGTCTTGAGTACTCTACAATTCAGGGCTGTATGCAAAAAATTATTTCATTCTGTTTGAATTTGCGGCTCTTATCGTTTGCCATAATAAATACCCTTGTCAAAATATAAAACGTTGCAGGTAAACTACCCCATTCCCTTAACCGATCTTCAACAACATCAACAGACCTTGAGTTCTGTATAACTCAAAAAGGTATGCAAAAGAGTAGTTGATTCTGTTTGAATTTACGGCAGTTATCGTTCGTCATAGAAAACTTTACACTTGTTAAAACATAAAAAGTTGCAGGTAAACTACCCCATTCCCTTAACCGATCTTCAACAAAATCAACACACCTTGAGTTCGGTATAATTAAAAAAGGTATGAAAAAGACTAGTTGATTCTGTTTGAATTTGCGGCTGTTATCGTTTGCCATAGGAAAAAATTACCCTTGATAAAAACAAATGTTGCCGGTAAACTACCCCTTTCCCTTAACCGATCTTCACCAAAAACAATAGGTCTTGCGTACTCTACAAATCAGGCCTGTATGCAAAAAATTATTTGATTCTGTTTGAATTTGCGGCTATCGTTTGCCATAGAAAACCAGCCTTGTAACTAGAGCAAATGTAGGGATATAACTTATAGAATGATGTTGATGAATACTGTTTAAGAATGGGTAATAGAGACAGAAAAGTGTCTAATAAACCTATTCTAATAAATAACATTAGTAATACTACAATAATGTGAAATAAAAGACATTGAAATCACCATAAAATAAACACATTGTTGTCAAACCAAGATAGGACACACAACCTCACTCCATGTGAATAAGGCACCTCAAATATGAGAATTAAATGACTACATGATAAGTAATCCAATTTCTGTTGGAGGGTAATGAACCTAAATGTTAAAAGGGTAGTACCAAAACAGAATTAATGTATAGAAGAAGTAGCATTGTATTGTAATTAGAATAAATTCAAACAATAAATCAGACATTCTGAAGTTACATAACAAATCTTGCAAAAACTTTAACAATAAGGTATAAAAGAGGTGAGACATTAGTGTCAATAGAACCAGCAAGGTTCACAGTCACTTATATAATGTAAAACAATTGTAATTAGATTAAAAATATAACAAAATAATAGAAAATAGACATACTTGTATCTTGAGACCAGATGCAAGAAGTTTTATTGTATTAACAGAGAAAGGTGATATACTATTACCAATCAAATGATGGTAACACCTTAATATAATTTCTATCACTATTTTGGTGAACACAAAGGGTATAATTCAGCGAATAATTGTGTCAAAACTAAAGGTAACAACTAGAAGTTGTAATAGTTAATTTAGAGAAACAAGTAACAATATTCAAAGGTAATCCAATAGTAAGGAACAGACCATTGTTAAAACTAACTAGGGTGGTAATAGGCCTAAGGGAGCCCAGAGACTGATACTAAATATTAAGTTATACAGAGTCTCAGACTCAACCCAACAGGAGTAAACTCATAAGATAGACAAGACACCAAGTAGTGGTTAAAATGTAACCAATATAAACAATGTATTATAAGATTAAAGCAGAATAAAAATTATGGCCTTGGTGTGCCAATAACTAAATACGTCATTCAAACAAATACACAAAAAAGGGTATTAATTAAGTCAAACAATGATAACCAGAAGTTGAAGGGAGACTTTAAGAATAAGTGTGAAATGTAACTAACTCTTAAAATACTTTCAATGAATAATATGATCTAAATCTTAACCATAATGCTATCTGTACAGCAGGGTTATACTCAATTTTAGAGTTGTTGTAACACATAACCGATTTATAATCTAAATAAAGGTCAGAAAGAGACTAAATAGAGTAGTTACATCTATTAACCATATGTTCTTAATCTAAAACAATAAATCTCGGCTGAAAATGTTCGACATTTTTAGGTTACCATGTTACGAAAAAGTAACATCTTTAACCTATGCTTATATTTTTTTAATTTACAATTTAACAATAATAGTGATTATTTGAATAATGGGTAATGTCTTGGTGATGGTGTAATTATTGACAAATGTGTAATTATTTCAAACTGCTTTGCTGGATATTATACTAACATAAGTAATTAATATTGAACTATACTTGCCTTAAATTCACTGAATTGTTAATTATTATACACTTTGCAATTTTATGATACTATTAACCCTGGAATAAACTTTTAATTAACGAATAATTTGATCGGCAGATTCTAACAACCTTATCCGTTCAGAACTTTGAAAAAAGTCAGTTATTTTAACGGTAACAGATTTACGGCGTACCTCGTGTTTGGAAATCTGGGGGTAAGATTATTCAAATATAGATGCGTGATTGGCTGAAATATGGACACCTGAATACGTTTCACAAAGTCGATTAGTCGATACAATATTTTGATAAACTTATGTCTTATAACTAATTACTGATTGAATGATTGTTATTTACATTAACTAGGATACGTATAAAGTTCTTTTATAACAATACTTAACATAATAAACATCTTAAATTGACAAAAATACAATGTTTAGTTCTAGGCTTCAGTTGGCTTATCACATCAAAAGTTACATTTACCAGTACTTATCATAAAACGTTGCAGGTAAACTACACCTTCTCTTACCCGATCTTCACCAAAATCAATAGGCCTAAAGTCCTCTACAATTCAGGGACGCATGCAAAACATTATTTGATTCTGCTTGAATGTGCGGCAGTTATCGTTCGTCATACAAATCGATTAGTCGATACAATATTTTGATCAACTTACAGTATGTCTTATAACTAATTACTGATTGAATGATTGTTATTTACATTAACTAGGACACGTATAAAGTTCTTTTATAACAATGCTTAACATAATAAACATCTTAAATTGACAAAAATACAATGTTTAGTTGTAGGCTTCAGTTGGCCTATTACATTTACCAGTACTTATCATAAAACGTTGCAGGTAAACTACACCTTTCTCTTACCCGATCGTCACCAAAATCAATAGGCCTAAAGTCCTCTACAATTCAGGGATGCATGCAAAAGATTATTTGATTCTGCTTGAATGTGCGGCAGTTATCATTCGTCATAAAAATAATAAAAAAATTACCCTTGTTAAAACATAAAATGTCGCCGGTAAACGACCTCTTTCCCTTAACCGATCTTCACCAAAAACAATAGGTCTTGAGAACTCTATAATTCAGGGCTGTATGAACAAATTATTTGTTTCTATTTGAATTTGCGGCTGTTATCGTTTGCCATAGAAAATACCCTTGGTAAAACGAAAAACGTTGCTGGTAAACTTCCCTTTCCCCTTAACCCATCTTTACCAAAATCAACAGGCCTTCAGTCCTTCACAATTGATGAACGTATGCAAAACAATATTTGATTCTGTTTGAATGTGCGGCAGTTATAGTTCGTCATAGAAAAAATTACCATTGTTAAACATAAAATGTTGCAGGTAAACTACCCCTTTCACTTAACCGATCTTCACCTAAATTAACGACATTGAGTTTTCTATAGCTCAGGAAAGTATGCAAAACATTATTTGATTCTGTTTAAATTTGCGGCTCTTATCGTTTGCCATATAAAATACCCTTTTAAAACATAAAACGTAGCAGGTAAACTACCCCTTTCCCTTAACCGATCTTCACTAAAATCAATAGGTCTTGAGAACTCCACAATTTAGGGCTGTACGCAAATAATCATTTGATTCTGTTTGAATTTGCGGTTGTTATAGTTTGCCATAGAAAATACCCTTGTTAAAACATAAAACGTTGCAGGTAAACTACCCCTTTACCTTAACCGATCTTTACCAAAACCAACAGGTCTTAAGAACTCTACAATTCAGGGCTGTATGCAAAAGAGTAGTTGATTCTGTTTGAATTTGCGGCTGTTATCGTTTGCCATAGAAAATACCCTTGTTAAAACATAAAACGTTGCAGGTAAACTACCCCTTTCCCTTAACCGATCTTCACCAAAATCAATAGGTCTTGAGAACTCCACAATTCAGGGTTGTATGCAAATAATCATTTGATTCTGTTTGCATTTCCGACTCTTATCGTTTGCCATAGGAAATACCCATTTAAAACATAAAACGTAGCAGGTAAACTACCCCTTTCCCTTATCCAGTCTTCACCAAAATCAATAGGTCTTGAGAACTCTACAATTTAGGGCTGTATGCAAATAATAATTTGCTTGTGTTTGAATTTGCGGCTGCTATCGTTTGCCATATAAAATACCCTTGTTAAAACATAAAACGTTGCAGGTAAACTACCCCTTTCCCTTAACCGATCTTCACCAAAATCAACAGATCGTGAGAACTCTACAATTCAGGGCTGTATGCGGAACATTATTTGATTCTGTTTGCATTTGCGGCTGTTATCGTTTGCCAAACAAACAAAATTACCCTTGATAAAAAAAAACTGTTGCAGGTAAACTACCCCTTTCCCTCAACCGATCTCCACCAAAAACAATAGGTCGCGAGTACTCTATAAATCAGGGTTGTATACAAAAAATTATTTGATTCTGTTTGAATTTGCGGCTGTTATCGTTTGCCATAGAAAAAAATCTACAGACACACAGATAGACACACAGACACACAGACACACACACAGACACTTTTCGAAAAATGACTTTTTTTCATGTTTTAAGTGTAGTACAATCATATTCTGCAATAATCTCGAACACGATTTTTTTTGCCATCACCATACTTCCATTTCCTTAAGGAACATGGAAGTAAAATCATATTTAATAACTTATTCAACCTGTCATGGGGATGTATATGTTCTTGAATTTTTATGTTAACGTGTGTCTGTTACCTTCATAGGCATATTGGTGTAACATATAGGAATTTACAAAAAAGACTTGATTATAAAAAAATATTGGAAGACATCGATTATTTCCTGTATAATCTACACGTTCTTGAAATAGGCATAAAATATATAGAGGCAGCAAAAGAGTTCATATATCTTGGCTCCCAGATAAACAACACTAACGACACCACCACTGAAATAATAATAAGAATATATCTCGCAAACAAAACATAGGCCTATTATGGATTTAAAAAGCACCTGGCATCTAGCTTTATCTCAAGAAGCACGAAATGCAAAATTTACAAAACACTTATCAGGCCAGTGCTGACAATGCTTCAGAAACCTGGACAATGACAAAAAGTAGACTTCTAGGTTGCTGTGAAAGACAGATTCTAAGAACAATATTTAGAGGAGTACAAGAAAATGGAATGTGGCGCAGGCGATATAATTATGAACTATACCATCTTTAAAAAGAGCCGGACATTGTCAGGATAATCAAAATATACAGTCTAAGGTGGGTTCGACAAGATTGGAGGAAGGACAGCCTACGAAACATATTTTCTACCAGAAACCAATGGGTAGTAGAACAAGGGGAAGAACCCGAAGTTGATTCAAAGACCAGATAGAGGAGGACCTCGGAAAGCTGAACATAAGAAACTGGAAAGCCAGGGCACGCAATAGGGGAGGAATGGAATCGACTCTTGGAGCAGGCCAAGACCCACCAAGGGTTGTAGAGCCACAGCTGATGGCTCCACTGAGCCACAACTGACAGACAGCATTCTATACGTGCCACTTATTTACAGTTAACCAAACATGAAATAATTTCTCAAATCCTGTCTAAGACTTTGGAACCAAAAAAAAAAAATTAAAAAATAATTAAATAAAATTTACCTAGCACTTGCGATATGCTTTCAGTGTTATTCCAGTTAATAAAAACATACTCTTCCCTATTTCTTCTAAACAATTGGTGGGAAGATTTGTTGACTCGGCCCAAGCATACCTGTCGCTGCCGTTAAAAACGACGAAACAAAACATAGAGAAAAATTTGCCCACCAGCAGCAGGTGTCCATTAAGAAGGTGAGACACACTACCGTTTCAGTGGTGACACTTGGCAATTACTCAAGTAACAAGAATATAAATGTCACGCTGACAACCCTCACTCTCCCTTACTGCAGGGTGTAGTAGCAGGTAATGGGTTACACTTATAACAGCTTTATCCACAGGCACGTCATGACATGCCTCACACATATGCCTCGCATTGTGAAGTATGTACGCTGTTCAGTACGTAAAGAAACACGAACTTATTTGTTTTCGCAACAACTACAAACAAACTGAACTCAACTTAAAGTGTTCGTGTATCCGTGTTTCCCGTAATATATTATAATTTAATATATTATATTATAAGAAATACACCAAATATAAAGGCTGTAAATAGTAAAAGAGAAGGCCAATTGCGATGGAATGGACAAGTAAAGAGGATGGTTACGTAACAAAACCGAACAATGATAGTGTACGAAGGAACATACGGTAAGAAAAAAGATAATGAGAAGGTCGAGAAAATATAGTAAGCAGACAGGAAAAGAGTACAGGTGTGCGGCAAGTCGTACAGGATAAGAATAAGTGGAAAAGAATACTAAGATAACTCTCATGACTATAATGACTATAACTGTAGTGAGTCGTCGTGAGATAACTTACGGCCTAACCATGTTTTAAATCCGTTCGGGGAGACAGGAATATGGATTAATAAAAGAATATATTAGGCCTTGGACAATTCTGAGTCCACGAAAGTGAAATTCCGAGATAAAAGCTTAACCATTGCTGTATTCGACAGAAGAGAAATTAAGTATGCAGATTACAACGATACAACGTTATTAGATGTATGCGTGTCGTGCCACACGTTGACGGGCGACAAAATTATAACAATACAAATAACGTGTATGTGTAATTGGGATTCAGGTGTAATTATAATAAGAGTAACTCTTTTTAGGAATCGTAATACGTTTCCATTTATTAATTTAAACAAACATAAAAAATAATATAAAAATAATGATTAATTCGCCATACGATATCCATTATCTATGGTTTCAAAGTTTCTTTACTTGCCGTGTTATCATCACAAACATATGCCTTATATTCTAGATATTATATTATAAATTTTAATTAAAAACTTTTCTTCATTATACTATGATTTCTTGACTACTCAGTCTAAATATGTGTTTTTTTTTAAAATTGTTAATACATTCTTATTCTATATTTTCTTTATACCTTTTTACGGGTTTATAATCATTTTAACACAATTAATTGATTATTTTCAATGACTCTACGTTATGTGCTTTTACTAAGAAAAAGTTAAATAAATTAATTACTTGTTCATTTTCCAAGCAAGGATTTAACTTATCGTTACATTGACTGTTCATTCATTAAAGAAAAATAATTAAAGAATATTCTGATTACACATAAATTACATTGGTTTTATCTCTATCTACATACGTATTATTTACTCTTACAAAAATGTTTTGTTTTTGTTTTCTTTTTTTTTATTAAAGTCTTTCAATGTCTTTCTCTTTCATAATTATATATTGGTTTTTCGTCACCTTAAATTCTGCAGAGTTGTCCCATGTCCTCCAGTGATTCCGTCGGTTCGCTCCTCCTGGATGTCCTCTTGCCCTCACTGCTCGTCCTCTCGTCTCTCGTCCTTCATGGTACATTGGCTGCTGTAGATTATGATGACATGTTGCTCTGGATCTGTAGCTGTTATGATAGAACCGTCTCTAGTCCTCTGCGTCTCGTTCCTCTGCTAGTCGTTCTCTCGTCCTCTGTCAGGAGCTGATGTTCTTAGTTGTCGACTGCTTGTAGACGTCCGACGATTTCTTTGTTACGGTACTTTTTAATTATTGTTTTCATTAATACTTTAAATCAAAACATTTGCCGTAATACTTTATAAGTTAAGCTTAAAAAAAATGATCATACTGATGTTATACCTAGCGTCTAACTTTGTCCAAAGTAGTAAAAAATTCGCGTCTCGGACGGACGGACATAGCGTACCGCCGCGACTGAGGGTTGTTAGAAGAGAGATTAGCTCTCCTGGGCTTCTATTTATATTCACCAAGAAAACTGCAGCTGTCGATTCAGGAATCAGCCTGTCGACAGTTGAACCATGGCATTATAGCCCCCACTCTCGTCTCATTTCACATAATTGCACTTTTTCGCCAATCGCAATGTTTAACGCAGATTTCACGGCGATAAAATATTGTCTAATTTAATGACCTATGTGATGTGCAATTATCATGATTCTCGCACCACTAGTGTAATTATAATGCTTTAAAGATCGGACTGGATTCGCACTGATTGTCCGAATTACGTAAAATTCGCACTGCACTTGTGTCTGATTTTTACACATTTTTTATAAGATTTTACCTTCTCGCTAACATTTATGGTTTGCTTAATATTAAATATATTCTTAATTTAGCATTGGCTTGGGGTGAGGTGCAAACTTTCAGGATCAAACAGGCTTCACGCACACACACTATTTACTTGTATACACACATGCAGTGGTAATCGCGTGATGTTTACCTGTTGGTTCCTGCTTGAAAGCCAGCTTCCAATCTCACACCTGCTCGTCTATTATATATTATTGAAATTAACTTAAATATTTATTTTATATTATATATGCGCATTACAGCCTATGCTTGTATTGTCGCATTATTCCTCTACTTGGTACAAACAAATTTTAGTAATTTATTTATTAAAATATTTTTTTTCTATCATTAGACATCTTATATTTTTATATTTCATATTACTTATATATTTTTTTATTTGTATTTATACACTACTATCCATGATAATGAATATTAATTGTTCAAATTCCCTTAGTTGGAGGGTAAAACAAGTCTAGTTTCTATCTCCCCTCCCTACGAGTTGTTCTTCTCCCTATTGTTCTCCTTCCATCTGGTTCCACTGACCTAGTTATTTTTACGTGTAAAACTTTCTGAGTGAACCTGAATTCTTGCACTGATAAACATTTTTCATCTTAACATAGTATGCCATTCTTCAATCTGAAATTTTACATTATCTTAATTATACGTTCCTACCTTCGTTTCTTAACCCATTTCTTACATGAACATTCTTTATCTTTCTTAACCTTTCTTACATTACTTATATACTACATTAACCTTCATTACCTTTCATTACATTTCTTTAACATTACCCTTCTGATCGCTAATAATTTCCTTCATTCTTACTTGAAATACACTTCCGTAACAGAATACTCTTTCAGCTTTGTAGTGTGTCACATGACCGGTTAGAGATGAACTGCCTTAGAAAACAACGATATTTTTCTCGAAGTCCTTATTCCTAAGTACTCTCTGCCTTTTTGACTTTTCACTCTCGCTTTTTTCTGTGTCCTTGCATTTCCATGAAGTTTTCGCTTGATCAGCCGTCCTGATAATTATACATTTATTGCTCATCTCTAATCCTTCTTCATATTAATAACAACATTGATAATAACATTCCTTTACAATCATTACTTACACTAACATTAACATTTACATTCCTTGCCATTTATAATACATTACCTTTCTTTGAACATACTATTATTTAGCATAACATGCTTTATTATTTAATTCCTTATTTCTTTCCACTACTATTTCTTTTTATTTGCAATCATAACCTTAATAATTAACATTTCTTAAGTAATCTTTTATCTTTTTACACATATTATTTCTTATTAATTTAACTCCTTTTCTTATTATTAATAATTAATATTATTATTATTGTTGCAAGGTATTAAATAAGTTTTGCGATACTTTAATTAATCTCTGGTGTCGATTTGATTTGAATATTAAAAAACGTCGTATCTACAAGCATTGTGTAACAATGTTTAATACAATTCTGAGGTGTGCGTGTGTGTGTGTTATAACGTAAAAATGGAATGCTACCCACTTTTACGCTGGTTTTATATAGAATCATGATTATTAAATGTTTATTAGAATAAGAAATGCAAGTAATGTGAGTTGATGTACGGTTAGAAACCTGCCTAGCGGTGTTTTTCAAAGCACACACCCTTGGCGAGACGCCAGTCTGGCGGTGCGAAAGCTATACAGCAAGTCACGTACATGGTGTAAAATCATAAAATGTATTGTATTAAAAAAAAGCCATAAAGTTAAGTGAAATTGAGGGAAAATTGAGTGCTCAGACAATACTGTACCGTTAGAATTTAGAAAGAGAGGGTGAGAGAGAAAGACTCGATGTAGCGTCGGTTCACTTTCGCGGTATAAGTTTGCTACGCGCTGTTTTTTGACGAATGGGAGAAAGCGTCACTTTTAAGCGGGTGAATTTAGCTAGTTGGGTTGGAGGACATCAAATATCGCGGTACTTGAAACCAATGTGAACGCGATTTGTAAATATTGAGTATGGGTAACGTTTGCGGGAGTATAAAAAACGAAGTTGGGAAAATTGTCAGCAGGCTACGGCGAACACTACAACTATCAGACTCGTTATCGCGCATTAAGAATTTATAACTAAACTTGCGATAATTAATAAGTACAGTATTCGTGTCGTGCGTTTTAATAATATTAACCCGGTATTAAAGTGAACGAAGTATACCAAATCAAAGTAATTGTTAGAATAAATATAATATAACTTGGTGATAATTACCGAACTTCATAGTAGGCTATCAATAATCGAACACGTGCATTCGGAAGTTACGGAACGTGGGAGTGTATTCGGGCTGAATTATTGATATTGCGAGCACTCAGTTTAATAACATAGTTACTAAGGTGTCAAAATTAATTAGTAGTATACACTAGTTACATCCTGAATCAGTGAGTAGGTGTGAACAGTGGTAATTAAAGTGAAACCGAAGTAATCAAGTGTTAGTGTCATCGAGTGTCAACAACAGGATCATCCGAATCGCCGACAACGCAATCTCCAAGATCGCAGACTCCGAGGGAAGGATTCACAAACGAAAAGGAATTCACCCAACAAGTAAACCAAATTGAACATTAAACTCATATTAATTCATGTAATCTTTTGTAACTCTATTACTATTGGCAATTCAATTGGTCTATGAACCTACTTTCAATGATAATTGATGAGAAGTATAATTTCAATAATCGTTAATCATGAAGATTGTATGCAACTTGTAATATGTTAATGAAGATGTTCATTAAAATTAGCAGTCATTCAAGTTAATTGTGTTAATAATCATTTCTTGGATACCCTGAGATAATTTTAAGAGTCGCCATCAAGCAGAGTTAAGAGTTTAGTATTAGTGAATTTACACATATCTGTTCTAGCTCTAACTACGAGGGTGGTAGTGTGTGTGTGTGTGTGTGTGTGTGTGCGCGCGCGCGCGTGTGTGTTAATGTCATTACTATACGATGGGTTATTCGATTTGTCCGGCCGGATTCAATTACCGGCCAACGATCTCACTCACCTGTCCACTACCAGTGCAATCAAACCAGCCATCGTATTTAATGAAATAACCAGATCGAATGTAATGTGTGATGGATGTTGCGTCCGCGACCTCTGCGGCGTCTTGTTTAATTTGTAATGTCGCCGGTTCGGTCAATGTTGGCAGACACTACAACAGGCACTGACTGCAACATTCGAGTTGTATCCGGTCACGAAACATTGACTTCGTGTCATCACTTTATTATTAGTTAGTTAAAGATAAAATCATGCTTTCGTAAGTGGATAATGTAAGACCTGTCTCTTCGATGTAAAATTATATCTGATTTCAAAGTCTGTGTTCAGTTTTGAGGATCAGCTTTCAGATTGAGGTATACGTACGCACAATCATAGTTGGAGGTACGCCATCTTGACAATCTTGACTGAATTATCAACATAAAGTGGTGAAGTTTACGAATTATAAGAAGTTACAATAGCCTACAATTTCATTAAAAATTAAATGATGTTTTAATTGCTTTTGTGTCATTTAATGTATAATTTTATTGCAACTATTAAAAATATTTTAGGGTTACTTAAATACTACTTGTATGGGTTATAATATATGTTTAGCAGCTGATAATATTTATATCACTTGAATTTTTGTATAGACAAGAGACGTCGTGTTTAATAATAAATGATAAATAATCATGTATGGATGATTTTATTTAAATAAATATCTGGACACCACAAAATTCATATCAAAATAGTAGCTAATTAGTCTTCATCTTCTTTGGCGATATTACAAGTAACTACAGAGTGTTACGCCATTCAATAATTTTGAAAACTACTGATTTCGATTTATTCTTCTGATATATCTATAATGATGATTTCTTCACAGTACACAACGAGAATAACAAACACACAAATTTGTTTCAAATTATCTACTAGTTACCTGCCAAAAATGGAGCAATTCAAATTCAACGTGAGAAATTAGTAGCTAGCTCAGTCTTGCAGAAACAGTCTACAAGTTGTGAATGATACGCACGCAATCAAAATTTCATTCACTTTTATTTACAATTCAAGTTTCTATACTTGTTGTCACCGTTTTTATTTTAACATTTTATTTATTAGGCCTGTTATAACCCCCGCTCCCGCTCGCTTCAACATTCTGCAACCGTTCCACCCCAGCACGGATCTATGCTTCCATAGATCAACTCCACTGGAGGCCGTAGACCTGTCATGTCAAATGTGGGGACAGGTAGTGGCACAGCACCACACCTCTAATGTAGAGAATCTGCTGAAGCTTCCTCGGCTGTGCTGTCCTCCGGGCCCGGGATTCTGCGACGTTGTTCCCACTATTCTGTAGAAGAGACTCTGACTCTCTCTTCGCGGAAGCCGTCGACTTCGGTCCCAGCACCCTTCCGAAAGCAGCTGACGCTCTTCTGCAGTTGTCACCCACACCAGCACTTATCTAAGGTTGTGTGGATAAACGAAGTTATGGAACGTGAACACTACCAGCGGTGAAACCACAAAATTCAAGCCAACCTTTTCCTACTTAGACGTTAGTGCAGAGAGGACCCACCACTTACGCTCTAAACACATGACCGCGAAGTACTTGAACAAACCAACTCTACCGGGCTGTATTGCGATCCTGACATCTCGCGCGGTCCAAGCTGATAATACACCTCGGGCACCACATGTCTGTTTACAAACATTTAGATAATATTAGCATATTTTTTAAATTAATGTTCAAATTTTCAGCCCAGTTTCTTCTATCTTTTTCTATTTATTACTATTTCTCAATTTCTCCGCATGCCTGCAACCCTACACCATGCGCAGAAACTTGCTTCCACATGTAGACAATCAAGATTCAACACCATACATTGGTGGCCTAGCTACAGTTTGATAAAACTCCATCCTAGCGACTGGACGAGTTTGATTGCTTAAGTACCTGTACAATACATTAAAATTTAATAAAATTATTACTAACGACGTACTGAAGTATACTGAAATGTATTTGACATACCACTGAGGCACAATTACTGACTGGTTAACAAATAGCGATGAATAGCGATGATCAGATTATGAGTGGCGCAGGTAAGAGGAAGATAGACTGCCTGATAGTTGTATCAAGTTAAAAAATTTTAAAAGACTTAAACAACTAATAATGAAGGACACAATATATAACAAGGACGGGACAACCAACTTCTTGACCTTCTCTCCTTCCTCCTTCTTCCCACGGAGGGGACAAACTACATCTTAACCTTCTCTCCTTCCTCCTTCTTCCCAATTTCTGCTCTTCCTCTCCTCCTAGTCCTCCTCTTCCCCACCACCTCCTCCTTATCTTCCTCCTCCTCTTCTTCCTCCTCCTTTTCCTCCTCCCCTTCTCTTCTTCTTTATCCCCCTCCTCATTCTCCTCCTTTTCCTACTCCTCCGCCATCACCTCCTCCTCCTCCTCCTCCTGACTAGATCGTCAGATGATGTGCTGAAAATTGGGTGTGAGGAAACCAATCTTATCCGTTTCTATATAAGCGTATCAGAAGAATGGGTGTGAGGTGATACGCTTATATAGAAACGGATAAGATTGGTGTTGGAAACCAGGGCTCACGTTGGGCTGTAGTGCTAAAGGAGAAGAAGAGAAGTATATAACTTAACTAACGCTTGGCCTGTTCTACTACTGTCTCATCTTGGCATCGCCACTACGCTACCATTGGCCCTTATGCCTTCCTTTAGGACGCACTCCGTCTAATATGACTCTGTACAGCATCTAATGATATTCCGTAAAACTCAAACTACAGGAAGCACGACATTCTTTTGTAGACGACAATACTCACCACATGCGTCATGACTGGCAAAGATACCTGTCAATCAGAGAAACACCAAAAGACATTTTAATAGTGTAAGCCTATGTAGTTAGAGAAGTAATGCCACCGTCATCGTACGGCTAGAGTGAAGTTAGCCTTCGAACCAGACTACCGCACTAATCAAAACGATGACTGAGAACATCCTCAACAATGGGCTGTGACACCAACGAAAAGTGAACCAAACAAAAAACAAACAAACCAAAGCAAAAAATATAAATATAATAACTCATAATGATAATGTTACATACGAGACAGGTAATGATATACGTAGCTATTAGTCATATTTGTCCGCATGTATACACAAATAGCCTGTTACCGACGATACCAAATCCCCGGATTAATAACCGCAGACCGCAGATAGACGGATATCCCGCACACATATAAGCATTAACCAATTACTCGAATTTAATTTTAATTTACGTGTCGTACGATACAGAGTACGCGTGCGATAAATTTACGATATAAAAATGTAATTGTTTTTCGGGGGGATAATTAAATGAATCGTCTCGGCTCGGGCCACCGCTAGATTTATCACAACAACAACAACGTTCGTTTTATCGTTAACAAAATACACGTCACATTAGAAGTAATAAATTATATTTGTTTTAAATTTATTTACTTATATTTATTACGCACAGGTGAAACGCGGACGCAAACAAAACGTACAAATAAACAAACGTACATATTCAGAAGTAGAATTATAACACCCAGTCAGAGTTATTGCACTCTGGAGAATGGATATTAAAATATTGTTGGGATATCGCGCGCGCCCGCGACCCCGCTCAATTTCTCCCGCCCCCTGCTTTCGGAGGCCTGTTCTGTTCATCTCTCACTCTCTCTTCCTCCCGTTCGTCTAATTCTCTCTCGCTTCATTCTTTATTTTTATCTTATATACACTTAATGACATCCTGCTTTACTCCTTTCTGACATGTGCAACCTACCTCATAAATACGTGTTCTCCAAATAAAAATCAAATTAGTGTTAATATTTGAAAAACGGATCTTAGCCATCACTGACTTAATTATTTCGTTTAATTTTAAAGAATTGTTTTGGTTACAAAATCAACAGCCGGCAGACAGGCAATTCAAATTCTAAAACATATAAAATGACAAACACTGTGTCAACACTTCAGTGTTAAAGAGTCGAATATGAGTTACTAATAGCTATATATAAAGTGAGATGACGTATCTTGCAGAATCCAGTTCACACGTAATTGTATAGAGTACCCTCATTGAATGAGGGAACAAATCAATCGGTGACAAACATATAGAAAAGAATCCCGAGTATTGCGACGAATTTTCGGTGTAGCAGAACTGCTACTTAAAGTATAAATTAACAATTTATTAACAGTAAATAAATCTGCACAAGTCTAATTTCCAAATTTCAAAACTAATATGCCGTCATTTTAAACGTTTAAAAACAAAAAACAAAAATAGTAACAAGAATTCGTCAAAATTTTTAAGTGGAGGTGTTTTTGATTCAGTAGAACGATACAGAGTCATGTACGGAAAACGTAATTAGAATGACTTGTGATAGGATTACCAGGTTTATGTAGAGCTATAAAGCAGTTACAAAAAGGCAAATACTTCGACGGTGATATACAAAAATCCGTCAAAAACAACGGAACAGACTTACGCATTCTAGTAGCCGGAAGGTCTACATAAGAAACATTGAAAAAATACGAAGGAATAAGAGGAATTATGGGGGTTAGTATACGTTTGATCACAGATAACACCAGAAGTAAACAATGAATTTTCTAAGGACTCGTACAAAGAACTGACGGAATCAAACTACCAAAGCAAGTGTTAAATAGCTGATTAATCAAATTAAAATAAAGACATACAGGCCAAGGAAAAGCCAGAGAGAAGGATAGGGTCCAAGAAAAATGGAAATTGGAAATCAGAAAACATTTCTTTATCTTACTGTAACCTATAAATACACTTGCAGTAACATTCTTATAAGTTTTCTTTCTCCCCCGCCATCTAGCGAATGATCATGTTGGCGGTTTCCTTTCCAGTCTTATGCTGCTCGTCGACTGTACCAGTTCTGTTATCTTCTGGCAGCCATTGAGCTCGTCCCAGATGCTGCAATCCTACCACGTGTACAAAAACACCTTGCACACACAAATCAAAGCAAAGCAGTAACATTCTGTTATGCCCATCGTTAGCCACGCTGCTTCCTTGTCTGGCGAAGTGGTCGGCTTTTACTTTATCTTATTGTAGTATAAGCCCTTCACTGCTCTGTAGTCTCCTTCGTCATCCGCTTCAACATCTAAGTATATTCTATGAGCAAAATTCCAATTAATGGCGCCCAGCAGCAACTTTCTTGCGTCCTTTTTGATATTGTACACAGTTCGTGGAGGTCTTCACTTATTCCACCTTCCTAGAAATTGTTCCTTTCTCTCCTTAATTGGTATTCTCTTCTCTTTTACTGTATCTGTGCGTCCTGTTCACCTAAATCTCATTGACAACTTGCCAAAGTTCAACAAGCTTTGATCCTCGCACAGCTAACGCTTGATTTAACTGGGCCGTATATTTTTTGTAAGACCTTTATCTTGAGAGCTTCAAGCGTTTCCTCCGTCACTCTTGTAAGCGTCCAAGTGTCACATCCATAGGGTAACAAACGTCATAGGAAACTTAACTATACAACTATAAACTATACTATAGATTAGTCAACAGCGCATATAGTCCGACACAAAGGGCTAGGGAAGAAAATAATTAATGGAAAACAGAAGGAGGAGTCACAGAGGAAGACACCGTTTAGACCCCACGAGATATATTACGGACAATATGATCTGCACGTTGTACTGCGAACTGAAAAGGAAAGCAGAGAAGCGAGAGGAATCGTGAGCTGCTGCAACCTGCATGCAGACTGCTAACACAGAGGAAGAATGGTAACTATAGGCCTCATTATTTTTTTATGAAATGTTTTAATTTTCAGCCTCACTAACTTGGACTACATTATATAATGGTGTGTGTAAATTTTCCGATTTCCTTTCGCCTGCCTGTATTTTATTTTCTGCCATTACTGTCATTCACTTTACTCCTTAGATACACGAAATCCTAAAACCACTTCGATAATGTCATTTCCTGTTGTTAAAATCTGCCGATTAGTTTTTACTGTTGTTTGATAATGGTCGAACCGAGTCTGTGTTGGCTGTGGTGCTATGAACGCATTTGATGGGCACATTTTTTTCTTTTATGCGTCTTCTTGGTATTAATCATGCTAAAGTGTAGTATTTTTTTTTTAATTTAATGTTGATTCGTGTATATTATTCTACTGTAAGGCGTAAATTCATGGGGTGGTAGGAGTTAAAGACTAGTATACTATGAACTCAGTGGGCTTGTTTGTAACCGGATGTCGGACATTCAGCTGAGAACAAACCATTCAAGTTGTTTTCCATGTACCTACCTCTTCAATACAAGAATTTTTTTACACGTCTAGATTCCGCCTTATATCGATATTTCTTGATCGCCCAAGCGCGACGCCCACGCTTCTCGGCTAGAATTCTATTTTGTAGACGTAATTTGTTTTTCTGTTTCCATATAATACTATTTACCTGCGTATTTAGTTTACCTGTCCGTGATGGACAAATGGGACTGAAATTATTATATAGCATCCTGATTTATACACATTTCCCTCCAGTGCTTCTTGTTCACTACAGCTCTTCTCATATCCCTGCTTCCATTTTCCTCTTTCCTTGCCAAGTTTCCACCCTACTTTTTGCTCTATTTTTACCACATCTTCCTTCAAACACTCTGCTGGCTATACTTGATATTTAATCATTTTTGTAACCTTTATGCAATAGAAATTGGCCTTCTTCTTCTTCATAGCATTCCATAAGTTCATACAATCGTATTTGGCCTTCTTCTGTTTTTACTCGTTTCTTGCCTATATATTTAAAGCCTATATTCTTTCACCATCATGTAGTGTTCAATCATGTTGCCCGGCCCACGTACCACCACCGTCACTGTTCAGGCTTGTAATCGTCTGTAACAACTGTGGGGAGGAACTACTGTATATGTAGATGGCGGGGGGTCAGGCTTACAATTTACTCTCAGTGTAGGTACTACGGATTCCTCAACGTAGTAAAATGGGCGGAAACGTTTACGGATCATGAAAACTAAACGTGAGCTCAACCCTACTGAAGTCTTATTTTTAATAACGAAAACGACAAAAGCTTAAGAGTGACTTGACAGAAAAGAGACTACTACTGTTTCTGCGTAAGCCGTCAGTGCGGAAACTCGCTCGTTAAACTATTACGCGCCAATATTGTCGGGATTTAGATCCACTACACCAGTACAACAGAGTCGACCGCTACATTTACTGTTCGAGTCTCCCCTCAGTCAGTCCGCTGCTGCTGCTGCTGCTGCTGCTGCTGCCGTTCGATAATCTTTTCACCCTCATTAACAGAAGCAACACGCTTGCATCTGTTAGAACCTATAAAACTCACGTCATGATCCTATTCCCTGTGTACACACACACACACACACCCTTTCGTCGACGTTTCCCTTTTAATGGCAAATCCATAAAACATGAGCGGCCAATCTGATAACGCTCTGTTAACTAACTAACCGAATCATGTGTATCTGCATATCTGTCTTGTATGTCCGCGCGAGCTCGCTATGATAATGTTATTCTCATATTCCAAATTTTATTTAATAATTCCAAATAAGTCTAATCATCCTCCCAAACATAAAATGGCAGCATTAAATTCATTAATATTCCGCATGTATAGAATCCCATTAAATGAACAAGAAAGAAACACAGAAAAAAATATTATCAAACAAACAGCAATAGATAATGGATACAAAATAAAAAAACTATCAATAAATTAGAAAATAAAATAAAACATAAACAATCACCATACAAACCTTCATGTAAAAATCCTTCCACTAATGATAATATAAAATATATCAACTTTGCTTATCACGGAAACATAACTCGTAAACTAAACCAACTATTTAAAGATATAAACTTAAAAATATCTTATAACACAGGAAATACCGTTTTTAATAAAATAAAACCTAAAACTAAATTCAACATTCATAATAAAAATGGAGTTTACAAAATAGAATGTTCAGATTGCAATCAATTTTACGTAGGCCAGACGAAGTAGAAACTGTCCGAGAGATTCATTAAACATCGCAATGCGTTTTTAAAACCTAATATTTACAAATCTATTTTAGCCACACACTGTTTAAAGAATAAACATAAATTTCCAGACATTCAAAATGTCAAATTAATTAAAAACGTACAAAAGGTAACAAAATGAATATCTGCAAAAATCTTAATATTTACAAACACAATAATAACAATCTACTAATTAAAGAAAAAATTCAAATAAAAAGAAAACAAGACGATTTATTTAAAATCATGCATTTATTAGAATAATAAAATAAAACATTAAATACATAATAAATAGCTGACTACATAAACATTACAACAGTCGAAAATCGAATCGAAGTATAATCGATTATCCGCGAAAATTCAATTACAGTTCAAACAAGCCTCTGAAGATATAGAATAATTTCTGTGAAAAGTGCGTCAGGTGAAAATAAACTTACTTGTAGTGTATTTGAAAACAAACACACACACACACACACACACACATATATATTCTCTTATTTCAACTGTATTTATGCATATTTTAGCGTAGTATAAATTACTAAATTACATTTATTTATTTTGTAACCCCTCTTTGGATTTTTTATGACTTATATAATTTTTTTTTTTTTTTTTTTTTTTGAAGAGGGGCCACTAGTTATTTAAAACTAGGCTAAAGCCTAGAGAAGCTAAAAAGGCGCTGGGTCCAGTGGGACGGGACTTGCAATTAAACTCTCTGTTATAAACAACAATAACATTTATTGAGTACTGTATCGTGTAACAATTGGTTTTCTTGTTTTTTATAATTTTAAATTTGTGTATAAATTTTCCCCGTGCATACCCCACAAAAGTGACACAAACATAAATCACAAATAATATATATATATATATATATAAAACAATTGTTTTCTTTTTGTTGTTTTTTTTTTGTTTTTATAATGCAAATATTTTTCGTGTAAATAAATCTTCCCCGTACATGCCCCACAAAAATAACACAAACATAATTCACAAATAAATATAAATATATATCTCCGTCCCATCCACATTATAAGTCTCGCTATATCGATACCCAACACCCTTATAATTTTGAAAAACAGAGGCACTCGCCTATATACCCACCTTTTATTTTTATTGACATTTCTCTGCAGACATCCGAAAGTATAAAAATGTCACTAGTGCTCCCACGAATCTGAACTGCCCAAAATGCCAGATTTAACATTAAAGTGGTCTTAAATTTGGTAAGATAAGAAACAATGAGTCAGAAAATTTAACTGAGGATAAAAAATAGGAAAGACGGTAAGCCACCATCTTTCCTTTGGCCAGAACGGTAATTGTGAATTGGCTGAGATAATGATTTATAATTTTAATAATGATTAATTAATGATTAATAATTTAACGGTAGCGTTTAAAAAATTTACAATAATAAATTGTCCTGATCAGTTATGTAATATGTTAAGAAAACTGGATTGGCCCGGGAACCAACATGTTCCTAAGCCTGGAGCATGCCTGTGTCTGCATACAAGGCTGCCTATACAGGATTAAGCAGGGGCCGGACTGTTACTGAATTAGACGCTTATAAACATTACATAAACCCCAAAAATGTAATTTAAATTTGTGAAATGACAGTGATTGTCGGAACTTCGTTGACAGGAATTACAGCTAAACCCTACCAGCCGGTGAGGTTTCATCCTGTCACACACGGAACTCCCCGCCTCTACATACACGGAAATACCCGACCCCTAATACTTGAAATACCCCCCTTTACTGGAAACTAGAAAGAAAATAATGATTGAATTAAATGTGATAGGCCTTGGATACCTGCCAGCCCCCGGGCTTACACTTAATACCAAGTTAGTACATTATCAAAAAAATCCGCGCACAATTCTGTCTAGTTAAAGTGGGGCTTGATTAAAACGTTTTAAAGATGGTCAAAATGTGACAATGTAACACTCGTGCTCCACAAGTGTTATAAGTTGTTAACAGCACAGATCCGGGTGTCTCATAAATTATAATAATGGTTTGAGGTCACCTGGTGATGTTGAGGTTACCAGTTCCAGGGTGTGTGTTGGTTGGACGTGGTCATGTTGTTGTCCTCTACGACAGGCGAAGTCGAAAGTCTTTATTATTCGTTCAGGCGGAGATGGTCATCCTGAGGCAGCGTCCACGTCTAAGACCAGGGGCCCTGCGCATACACAAATAATTAGGACTGGTCCCAACACTTTTTCTCCCTCTATAAGGCGTCACGTACGTTGAGTATAATCGTATATCACAATTTAAACTGGCCAACTCGTAACCCTTTTACTTATTACTTGGTCCGTTTTAGTTAAAATTTTTAGACATCTCCAAAACCAACATAATATTTTTAAGCATGATTATGCTCATGTGGGCAAAAGTTTGACACACTGTAATCTGTCTATGTCTGCACTAGCACGTGTAATTACATTTAGAAAAAACTATCACATCCGCCAAAATAGCAGAATTTTACACCATTACATTGATAACGACAATTATTGCCTCTTAATTACTTAACTTGGTTATTTGAATACTTTAGCTACATATATAGGACATGGACTGCTTCTGATATACTCGCCACGAGGTTGTAAAATTATTTACTCTCTTTCACACTTGCTATATTAATTTTTTATTTACGAAACTCATAATATATATATATATATATATATATATATATATATATATATATATATATATTAATGTAACTTACCGCAGTTTTGTGCGTGTTTATCTACCCATGGTAGATGATAGAATTCCTTACAAAAGAGACTTCGCTCTGTCGAAGAGGTACGTGATGTTCGTGGCTTGGGCTTCGAAGCAAGACAGGCGAAAACGTATTAAAATGCGCTTTACTGAATTGCTGCTTCAAGGCGACCGATAGGGCGCGTGGCGTGTACCACGGCGAAGTAGATTTCGCCTTTCCGCTAAACGTTAAACGCAGTAACCGCTAAACTAATTGTGCGTTATGAATTATAAATTTCTATAATAAAAAAATATACCGTATTAGGTTTATTTTGCGTTTTTAATCGCCGGCTCGTAAAACGACCGGCACAATTTATCGCTCATCATTGTCTTTCCACTGTGGACCGAATGTCAGTCCCATCGTTCATATTTTCCAGCGATTCCTAAAATGTTTTCTTGGTTTACGTAAAAGTAAATTTTTTTCATCTCTTTCCTTGTTATTTCTAGCATAACCTTTTGCATGATACTTCTGTATATTCCGTTCATACCGAAAGAAGACTTCAAACAGAGAATGGCACCGGCCGCGGAAGCCTACGTAAGAATATATTTCAAGATTTAACCTGCGTACTTTCCCGTTTTGTTACTACTCGGGAAAGGGACCCGAAAAAATAAAAAAAATAAAAACAAATGAAAACATCGCATGTCCGATTTACAATCTTTTAGGATATAAACTCTCTTTACTAGGATTGTATATCCGCTGCTTGTCAAAGATTTTTCCACTTTAGTCCAAAATACGTCTTTTCACTGATATTACTGAAATTTAATAATGATCTTGTAATAAGAAAATAAAAAATTAAACGTCTAAAACCGTTTTGAAACCGACACAACCGTCACATAAATATTAGTACCCTATATGTTTCACAATGTGTGTGTGTGTGTGTGTGTGTGTGTGTGTGTGTGTGTGTGTGTGTGTGTGTGTGTGTGTGTGTGTGTGTGTGTGTGTGTGTGTGTGTGTGTGTGTGTGTGTGTGTGTGTGTGTGTGTGTGGCAACTGCGACCGGGAAGAGAGAACCGGTCAACTAAGGTGTAAGACACTCTCTATACGAAGAACAGTCCGACAACAAAGTCCCTCGTCCTCCAGTTTGAGATGTAAATCGTGGATCCAACATCCCACACCACAAAAAATCAACTGTAGTGACTGGAGAAGGATCTACCGGATATCGAACGGTAAGAACTGAAAGGACTTTGTCGACAAATTCCATCTCAAAATAGATACGTGGAAAGTAAGAACACGTCAGAAGGCTAGGTAGCCTATTTGTGGAAGACAGGATCCAGTGGGACAAAATCCTAAGCAGGACAAAAACCAGCTCGGTCTATAGTGCCAAATGAAGAAGATAAAATTGTGTGTGTGTTTGTGTGTGTGTGTGTGTGTCCGTCTCCCTGTTCGTTTGTTCGGATTATGACGGCACAGTAGCCGGGAAACTCGCTTGCAAAATAGAGTTTTAGTTCGTCACATGGTGGCTCGTTTTATCACAGTCTCCGTAGTCTCCGTAGAAGTGATCTAGCCAGTCTAGGCCTTACAGATACCAGCACGAAATGCTACCCTTATCACCCCTGCTTGGCATGTTAAATGCGGTCTAGCTTAATACCAGCTATATTGCCGTATTTGTACACCGAAATACTAAAATAGTGAAGGTGAATTGTTCTTAAAGCGTGGAAAGCAAAAAACAGGCCACCTTAACTCATAAAGTTTATTTCCATTCGCGGAATTATTTCAAAAAAGATTTCTAACCCCTTAAACATTTTCTATGGAATTATGGAAGCTAAACAGTAAAAATTCAATAAACACCTCCACGTATAACAGGCAGTTATAGTATCTGGCGCCGAAGCAGTACTGTCTGAGTACACAGAGAGTCGGTCACTAACCAATAATTATCTGTTCAAATAAAGCAGGCGCGCGCGCACACACAAACACATACACACAGAACCAACAAGTCAGATGCAAAGTCAAACACATTGCCGCCAATTGTATGCTAAACAATGGAAATTAAACAAAGTTGTACAGCGGAGGTGGTGCGGGCGCATCGCATCCGATCCGAACCGAACCGATCGCGGCGTCGGTTATTTGATTAAATTAGAAGGGCTTGATTACATACATAGCACCACGCACCTACATAGAACCAGACAACACGTGTGTGTGTGTGTGTGTGTGTGTGTGTGTGTGTGTGTGTGTGTGTGTGTGTGTGTGTGTGTGTGTGTGTGTGTGTGTGTGTGTGTGTGTGTGTGTGTGTGTGTGTGTGTGTGTAATTGAATCGGTTCGGACAAATCGAGTTGTGTCCGTGTCGTCGTGAGTGTCCGCACGCGAGAGGGAGCGCGCGACATTTGACATGGCGCGTTTTGTTGAATAAATTGCGGCCCGGTACTAATGTTGTCATACGTACAAATGGTTTACAAATATATCTGCTGTCTATGTCTGTGTACAAATCATTTTCATTGCGAAGTCTGCAGTGAGGTGTCGCCGCCGTGTTGTTTACCTTTGTAGTTTACACAAAACCCGTTTGTTTACTTGTGGTCGGTAAACGTCGACTAGGGAGATCGGATATATATGATATCGAAGTAACATGTTAATCATACACATTAGGCATAGGTTAGACATTTTTATGAGTATCACAAATGGGAGTTAATCATCGACAAAGAAAAAACTGAGCATTTCACTGTTGATGATAGAACAACAGGCTTGCTTCTCGAAGAAGTAAAAAAGAGTAAAGGGTGTAAATTCGTCAACCTACTTGGGGGCGATCTTTGATAAGAATGAAACCAGTGATGCAGAGATCGGAAAGAGAATAGGGCAGGGGAAGCAAACAATCAGGTGATTATACTGTTAGTCCACTCACCCTGTACTTAAAATTGGGGTTACCTGGAAAAAGGTCCGAAGTTAATGATCTTTTAATATGTTGTATGTGGGTAGTCTGTGGTGTAGAATCCAAGTTTTCCAATTCGAGAACCCTGTGCGAACTTCAGGGCAGCCGAAAAACTCGAAATTTTCGGACTTTTTTCAGTTGTTTTCTTATAACTCCTACACGACGCGTTCTAGCCGAAAATACTCCATTACAAAAGTTAAAGAGTATTAAATTTTCTACAATTTTCACTGGTTAAACGTTTTTTTAAACTAAATACGTACCGACATATAGCGCTTCAAAGTTTCAAAAAAATTTTCAAAATATCGAAAAACTGCGAAAAATGCAGGTTTTTCCCTAGTAACTTTCATCTTTCAACATTTCTATATGGATAATAATGGTAGTAATGGTAGGTGTCTCTAAATTGATAAATTTAGGAGGAGAGTGTGGAGACCTTGGGAGACCGATCGGTCGGTGAGTCACCCTCCCTTCCTGCCTGGGCTATTTTTAGCCGTTGACAATCAGTTGTGTTGTAGCCATTGAAGGCGTCTAATGCTCGTGCATTCGTTATATACGTGAGAGTGCCGTAAAATAATAATATAACCGGATATAATAATATTATATTTTAATGTAACCACAACGCGTTCGTGTGTGACTTATGATTCGTGTGTTCGTTCTATTCGTGAGAGTGCCGTAAAATAATAATATAACCCGATATAATAATATTATATTATAAAGTAATACAATACAACGCGTTCGTGTGTGACTTACGATTACGTAGTGTTACTATGGCATCTTCCACAGAGGCAGGACTGTGTTTCATCTGCCAAAATAGTTTGGCAGAAGGTGAAGCAAATGTAGTTAAAACGAAAGGTGTTGCCAGACTTCTCGAATCTAGTATCAAACGGAAAAAGTCTGCAGATGAACGGTTCCTGATAAGGGTGGAGCAAGTGACAGTTCACAGTGCTTGTCAAAAAAAGTACAATAATGAGGGAATGATTAAGGCTTCATTACGTCGCGAACATGACGCTCCTGGGCCCTCCCCTAGACCGACCCGATCAGGAAGGCCGCAATTTGACTTCAACAATAAGTGCTTTTTATGTGAGGATGTGATTACTGAAGAATACAGGAAAAGACAGGCCAAGTTGCCATTCAACAGGCGCAATTGTGCAGTTAAAGTGACGCTTCGTGATGTAGCAAACACGATTTTGGCGTATGCAAGAAAGCGAGGCGATGAGTGGGGACAAAACATTGAAGACCGCGTTTCCCAGTTGGATAATCTGAACACAGATTTAGTAGCAGTTAATGCAGAATGCCACCAAAAGTGTCTTCAAACATTTTATCAATTACCTTCACGTGTCCAAAAAAGGGGACACCGTCCAGCTACCCACGTCGACGAAGCCATGGAAATTATATAAAAGTTTCTCGAAGACAGTAGTGAGGAATGCCAGTTTTCCGTTGGGCAGTTGCTTGACCTGGTACCTGAAGACTGTCGTCCACATCCAAAAACTCTGAAAAGACGTCTGGAGGGAAAATACGGAGAGGACATAATCATCTCTGATTCACCCAACAGAGAGAGTATCATCTGTTTCAAGAACACTGGCCACAAAATTTTGTCAGACAACTGGTACGTGAACGAAAAAGCAGAAGACCCAAAAGAAGAAAGGCTCCGGGTTGTTAAAACAGCTGGAAAAATTATTTTAGAGGATATTCGCTCCAAAATGTTCAGCACTGTCGCTTACCCTCCGATCGATAATTTTTTGGGTGATTCCCATTCTGTTGTACCTGAAACTCTGCTTCTCCTACTGCACACTATTATTTTGACAAACAAACGGAACTCCCTGAATTCATGGAAGATTAAATGCCTTGCTCTAGCCACGCCATAATGATAGCCGTGCGGCCAAGATCTTTCTTATCTTCCATAATGATCGCAGTAGCCACATACATCTACAAAAAGTTTGAATCCAGACATTTGCTGAACCTTCTAGCCACTTTAGGATTGTCAGCTCCTTACACGGAAGCTGCTAGGCTTGAAGGATCCTACGTTCTGCAGGCTGAGAAGACCAAAATCGAAGAGTCAGCCAGTCCATTCAGTCAGTTTATCTTCGACAATGCTGACTTTAATGTGAACACATTGGATGGGCATGGCACCTTCCACGCCATGGGAGGATTTATGGCAGTGACCCCTCGAGAAGCAGTAACCTGCGAAAGAGATGTAGCTCGCTTGAAAGCGCATGTATCAGCATCCGACTTGATCGACAAAGCTGGCATTGTGAGAGTAAAGTCGTATCACAGACCAACCAATGGAGGATTAAAAACCGTCAAAGTGAAGGACATCAACATCAGCTGTTTACAGGATTTTGTGCCGTCTGCGTCTGATGTCGCCTGGCTTTATGGCAAGAACTCATCGTACTCATCATCAGTACCAGGCTGGAATGGTTTCATGGAGCTGGGGACATATGGTGAGAAATATGAGTGTTCTAAAATAGTATGCCTCCCTTTCATAAACGCACCTCCTAGCGAGTACGCAACAGTATATACTGTACATCCATACTGGCTGCAATTGATGAATGTAAGGTACTGAATCAGAAAACATGTGTCGTCACTTATGACCAGCCTCTGTATTGGAAGGCCCGGGATGTGGTAGCAGATGACTCTATTCCAGAGCTAAGCAGCGTCGTTGTGAGGCTTGGAGGCTTCCACCTGTTAATGTCATTTATGGGTGCGATGGGGACGATTATGGCTGGGAGTGGATTGAAAGAGCTGTTTTGCATGGTTTACGCTGAAAACAGTGTTGATAAGATCCTGTCTGGACATGCGTATGCCAGGGCTGTTCGAGCGCACACCCTCACTCATGCTGCTTTGGCTGGTTTAATTATTGAACGGTTGGATTTGACACTGGAAGAAGTGTCTGCACTGGATACAGTTATTAATTCTCCTGAAAGATCCATTATTCTGAGGCCACATGATGATACGGTGTTCCATGCAGTGACTGTCAAATTTTCAGCAATGCTGAAGAAAATTGAGAATAGTGGCCCAACAGCTACGCTATGGATTCAATACTTCCATATGTGTACCCTAATGAAAAATTTCATTAAAGCTGAACGCATGGGGGACTGGAACCTGCACCTCGAATGTGTCGGAGATATGATACCCTACTTCCATGCAGCAGGTCATTTGCATTATGCCAAGAGTGCACACCTCTACCTCCAAGACATGCTCAGCTTGGAAGACAAAATGGATCCTGATGAATATCACAAGTTCACCACTGGAGGCTACTTCACTATTCGTCGAACTGATAAATTCTGGTCTGGCATATGGTCGGACATGACCATAGAGCAGGTTCTAATGAGAGCGATGAAGAGTTATGGCGAGCTGACTCGTGGACGCGGCGTAACTGACAGTGTGCTTTCTCGATGGTATGCTGTGTCTCCAACACATCTGTCAACAGATAGAGATGTTCACTGAAGTACGTTCAGGAACATCTGAACAACATGCAGCCTTCCCGTGTAACCAGGGATAATGTTGATATTGAGAAGCTGAGTGGTTGGTTTGCTGAACATCCACCATTCCTTGAAATTGAGGAGCTTGTGTCACTCTGCACAGGAGCTATTGCTCATGAAGGGGTGAACTGTCACTTGGCGCGAGGAATCGGCATCAGCTGCATGAAGAGAATGGTGGGAGAAAATTTTGAAGAAGTGAAGTTGAAACGGAAGAATAAGATGTTAACTCTAGCCTCAGTTTCCAGTGCTCTGAAAATTAAAAACAAAAAATTTACAGTCGACCCTCTAACACTCTTTCAACGAGTTTGCATTACCAAACAGTCTGATGATGACCTCAAAGACTTATTCAGATTCGAGCTTGCACCCTTCCCCATGTCCCTCTTCAGTGAGAAAGGTATGCGCAAGGGCAAAAAGTCAGCGTTGTACGAAGCATTCACTTCTGTAGAGGAAGAAGACCTTGGCAGCAGAAAATGTGCAGTAATTGACGGTGGGTACTTGCTGCATAAGGTTGTATGGTGTAAGACTACATCACCCACGTTTGAGTCAGTGTGCAAGACCTATGTGGACTACGTACAGAAACACTTTGGGTGTAATGCCATAGTAGTATTCGATGGATACCCTAGTGACGTCGCTTATCAGAGCACCAAAGCAGCTGAACGATATCGCCGGGCTTTGCTGCAATCGTCCACAAAATTTGTATTTTCGTTTACAACGGCCGTTACACTGTCACAAGAAAAATTTCTGTCCAACGACACCAACAAGAGAAACTTTATTTCAATGCTGATGACTAAAATAGCAGCAAAGGGTATCGAGGTTAAGCAGGCAATAGAAGATGCTGATGTCATGATAGTGAAAACTGCAATATCTAAGGCTGCTGACTTCGATAGTGTTACTATCACAGGTGAAGACGTCGATCTCTTAGTATTGCTGACTGCGTTAGGCTCTTCTCAAAAGAACGTTTATTTCCAAAAGAGTGGGAGAGGTAATGCCCCCAGTGTTTTGTATTCGTCAGCTTCGTGCAAATATAATACTCAGGATATTCTTTTCCTTCATGCAGCAAGCGGGTGTGACACTACATCGAACCCATTTGGACAAGGAAAGAAGAACGTTTTCACTATTTATGAGAAAAACCGTTCTCTGTCTAACATAGTTAGTGTTTTCAAAGATGACGAAGCAACACCACGCCAAATTTCGGAAGCAGGGGAAAAGTTTCTTGTAACACTGTACGGTGGAAACATGGACACAGATACTCTGGACGATCTTCGCTATCGAATATTTTCCAACTCCGTGGTAAAATCCAAATTCCACCTTGCCAGATTGCCCCCTACACGAGACGCTGCCCGGTACCATTCTTTTCGTACCTATCTGCAAGTGCAGACGTGGCTAGGCTACGAAAAGTTACCGTCAGTTTGGGGCTGGACTTTAACGAAACGAGGGCTGATCCCCATAAAAACGACCATGGATGCAGCTCCAGAAAAGTTGCTGCACATGATACAATGCAAGTGCACGACAGGGTGTAGCACCGGGGCCTGCAGCTGCAAAAAAGCAGGACTCCGGTGCTCAGCCATCTGCAAGAATTGTGCAGGAAATGCTTGCGAGAATTCGCCTGAGACCGACCTCAACGAGGAAGACACAGACATTGATTGCGACGAGGAGGAGGACGTCATCGATGAGATCATTGCTCAGGAGGAAGAGGAATTACTGAGAGATGATGCCGACTTGCCATCAGGACCAAAGAGGTCAAGGCTTCTATGAATTAATATTAATGGCTAATTTGTAATAATTTAAATATTTTCTACTTAGTTAATATACCCACATTTCATTACATGTAGTATAAATTGTTATAAAATACGTTTTTTATACATCGATAATTATTGTGTTCTTTATTCTGAAATAAACATCTCATTAAGGGTGGGGTTTCTATTGTTTAGGTTATGAACGTTGTTCATATAGAAATGTCAAAAGATGAAAGTTACTAGGGAAAAACCTGCATTTTTCGCAGTTTTTCGATATTTTGAAACTTTTTCGAAACTTTGAAGCGCTATATCTCGGTACGTATTTGGTTTAAAAACACGTTTAACCAGTGCAAATTGTAGAAAATTTAATACTCTTTAACTTTTGTAATGGAGTATTTTCGGCTAGAACGCGTCGTGTAGGAGTTATAAGAAACAAACTGAAAAAGTCCGAAAATTTCGAGGTTTTTCGGCTGCCCTGAAGTTCGCAGAGGGTTCTCGAATTGGAAAACTTGGATTCTACACCACAGAATACCCACATACAACATATTAAAAGATCATTAACTTCGGACCTTTTTCCAGGTAAAATGTACATGGTGACTGGACTATGTGTACTTTGAAACAAAGGGATCAGGAAAGATACTAAAACAAGGATTTACATTAGTATAGTGGAAAATACAGAAATATAGTTACAGGAGTCTGTATAGTAACAGGGTGCAGGAGTCTGGGAATCTACGGATTTAAGCAAAACAAGGACTTAAAGCTGTGGAAAAGGGATTCTGGCGACGCTGTTGTGGACTAACATTACGTGACGGCATACGAACGAATTAGTCAGTTAGAGAACAGTTGGATGTAGGTACATTAGTAATTGATACAACAGGAGCAAAACGCCTATGATCGTATGGTCACGTGTAAACGATGAAGTAGAAAAGGTGGCCAAAATAAATATTACAATGGACACCTTTGGAATGAAGAAGAAGAGGAAGAAAGAAGTCACGAAAAACTTGGAAAGATGGTTTATCTATCAGCCATGAGGGAAAGGATTCTACAAGAAGCAGATTGGGAAGATAAGGACTGTTGGAGGCTAGGATGCAATAAACATTTCAATATTTTCGAATTCGCAAATATATTCAGTGGAACTCGCAAATAACGAGCTCGCTTATAACGAGAACTCGGATGTAACGAGCAAAAGTACAAGATTTGTTTGGTTTTGTACCTTAGTAATGATAATTTAACTCGCTTTTAACGAGCAGGAACGCATTAGAGACTTGGTTATAACGAGCATTTTATCGCAGGCTTGTTCATGGGCTAGTCTTAAAAAGTTCGTTACAGCACAGCATTTTAAACATTCGTTGAAAATCATTAACGCAATTTAAGTGATAAATTCGTAAGTGATGAATTCGTGGAATATTTAAATAAATTATAAAACTGTTTTCATATTTGAAGATACAAAATTACTAAACAAACAAAAATAGATGACTTTTTTAAGGTTAATTAGGTTCTGTGTGTGACATATAATTTTGACGATTCCATTTAGAACGAAGAACAAAAAGACAAATAAATTATAGTGAATTTTCTTGAAATTTAAAAATAAATATTGTACGTGTGGCATGGAAAGTTTTGCGTTTTTTTGGCAGATAGCCGGCTGATTTCTGGCAAGTTTTTACCACACAGTTACTTTTACTATATTTCGCGAGTGCACTATACGCCAATATTCAGCAAAGAATGTTAGCGTCAAAAAATGTTTAAAGTCTATTTGAAAGTTATCGAAAATATATAGAAAGTCTAAAGAGTTATCGAAAGTTGACTGCATAGGCCTATATATAATATATATTTTACATGACACATCGGTACGTCTGTTCGAATGTTCAGTTTATGTTTCTGTCTTGTGATCACTCGTAAAAATCAACTACTTTTCTCCTCCCCTTTTCCTCTCCTTACCAACTTTTAAATCCTCCAAATCAGAATAAATAAAAAAAACAAATCAAACTCAACTTCCGTACCATCAATGACAAATCACATTTAACCGGAACACTAGAGACTCTGTTATTCTCTGCGTCGCATCGTCTCCAGAGACGATTATGAAATTCCATTTCATTTCGTTCGTCCTCTAAAGATTAAAGTTACTCCAGTGTTGTGGACTAACATTACGTGACGGCATACGAACGAATTAGTCAGTTAGAGAACAGTTGGATGTAGGTACATTAGTAATTGATACAACAGGAGCAAAACGCCTATGATCGTATGGTCACGTGTAAACGATGAAGTAGAAAAGGTGGCCAAAATAAATATTACAATGGACACCTTTGGAATGAAGAAGAAGAGGAAGAAAGAAGTCACGAAAAACTTGGAAAGATGGTTTATCTATCAGCCATGAGGGAAAGGATTCTACAAGAAGCAGATTGGGAAGATAAGGACTGTTGGAGGCTAGGATGCAATAAACATTTCAATATTTTCGAATTCGCAAATATATTCAGTGGAACTCGCAAATAACGAGCTCGCTTATAACGAGAACTCGGATGTAACGAGCAAAAGTACAAGATTTGTTTGGTTTTGTACCTTAGTAATGATAATTTAACTCGCTTTTAACGAGCAGGAACGCATTAGAGACTTGGTTATAACGAGCATTTTATCGCAGGCTTGTTCATGGGCTAGTCTTAAAAAGTTCGTTACAGCACAGCATTTTAAACATTCGTTGAAAATCATTAACGCAATTTAAGTGATAAATTCGTAAGTGATGAATTCGTGGAATATTTAAATAAATTATAAAACTGTTTTCATATTTGAAGATACAAAATTACTAAACAAACAAAAATAGATGACTTTTTTAAGGTTAATTAGGTTCTGTGTGTGACATATAATTTTGACGATTCCATTTAGAACGAAGAACAAAAAGACAAATAAATTATAGTGAATTTTCTTGAAATTTAAAAATAAATATTGTACGTGTGGCATGGAAAGTTTTGCGTTTTTTTGGCAGATAGCCGGCTGATTTCTGGCAAGTTTTTACCACACAGTTACTTTTACTATATTTCGCGAGTGCACTATACGCCAATATTCAGCAAAGAATGTTAGCGTCAAAAAATGTTTAAAGTCTATTTGAAAGTTATCGAAAATATATAGAAAGTCTAAAGAGTTATCGAAAGTTGACTGCATAGGCCTATATATAATATATATTTTACATGACACATCGGTACGTCTGTTCGAATGTTCAGTTTATGTTTCTGTCTTGTGATCACTCGTAAAAATCAACTACTTTTCTCCTCCCCTTTTCCTCTCCTTACCAACTTTTAAATCCTCCAAATCAGAATAAATAAAAAAAACAAATCAAACTCAACTTCCGTACCATCAATGACAAATCACATTTAACCGGAACACTAGAGACTCTGTTATTCTCTGCGTCGCATCGTCTCCAGAGACGATTATGAAATTCCATTTCATTTCGTTCGTCCTCTAAAGATTAAAGTTACTCCACAAAATACTGACTTGTAGTGTCTTGGTTTCAATCGGATTTTACATTTTCGACATAAGCAAATACCGAATTCTGTCTGCAAATCACTTAACGTGCCTCACCTGGTACAGAGCGTGAACAGTTTACTACACAAGTTGTTTGATAAGAGGGGTGGGTGAGGGGTGAATTGGAAGAGGAGGGTTTCAGCATCAGGGTGGAACGAACGGTTTTGAAAAAAATACACAAGAGAGAAGTTCATATAATATTACCGGAACTGACTTCATCAACAACAACAAAAAAAGGCAGAATTGAATATAAAAATATCAGGAAGAGAGGATGAAATTAATGGATTAAGAGTGCTCTTGTTTAGAGGGGGGGGCGATGGCGGGAGTTACTAGGTTTTTACTAACTCAGAGGAGTGGAGAGTGGGTAGTTTTTTAAGTTGTTTTCCGCAATTTTTCCCATCCTTCTGTTTTAAACGAACTGATTTTTTTTTGTTCCTATGGCAAATTTTTTTTTTATAAACATCCATGCCCGAGCACACACACATACACACAGAGTGCGTGCTAACGTTATCACTTCAATTGCACGATGTGTTATGGTACCACTGAATCAAAAGGGTCTTCAAATACTTTCTGTACGTTTCTGAAAAATTCAAACAATTCCAAACATTTATTCCGTAGATATTTTAGAGACATCCAACAACGCTACACAACTTCCTCATAAACCGTCTTCTAAATATTGTCGATGAGTCTCCTCCTAGGAATCCTTGCAAACACAGAAACACCAAAATACACACATCACACATACTCCACCTTGTATCATTCTTGAACACCCTATCATTTGCCCTCTTCTTTGTGTACCTCGCCTATAACTTGACGCAGCATTGTCGCTCTCCTCCATCTTTAGCGTCCTGTGCTACTCGACCCTGTCTTAGCTGTTCATTATAGTTTTTATTTTGGCACTCCCATCACATCTTTCCATCAGAAAGGAAGAAAAAAATATACGATAGTATAATTAAAAGCACGTTGATGAACGGATCCGAAACATGGAGAATAAAAGAACAGGTAAAAAGAAAGTTAGAAGCTACTGAAATGGTTGCTTTGAAACGAGCTCCTAGAACTTCAAGGCTAGAGCGAATACGAAATGAAACGATCAAAGAAGAAATGGGCGTACAAAAGACAATCTTTGACTCCATTGAAGAAAAGCAATTAATCTGGTACGGACACGCACGAAGAATGGGACAAGACTGACTAGCAAAGAAAACAATGAGATGGACGCCTAGAGGGCACAGAAAGCAAGGAAGACCCAAGAAAACATAGATAGAGAGCACACGAAGAGCAATGAGCGACAAAGGTCTAAACGATGAAAACTGCAACGACAGACAACAATGGAGGTTGGGCATCGGGCAACGTCGTAGGACGTTTTGACCTCGAATTAATAATAAAATATAAATTTGATTTTTTACAAAATAACTGCAATACCCACATTGACATATGCGAGCGAGGCGTGGGTCATGACAAAAAAGGAATGCAATTTAAAGTGCTGAAATGCAATTCATTCGAAGTAATTTAAAATATACATTGCAAGATAGAATAAGGAATGAGGATATCAGAGCAAAACTCGAAGTAGAAGACATACATGAAATTATTTCAGCTTACAGAAGGCAATGGTGTGATTATCTGCAAAGGATGACAGAGGATCAATTTCTGAAAGCGGCATCGGACTATAAATCGACTGGTAGAAGAGATGTGGGTCGTCCGAGAATGATATGGGTGCCAGAACAGGTTTACATAACCTAATCCTTCAAGTGAAGAAGAAAATATATAGATTTGATGTAACCTATCTTCCAGTTTCTAACCAATTCTATCTTTTCTGTTGTATGATTTTAATTCCATTGTTTTCAAAATCATTTTTGACGACATACTTTAACATTTTGATTCTTCATTAACGACGTGCAACGTTCACTTACATGTTAAAAATCGGGTCCAGCAATCACTTCATAAAGCTAAAGAAACGTGGCCTACCATTGAATTGTACCGATATTGAAAGCCCTGCCCTGTATTGTCGTTACTTACAACATAAGAAGACTATACCCTAGTACAGTGGTTTCCAACTTACAAGCGCCTGAGGACTACATTCAAACTCAGGAAACTATCGGCGGGTCACACTATAAGTGATCAATTTTCGGCAAGTAATGGAAAAAAGGCAGTACTTCAACGTAAATAAGCAAACAGAGATAATTCACACATTTACCATACCTTTATCGCTACAAACTGTATTATGTGAGTATAATAATGGAAATATATGGAAGATATTAAATATATTATAGATCTATGTATTGTCTGTTTTGCCTAGACGAGGAATGGAAAGAAATAGACTGGGCCTTCTAGTAAGATGAAATTAAAAGGGGATTAGAGCAAATACACATTCGATTAAACAAACAGTGAAATCTAATGTATGTTTATTAGTGAATATGTGAAACATTTATTTATAGGTTTCTCCTGCAATACCATTCTCAGTTAAAATAAAAATTTGTTATTAAATTAATTATTAAAATTAATTAAGTAATTATTAAATTGCTTTCCAAGAAAAGGTCGGGGACCGCCAGTTGGAAATCACTGTTCTAGTAAGTAATTTTATTAATTTGCCCTAAAATCTTTTTGCCCAAACATGGTCATAATTTTTACCCTGAACATTGTAATTTTTAAGTTTTGTCGTGGAGGCATTAAGACTAAAAAATAATTTATCCACACAAACTTTAGTACCTTTAATAAATGGAATTTACTGTCAGCGAATTAATTATAAAGCGATTTGTCTACACTAGAAATTAATAGGTTTGATAGACCAGGTTAGAGAAAAACTGAAGAAGAGTCATGGGTTGTATTTTGTAATTACGCGAAAAATTGCATGAATCTTGATCTCATTTCCCAATTTATTTTTGTGTGTTCAGTATTTCTGTGTCTCTTTGTATCTGTGTGGATTATTTTGCTAATCTACTGGAAGATAGAGTTCTGCTGAGGTAATCATTTCGCTTCCCCTGCCTACTTTGGTAATCAGTTTGGTTTCTGGTTTCTTGACTTTCTATAATTTTAGTAAATATGTACTGTTTATTTGATAAAGTAAAACAAAATAAACTTTGGTAAGTATTGAATAAAAAGGGATACTCAACACATTTGAGTGACATATTAAAGAATTTATAGAATGGAACAGAGATAAATGTTGTATTGGGAGACGGGCGTGTCTCACAAGGACTTAATTAATGGGCTTAGACAAGGGCGCACTTTGTCCCCGCTATTGTTTAATATATATCTTGACGAACTGCTTAGAGGACTTAATGATGGGATCCCTTCTGGCATCAAGTTTAATAACTGTACTGTACTAAACATGCTGCTCTATGCAGATGATATGGCTGTAAGCCAGGCTAATGAGAATGCACTGTAGAAAAGTTTATATGGCCTTCAACAGATAAGTAAGGAAAGTAGATTAAAAAATTTCAACTGCAAAAACAAAGGGTCTGACTTATGTGAAAAATACCTCATTCGATCTAAAATTATGTTAAAATTACCTAAAATTACGTTAATTAGACCCAGCTCATATAACAGGTCTCTACATTCAATTACCTTGGTTGTAGTCTTTCTTATAGAAGTATTGACGATCTCAACAATAAACTAGGCAGGTTCCAAACTGTATGTGGAATACTGAGAAGGACATAGATAATAAAAGTTAGACAGGAGACGTGTATCAAATTCTGTAAGACAATGGCAGTACCAGCACTGCAATATGGATGCGAAACCTGGACTATAAGAAAGAAGGACTGGTGCCAGTTATAGGCTGCAGAAATCGGTAAAGAGACATAGGCGACTCGATCATGTAAGAAACGAGTATATTAGACAAGAACTTGATATAGTTTTTCTTAATGAACTCATTCAGAATTATATAAATCGCTGAAACAACATCTAGAAATAGTGGACAATACCCGCTTTCCGAAGTTGGCTTATGAGTTTGAGCCAGTTGGAATAAGATCTGTAGGCAGGCCAGTCACAAGGTGTCGGGAATCATAAGGCCGGAACAGGAGAAATCCTATCCATGAAGAGATGATGATGATGATTATGTACTATTTATGTTATCTTTAATTATTATGTTTTAAAGTTAGTGTAATCAGAAGACGGCATTCTAGTACAGCCGAAACGTAGCGTTTAATTAATTCAGTTAGTGATGGCTAATTTTCTTTAACAAAATTTCACTTCACAGAATCCAAAATTGGAATATTTAGAAACAAAAAATTAATTTATGTTCTCTAAAATGAAGTATATTTTATGGTGCTCGACGATAACTGGTACTCGACGATGTGGAAGAAAGGAAATTAAAATATCTGACAACACCAGTCGGAAACGTTCTGCATGCGCCACTGCTCTGTGTGTGTGTGTGTGTGTGTGTGTGTGTGTGTGTGTGTGTGTGTGTGTGTGTGTGTGTGTGTGTGTGTGTGTGTGTGTGTGTGTGTGTGTGTGTGTGTGTGTGTGTGTGTGTGTGTGTGTGTGTGTGTGTGTGTGTGTGTGTGTGTGTGTGTGTGTGTGTGTGTGTGTGTGTGTGTGTGTGTGTGTGTGTGTGTGTGTGTGTGTGTGTGTGTGTGTGTGTGTGTGTGTGTGTGTGTGTGTGTGTGTGTGTGTTCAAGGGCAACAAGGAGAAGTTGTCCAAGAATGGAATGGAAACAAATTGCAGTGAAACGCGAAGGGAGTGAAGTGTGTTGTCTGCCCTTACATCACATGCCCAATCTAATTTGTTGCCCTAATGTTTTATACCCTCAGTTTCTCTCATTAGCCTTCTCATTCCGCCCCCTCCTTAACTGTGGATCCCGTTGTACACGCGTGACAGAGTTCGATTTGAACCGAGAAAAAACGTTGTCAGGCTATTACGTGAATTGTTGTTACATATTGTTACGTTCGGCTAAATTCATTTATTTTTTATTAACACTGTGCAAAAGAGTCCGAACCACAAACTACTTATCGATATTCTAAAGTACAGTAAAACCCCGTTTATAACGCCGATCAAGGGACTGCGTGATTTCAGCGCATTAAGCGAGATCGCGTATTAAACGGCAGATGACCAAGTAGCATAGACATATACTGTAAGTGTTAATGATTATTCATATTTTTCACATACACATTGGCACGTTTATCAAAATACTGCAATTAATATCAACATACTACGTTTACACATTTTCCGGAACCAAAGATTGATTGAATTCTCATCTTCCACTGCTGCTTGTCCATCCAAAGATCTTTTTCAATTTCTCGTTCCCTCAGTATAGTCTGAATTTCTTCTATCCAGGTGTAGGTGGCCTTCCTCTTTTCTTTCTTCCATAGTGGGGTCCACTCCGTAACTCTTCTTGGTAATCTTTCCTGTGCCATTCATTTCGTGTGTCCATACGATTAATACAGGGTCCGCCAGTGAAGCGGGAAAATTAAAAGTACCCAATTTTTTCATGAAACATTTATTATCAGAATTTTTTTTTTTTAAGATTTGGGTTGAGTAAAGTATGGCATTATTTTACTTTTTAAAAATAACGCCGCTCAAGTGAGAGCCATTTCTGTGTAAACATTCTTCTAATCTTGACCGAAATTTTTCCATCACTCGACGAAGCAGGTCAGGTTGAATCCGTGCAATTCCTTGTCTGATATTCGTTTTTAATTCCGGTATGGTGTGCGGTCTATCAATGTACACCCTGCTCTTCAGAAATCCCCAAAGAAAAAAGTCGCATGCGGACAAATCTGGGGATCTTGCAGGCCACGAGATGTCGCCATATCTGGATATGAGTCCGTCCGGGAAGAGTTCTCTTAAAGCAGCCATGGACACACGAGCAGTATGACTTGTGGCCCCATCCTGCTGGAAAAAATTAATTTCCGGAAACCTAGGGAGCTGTTGCATCAAAAATGTTCTGACCATGTGTGTGTAGCGGTCTGCATTGACAGTTGTGGCGTTTCCTCTATCGTCTTGGAAAAAATATGGCCCAATAATGCCAGATGATGAAACTGCACACCACACCGTAACTTTCGGACTATGTAATGGCTTTTCATGCAACTCACCTGGGTTTTCATCATTCCAATATCGACTATTTTGTTTGTTTACATATCCATTCAAATGAAAATGTGATTCATCTTATATAAACATGCGGTGAATAAAGTTTTCATCATCATTTACACGTCGCAGTATTTCTTCGCTGAAAATCCTGCGAGCCAGCATATCTTTCAACTCCTGGATTACTTGAATTTTGTAAGGATGAAAAGATAAGTCTTTATGCAAAATTCGTCGTAACGATGTGTCACTAATGTTTAGTGCGGATGCATGTTTCATTGCAGAACTTTGTGGACTACGCGTCAATGCTACTCGAACTCTTTCAATGTTTTCCTCTGTTCTTACAGACCTTGTTGCTCCTCTGTGCTTTAAGTTTAATGTGGAACCAGTTTCTTCAACCTTTTTCACCCATGACATAATTGCATGAGCGGACGGCACTCTTCCATGTCGTGGAATATTGAAATGATTACGAAACAATCGTTGTACAGAAGTCACACAGTCACCATTCTTATAAAACGATTTTACGCAGAAAGCACGCTGTGCACCGGACCACTGCTCCATGTTTAACAAATGGCATTAAATGTAAAACAACACTCGAAAACCTCCACGCTCTCTCGTGAGCAGAAAATGAACTATTGGACTTTCAAAATTTCCCGCTTCACTGGCGGACCCTGTATATGTTTGGATAAAATCAGGAATTGAATTTTTAAATTTTTTAATTACATTTTTAATAATAAAATAAAAAATGTATTCTCCAATACACCCTCGGAAAAGTTTTTAACACGGAATGTTTCATTACTTGTATTAATATATAGTAATATTTATAACAAATGTATGTATGAAAAAGTGTATATAGCAGGGAAACAACAAAATTTGACAAAGTTGTTAATAAAAAATGCATACAACTAAATAAAAACCTAACAGAAAACTATCTTAAACAAACAATAAAACTAATAAAAACAACTAAAAACATTTTCAACAATAAAAACACAGACATATATATAAATAATAATCCAGAAGCACCTAAAATGAATAGCCTAGTAAAAATACACAAATTAAACAACCCAATACGTCCATTAATCAACTTCAAAAAAGCTCCTACATACAAAATAGCAAAAATAATAGCACAAAAACTAAAAAGTAACCATCTAACAAATAACCATCATAACATAAAAAATACATACGAATTAATAGACAAACTAAAAATAATAAATATAAATGAAAATACATTTTTCACATCATATGATATCACAAACACGTACACCAACGTCCCAGTAGAAGAAACAATAGACATAATAATAAACAAACTTAAAGAACAAAATGAAAACAAACAATACACAACCGAAATAAAAAATAGCCTCCAACTAATACTAAAACAAAATTACTTTGAATTTAATAGCAAAATTTATCAACAGCAAGAAGGTTTAGCAATGGGATCACCATTATCAAGCATAATAGCAGAAATATTCCTACAACACATAGACACCAAAATACAAAATATTATAAAATCATATGATCCAAATGGCATATGGATAAGATATGTAGATGATGTATCAAATAACAAAAACACAAATGCAGAGAACATACTGAAACAAATCAATAACATACATCCTAAAATACAATTCACAGAAGAAAAAGAAAAACATAACAAAATCAACTATTTAGACATAACCATCACAAGATACAACAACCACATACAATATGCAATATATAGAAAACCAACTTCTACTAACATCATTATATCTAACCATTCTGACCACCCACCACAACATAAAATGGCAGCATTCTATTCGCTATTTAACAGAATGTACAAAATTCCCCTAAACAAATAAGAAACTGACAAAGAAAGAAATATAATATACCAAGTTGGTTATGAAAATGGATACAATAAAAATACTGTAAACAAAATAGAAAAAAAAATCAAATATAAAATAAAAACTGAACAATTAAGAATTAATCAAAATGAAAAACACATAAATAACAACAACAACAACAAATGGGCCACATTCACATACATAAATAATAAAATGACAAAACTAACAAATCTGTTTAAAAACACAGATATAAAAATAGCATACAAAACTAATAATAATAATTTACAAAAACTAAATAGCCCACACAACAAAGCTAATACAACAACTAACGATATATACAAAATTGAATGCCAAGATTGCAATAAATGTTACATAGGACAAACAAAAATACAGCTGAAAAAACGTTATTTTGAACACCTAAACGCGTACAAAAACCAGAAATATATAAATCCAATTTAGCCACACATCCAATAAACACAGGACATGAATTCCCAGACATAACCACTGTAACACTAATAAAACATATACCACACAAAGGCACCATAATAAACATTTGGGAAAATTTACAAATATACAACATAAAACACAAAACAAACTAATACCTGAACAAATACAAATCAATACAAAACATGACACAATATTCAAAGCACTCAACATCGAAAATACACAAAAAACTAACACATACACCACAATCACACACAATAAAACCAATTTGAATTACCAGAAGGCAACAGGAAGCCACAATAATAATAGTCAACCAACAACACATATGTACTTCACCAGAAACAAAAACCGGAAGGCTGAGAATGGGTACAAGATGGTACACGAAACATGTTCCTAATAAGGAAAAAAAGGTATATCTTGAAGTAAATTTATTTATAAATATTAAATGTAATATATATATATATATATATATATATATTGTAATGGTACATATCTTCAATACAAACTAATGAAGAAACTAATGATAAGAATAAATTATTAAATACTTAACACTATAATTAAAAGGGATGAGTCAGAGATAAAAGATTGGGTAATTAAAATAATAATACGATCAAGCATATAAAAGTAATCATAAAAGTAACCTCTGATAAGAGAAAAGTAACAAGCAACGAACCAAAACGTTGAAAACAATGATGCAAGGCGATTTACCATAATAACCCAATAGATGGTAAGTGAGAAAGTAGAACCAGCCCCCAACACTAACATAAGGATATATAAATTATAACAAAAAAGTGAATAAATAGAACCAGCCGCAACACCAATGAAAGGATATATGGATCATCACAAAATGAAGTGAATAACTAGAACCAGCCACAACACCAGTGATAGACCAAATAAAGGGAAACCAGATGAGAAGGTGAAAACCATAAAATAAATGCAATGAAATGAAATGAAAAGAAATGGTAAAACACAAACAAATAACATATAACAGAAGAAGTTGAAATGTTACAATCCAATAAAATAATTGAAAAAGAAACCAATGAATGATAATTGTAAATAATAATTGTTAGTGTCAACCCAAACAAGTAATGTAAATGATAAGTGTTAAATTTCAATAACTTAAATTTAGAAAGGTACATTAACCAAATGAATAGAGAATAACTATGATAAATCAATCTAATACGACATGAACTTGTTAACGTTATAATTGAACCTTGTAAAGTGAGAGATAGGGAATTAGAGAAATAATGAACATTGTAAAATGAGAAAGAGAATTTAAGTTAAGCAATACCCACCAGTAACACTTAAATCAAACATATAGAGTGAAAGGTGATAGTGTAAAATACCAAATTAAATAGAACCCCATTGATGGGGATAGACACTAATAAATCAGTGAAAAAGATTTAAGAGTGATAAAAAACTATCAGTGAGTGGTAAAAATGAGTGAAAGCTAATAATTGCTAAACGCAGAAAGGACTGTGGCAATTAATAGCAAGTATCAGTGAACACAAGTGTACATAACAAACTGAACCAAAGTGCAATAAACTAGGTAATTAATAGAGTTCAGATAGTAGTAGTATTGACTACCTATCATATTTTAATTTGTGAGCCATTAGTGTTCTAAGTTGTCAATTCATATTAGTACCAATGTATTTAAGCAAAAATTACTATTAGTGTGCTAATACACAGCATATATGATTTCTGATGTACAGAGGTAAAACCCAATATTATTAATTTAAAATGATATGAAAAGACATTCAATAATAATGTAATCGTTAAAAAGATTTTAATATTATATAGTAAACTGTTGTTGAAGTTTCATTTTAATGGCTTAATGTCATTTGGAATTAATCATAAGGATATATCATTGTATTAATGTGATTAATTAATGTTTATGTTTTTATTTTTTATGTCATGTAATAATTATAACTCACCAAAGAGTACGAGGAGATGAAGAGAATGAACATTGTGAATAATGACATGCAATAATAATTATGTTTAATGAATAGGAATATGGCTGTGAGAATTATACAGGCCATAAACCTAAATGTTATACTTTAAGTAATAGAGAATAAGAAATAATAGTTCAAATTATAAACAGGAGCAATAAATAAGAAACAAGATAAATTCAGACAAATCTAATGATACTGAAAAAGCAGTTATGACAATAGACAAGCCATAATATGGAAACTAATAAAATAAAATACAATTACTATAGAACAGACATAAAACCATTCAACAAATGAACAAATCATGTATAAAACAAATAAAACAAACCAGAACCTATACAAGGGGGAAATAAAATGTAATCTGTATAAATTAAGAAAAATAGCCAATTGCTGTTTAGGCCTAGGCAAATGCCTAACTGTAAAACAACAAAAACTACAAATTATAAGAATTAAACTATGACATTAGCAAAACTAAGACAAGTAAACAATAAAGGACAATTAGGTAATCATATTAAGAGAGAAATGTTAAAATAATAATATAAAATAAGAAAGCAGTGTATTTAGATAATATCAACATAACTGTCCAAATGTTAATACATCAGTAAACCCAACCTTATGGGATGTTAAATTAATCTTTGAAACAAAATACAAACAGTGATGATATTTAATACTTAAAAAAGAATACCGAAGATTAATAGCAATCAGAAGATATGTAACCATTTTGAATAAAAATTCAAAATCTTCTAACAATGGTCTTAAGTCGAGTCTATCCAATCAGAATCTTTGAGTTACCATGACAACAGCAGGATATTGATGAATTTTCGGTTAGGAACGTTAGAATCTGATAGTGACGCTTACGAGTAAGAGACGCCACGCCGTGAAGGGCCCAAAATTTGATTTAAAAACAGTAAAAGTGACCAGATTTCATGAAGTAAATGACCGAACTAACTGATGAGGGAATGACACATTCAACCCAGGCCAAGGACCAGCTTAATTAAATCCAGATCCAATAAAATAAATCAACTAACATGAAAAAGACGCAAGGCGTACCTGAAGCCAAAGATGTTTGAAGAATGAAGAACCAACATCGATGAACCCAACCTACCTTAACTATCTGACACTACACTTCAAAGCAACTGATGATAAGTATTGCTGAATTAACTAAATCTCTGAAATAAATTCTCTTTAAACTTTCTCACTAAACTGTGAACTCTCACTATATCTGGTGGTATTATTTTTTCAAAGATTGATAAATAAAACATATTTTATGCATACCAACTAACTGAATATAACCTATGTACTAAACGAATGACGCCGTCACACACTTTTGACACCACAACTTTGAATCTAATGTAAACCTTGTTCATAATTAATTATCACGATTGTAAAGTGATGTATTGTAATTAATTATCTTGTTTTAAACTTCTTTGTCGTACTTAAAAGAATTCATTGGCAAATTTATTGTGTATAAATAAGAAACGCCAGCTATCATGACGACAGAAAAACATTGCATTGCCAACCCAGCCTTCCGCTGAGTGAACGATTATTTATTGCCGAGGCTAAAACATATTATATTAATCACATTTTGTATAAGATTAATGAAACTTAACAAGTTCTGAAGCCAAATGTGAATCGTTAATAACTGTCCAGTAATTATTTTCAATATATTATGTATGTTGTGTTTTGTAGCAGCGAGTAGAATTAACCAACATTATTTTACGTTGGTAACACGTTCCCCCACTCAAACGAGATTCGAGTTCTAGCCAGTTGGCGAACAATTTGAATCAAACACTACATACCGTAAAACAACTAAGATAGATCTTTTAATTGTTTTCTGGCAAAACAATTTGGCGCCTATCGGGAAGAAGGAAAGAGTGAGAAGTGACAGATAAGGACACACAGGCTACACGACGCTTTTATAACACAGAACGCGTCCGACGTGCGAAATAATAACGTTTCGCAAATAATAATACAGCAAATACGATTCCCTACGGTTGATATAAAAAGCATACATATAAATAGTATTTTCATATTTATAATGATTAAAATTTTGTTAGAACATGTCCTATGGATGTATATTTCTGATTTGTATTATGAACTGTATTAAAGGCATCCAACTGTTATACTGTTTGATTAATTTTTATTAGTAATTATTATCAATGCAAATTATATATATATATATATATATATATATATTGTCGATAAAATGAAAACTAAGAACTGCTATCAAAAATACAAGAATTCAATCGTTTGAACACTGTAGTAAAACATGTTATTATGTAATGAAATGAAGAAACACTAATAAAGGTTTGTTATAGTTTAAATGAGTGTTTTATTGCAAGTTCTGTCACACTGGGCTCCAGCACATTTTCGCTTCATCTAGGCCAAGCGTCTAGTTTAAGTAACGGCCGTAACCTTATAGGCCGTACATAGTACAACTTAGTACGCGTGTCCATACTTTTACTCCGCACACCCCTACCTGAAAAATTATAAAAACTACCTCATAATTTTAAGTACTGCCGGAAATATTGATTCCTTCTAAAATAGGCAGAAGTAGACAAAAATATGAGGGGTTAAATTTTGAAAAAACTGTGTAGGGTAACAGACTAAAAGAGAATTTTAACCACAATGTGAATATACGATTTAATTTTGGAAATTTCAAATCTTTAGGGTAGCAGAGCTCACAAAATAAACAAAATTTTGGAAAAATTTTAAAAATCCATACTGGGTAGGGATCAGGCTAACAGGAATATTAACCAAATCTGAATGTAGTGTTTATTTCAATTTTTTTTACTTTAGGGATACCACGAGCCAAAATAGAACACCTAAGAACAGGAATTGCAAAGAAAGTTATTACGAAATTAAAAGGCAATCTTAACAGCAGCAACAAAACAAACAAAAATATGGAGTAAATAAATTACTTGAAAGATAACACAAATGATGCTGCCACGTATGTCATATCCCCAGTGGCCTCACATATGTCTGGAACTTGTAAGTTAGAAAGGGAAAATCACTTCAGGGAAATGGAAACTTCAGGGGTTATGGGTCGTACAGACGTATCCTAAGAGTGCCCTTCAGTGGGAAGTGGAACGAGTTCTTCTACATTACACAAAAAAATAGGTTGCTAAAACAGATTAATAAATTTAATTTGAGCGTAATTTTGCCATCTAAGCTACTTGGTTATGTAGCCAGAAAAGCAGGCTACATAAAAATAATCTTGGAAAGTTGGAAGGTTAAAATAATTAGAGGTACCATATGTTTCCCACTAAAGCAACGAAACTTTTACCATACGAACTAATACAGTTACCCCAGGATAGAGAGTTACTGAACTAACAAATATTCCCGAGAAACTAACAGATATTTAAACTGTATCAGCAAATCCTTGCCGGTTAACATACGTCCAAACGTTACTGGATATGATACAGTCTTTGGTGGCTATATCTTAGTCGTTGTGATATTCACTATTATCACTACCAACTGGTAATACTCTTACACCTACGTCTACTGGTATCACCTCATTGCTATTACTCATGGTAATAGAGATGAAGAGATGACAGTAATAAGGATAATAACAACTCCACTAACTGTAATAATCGGAGAAAGAAATGTGAACTGAAAACAAAACGTTCATCACAACAAGTTTCGGTGTTGCTTGAAAATCGCCGAATTCCAATGGTTGTTTTTGTATAGTGTATTACAACTGGATATTTTTGAAATTATGTTGTACTTTCAAATATCTATTAAATTAGTACAACTGACAAAATTGACAATGATACAGACAACAGCCAAAGTCAAATTGCAAACGGGTATGACAGATTCTTTTAATGCCACGATAGGGTTACAACAGGGCGATGGGCCGGCACCAACACTGTTCAGCTTACCACTTGAATATGTGATCAGGAAATTGTCAATTGATAGGAATTCAACAGTAGAACATAAAATGGTCCAGATCGTAGGGCATGCAGATGATATCAATATTACGGAAAGATCCCAAGGAAGAGCAAAAGAGACTCAAAGGTGAAGCAGAAGAGATAGGATTACAGGTCAATACAGATAAAACAAAGGTTATGATCACCACTCGGAAGAAAACCAGGAAACCTGGACAGTTTGAAATTGAACCACTAAACCTGGAAATAGTTAATCAGTTTAAATATTTGGGATGTTGGATGGCAGAAAACAATAAAGAAATAAATGAAATAAGGAAAAGGATAAAGGCCGCAAATAGAACACATGCTTCGTTGATATCTATATTCAAGACAAGGAATATCCACCATCAGTCCAAGGTCACGTTATATAAAATTATGATAAAACCGGTGATAACACGTATAGCAGCGAGACTTGGACTCTGAACAAACAAGCCGCTAACATAGTCAATACTTTTGGAAGGAGAATTTTGAGGAGAATATATGGACCTATCCGAGTAAACGGGATATGGAGAATGCGTCACAATGAGGAACAGCTTTATACAAGCTGTATAAAGACAATGATCTGGTCACCACCATCCGACTACATAGTTGCAATGGGCAGGACACATCATTAGGATGGAAGACAACCGAATACCTAGGAAGGTACTGTATAGTCAGATCGAGGGTAGAAGGCCTGTCGGAAGACCCAAGACACGCTGGATTGACGGAGTGGCGAGGGATGCTGATAATTTACTTAAAATAATTTTGGTCAAATTAGATCTTTGGTCAACAAAAGTTAAAGGGTAATGATAAAACGTGTGTGATGTCATTCAATTCTGCAACAGTTTAGCAGTTGACATCAAGTACACAACGTTCATGGCATTGCGTTGTACGATATGTGTGCCCTGATAAGAGGTGTCGATGTGTGAAACTGGTATTGTCAACAGTTAACAGTTAGCAGCAGCAGCAGCGTGTAACACCGTGAAGGGGTAGGGGGCAGTAATGTTTGCCGAGGTGGCGATTGTTGTGGTCACTAAGAAGCCTGATGCCACCCCCGGGTGCAGTTTACTACCCCCACACGATTGCTTTGCGATTACAGTTACAGCGACCGCCGCCTCCACCGGACCGGACTACGTACACGAATTGCCGGCCTAATCAACTGCAACACCATGTTGGAATTTAATTTTAATCAAACGAGACGCGCCCAAAGCGTATTGCTCAGTGAATGCGTCCTTATATACACAAAAACATTTAAAGCGCTGTATTATTTAACACTTCATCACCTTTGAATACTGTAAATGCACCATTATCGTATCGTATCAGGTTTGCATATTACTTGTATGATAACTATGCACACTATCACACTCCCTCACAGTCTCTCATATTGTTTAGGAGGAAAAGAAATTAATGTTCGACTTGACAGTAAATGCGTTGAATTAATTAAATATTAGGCCTAACAGTAATTAGGAATTACAATTAACATCATAATAAATACAAGAGATGAACTAAATAGAAGTTGTTAACGGAAGAAATATGCTACGCACTGAAGAAGAAATTCTTATATCACAAGAAGATAACCGCCGGAACATATAAATTTATCTGTATTTCCAATTTATATGTGGTGGAGAACTGGACCTTATCAGCGGGGGAGAGAGAGAGAGAGAGAGAGAGAGACAGAGAGAGGAAGGCTCCCAGCATATAACAAACTTCCTTAGAAAAGTCAGAAAGAGTTATAATGGTGACACGGATAGAGATACGATTAGAATTAGAATTAGGACAGCAAGAAGAGGTAAAAAAAATGTTAAGATGATAAAAAACTAGTGTGAGGATTAAGAGGTTTAGACGAAGTGATAAAAAGGTTAATTTTCTACACTGACGGCATACGTGTCTGAGATCTCTGTAAGGTGAAAGATGTGAGATACAGACGACAGCAGTGGGAATAGTCAGATAAGTCCTGACCAAGCATTGTCCTGAGTAAATGCCGAAGACTAAATTAATGAGCTGCACAACTCATGATGTTAATGAGATCCGTAACTGTGTAACTGGCCTTTAACAGTTAGTCGGTGACAGGTTTACTTGGTCAGTTTGAAAATATGTAATCAGTAAGGATAACCCATGTTAACGGAATATTGAAATAAATACCAGGCAATTGTGTAAATCGTTTGAGGATGTAAGCCTTAATCTTTTACATTAGACAACAATTACTACAAGCCATAGAGTATAATATATGTGTGTGGCTAGAGTACATATTGAGAATAGATGACCAAAGGATTGTGAAGACATTGTACCAGGCCACTCCAACGGAGTGTGCAGCCTACAGGAATACCTAACGACCAATTGAGAGAAAGCATTATACAAATGCTAATTATAATAACTGAAATTACTATAACAACTAACCACACACAGCACCATGACCTGAGATGGTGAGGAAAGATGAGATTTTTACTTCTGCAAAAATTGTAAATTGTTTTCTACTTTGAATATCATGTCCATCATCTTACCATCATCATCTCACGGATTAAACCAAAGATGGTTTGTTCCGGTCTCAAACAGCCAAAGATTAAAACTGGTCACTCCAGCGCTTCCTCGGATGTCCCACACCTCTTCGTCCCCTCGGCTTATAGTTCCAGATTTGTTTGGGGATGCGGCAGTCATCCATTCGGAAAAGATGTTCCCACCAATTCAGCCGATACTGGGTGATCCTGTCGAGTATACTAATAATATTCAGTTTCTGCCGTATATCTGTGTTTCTTCTATGATCATGGAGAGTATACCCTGCCACGTGCCTGAGCAATCTCATTTCAGCCGCTTGGATGCGACTGGCCTGGCCTTTCGTTAAAGTCCAATTCTCAGACCCATAAAGAAGTATGGGAAGATCCATCACCTTGTAGAATTTTAGGCGTGATCCTTTACTTGCTGACTTAAGGGCTCGCCTAATGGTCCCACACATAAGGTTGAACTTAAGCAACTTATTCATAACGTCGTTGCTTGCATTATAAGACTCACTGTAGCCTAGGTATTCAAAATTGCTAACTTGTTCCAGGACAGTACGATCTATAACAATTTTTGCCCGTACGGGATCAGTTCCATGACAAGCCATCACCTTGGTCTTACGTGTGGATATCTGCAATCCACAGTCTTTGCAGATTCGATTTAACAAATGTATCCCCATCTGCGATCTGTTTTCAGAGTCCGACAGAATAGCCTGATCGTCCGCAAACAACAAAGTGTCAATTGTAGAGTGACCAATCATAAAATGTTCGAATATCACGTCCGATACCCACACTCAGAATAACGCCAGAATTATATATATCATAATAAATGTTTTGCTTCGAAGAGCACCATAATACTTTAAAGATACGAAAATGTTTCAAGACTGACTGTAAGAATAAAGATAATGAAACCAGCCGTGGATAAAGGATGGAAAGGAAAGATATAATAGAGAGACCGAGGCTGAATTACAGAGACTGTTCAGAAAATGAATACTGGCAATAGCCTACTGCTAACAGATTCAATATATGACTAAGAATATAAATACATACATGCTAAAGAAGAAAAATATAATACATTTACTACTTTATAGTATTTACCAAATTCACTAAATTTTAATTTTTATATTTTGTACATTACATATTAAATTTGTAATTTAAGGATGTTATTATCAGCGGTTTTTGTGTAGACATTTATTTATAAGTTTGTGGCACTAGTTGATAATTATATTCGACTCTGAATTTTGTATTTGTTCTTTACTATCAAAGATGAATTTTTTCAGTTGGACTAATTCGGATGTTATGCAACACTTTATACAATGAGAGAAGGGTTAGAACGGACAATGACCATCGTTAGAATTCATCACACAACGTTTCGGCCATTAAACAATCTGTGGTCGTCTTCAGGTGCGAATTAAAATTAGTACATCAAATACAAACTTAAGCCAACCCGAGATTCGTTCAGAAACAAGTCAGGACCGTCTAAAAAAATTAATAAACAACACCATCTACAAAGTTAAACATAACTGTAGAAAACCTACATAAAAAAGAATAGGAATATATATATGTATATATATATATATAAAATAAAACCTCGTGTATATGTATGTATATATATATATATATAGGCTACATATACATATATATAGCGCGCGCGCGTGTGTATGTGTGTGTAACCTCGCAAGTCCGCTAGAGTCCGCCGGAAAGCACCACTACACTGACGTAACTTTACACAACGAACGTCAGAGTTCGTCAGAGATTATAACAGCTGTATTTTTATTTCGGGATGCACATTTAATCAATATAACACATACTAGAAGTTATGAAGTTAGAAAAAATAAATTATATAATAAAGTTGGCTGCGTATAAACGCCACGCTGTGAGGACGGGCAGTGATGAAAGAGGCTTAATACAGTGCTGACATAAAGTGACAGCTGTAAATCAGCTGTTGTTTGCCAGACTACACGTCCTACTGTATAGAATGACTAGTTAATAACAAATACAATGTACACCCATTTATCAAGTGAACATATTAATTATATCATATCAAATATATTACCTATCTGTTATTAAATTACTTGATAACGTTTTGTTTAAACTAGAAGTCATCATCATCATCATCTTCATCTTCTTTGTATTATTTTTGACATCGTCTTCATTAGCACTTTGTGCTCTGCTGAGCAAATACCTTTTTTTTTCCAAAGATTATTGGTTTCATTAGAGGCTCTTGTAAGTACCACAGAACTTGAGCCAGACCATCCCAACAACTTCCAAAGAGCGTCTTTGAAGACTCTCTATGATATTTTTCTTAAAGCGTGTGGTATTACACATTATCGTTTAAATTTACTTATATATTGACGCTTTGTTTGACCACATTAGCGTAAATCTACAATCAATAGATTATGTCCGAAGAAATAGTAGAATTCCTGTAACAAAGGCAAAATCAGATATAAGATTAAATAACAAAAATTTGTATGTTTTTATGTAGCGTATATATTATATTTATATAAAGGATACGTCAAGGCGTTTCTTAAATTTCAACACTTTCCTTGTTTCTTAATCAGTCCCTTGACGTCAGCTTCTGCTAATTTCTTCACGTCTAAATATTCCTTATCCCAGGTGGCGTCTGCGGCATGCGATCTTCAATCTGAAATTTATTAAAGACAAACGTTATTGTAGGAAATCCTGTTACAATCATGCCTTATATCTATACTATATACGTACTATTTTTCTGTCTACATAAAGGAGTGCCCTTAATTCAGCGGTCTTCTTTCTTCTTCAGCTCTGTAGATTAGTTTATGGCTACCTATCTGCTGATCTTTTGAATTCTCTACAAATTCCGTCTGCCACGGTGTAGCCTGCTTTGTACAATCTGCAAAAAGAAATTTATTAAACAAAATATTATTGCTAGGAACACAAATTGCCCGCATGGTTTATAAATACATAGCCTATTATGAATGGAGCATAAAACATCATGTCCGTATCTGTAAGTTTATCCATTGATTTCACGCATACACTTTAGGTACACAAACGTGTCTCATGTTTGAGCGCGCTCCCGTGTGAGTGTACGCATTTTCGGTCCCGTTGTATTTTCGGTGTTGTGAGCTGTCCTAGTCCGATATGTGACCGCGTTCATTTTTTTAATAAATATTCCTCTGCCTGTTTCAACGTCTGCTCTGATTCAGGAAAGTTTTAGACGCAGATAGAGCAGATATTGAAACGACTGTGTAGAAAGAAATATGCAAAATAACGTCATATTTTGAGCCGTCGACACCGAAAATTATGATGAAATTACTGTTTAACAGGTAAAGACTCAAGCTGGAATATGTGCAAAAAGAGACACGGTTGTGTCTGGGACTGCCACATGACAGAACACATGATGATGATGATGATGATGATGATGATGATGATGATGATCTTAAGCTGGAATATGTGCAAAAAGAGACACTGTTGTGTCTGGGACTGCCACATGACAGAACACATGATGATGATGATGATGATGATGATGATGATGATGATGATGATGATGATGATGATGATGATGATGATGATGATGATGATGATGATGATGACGACGACGACGACGACGACGACGACGACGACGACGACGATGACGATAATGAATTATTATTTCTGTATTTAGACTATTATTATTATGACCCATTTTTACTTTTAATTTTAGAGCTACTGATTACACAATACTTTTACTATTCTTTAGACAAATATTTTTCTTTTAACAAAATACAACTTATTTTGTTATACAACTGTTCTTTGAACAGTTTTCCGAACAAATTTTACAACTTACAAAAAGGACACTATGTCTTACCTACAAAAACGTATACATACAATCTATATAGGAATACAACCTAAAAACAAATACAAAAAATTACGTACACAAATGCAAATGAAAAAATACAAACATTTATTTATTTTACTAATTCAGTGTCAAAATGTCCTACGACGTTGTCCGATGCCTAACCTCCATTGTTGTGTGTCGTTGCAGTTTTCATCGCTTAGTCCTCTATCGCTCATTGATCTTCCTATCCCCTCTATCCATGTTTTCTTAGGTTTTCCTTTCTTTCTGTACTCTCTAGGTATCCACTCATTGTTTTGTTTGGTAGTCGGTCTTGTTCCATTCTTTCTATGTGTCCGTACCAGATTAGTTGTTTTTCTTCAATGGAGTCTATGATTGTGTTTTGTACGCTCATTTCTTCTTTGATCGTTTCATTTCGTATTCGCTCTAGCCTTGAAATTCTAGCAGCTCGTTTCAAAGCATCCACTTCTGTAGCTTCTACCTTTATTTTATTTTCCAACGTACATGAACGTGCTTTTAATCATACTATCGTATATTCTTTTATTCCTTTCTTTTCCAATTTCTGTGCTCCACAGAATACCATTCAATAATCTAATTATTTGGATTGCTTTGTTTATTCTTGATTTTATTTCAACATCATCTGTTCCTTCTTCATTTAAGTTTATTCCTAAGTACTTGTAGTTGTTGCATTTTTTATACAACTGCTACAAATACTTAGGAATAAACTTTAATGAAGAAGAGACAGAAACATACAGGACCATACAAACAGAATAGAAGAAACAGGAACAATACAAACATACAAAAACAAATAATTTTCAAATACAAACTGTAATTCTTAGATTTTCTTTTAAAAAAAAACAGAAAGTTTAATTTTCTTGGTTATAATTTCTTTTCGACGCTGAAACATAGGCCTATCGCTTATTTTGGAATGTATAGAAATGGAAATTGCCCATTTCTTCAAGTCGTAAATCGTTAGCTTCCACTTTTTCTTCCTCCACTGCATTTTTTTTACACGCACGCGCGCGCCCACATACACACACACCACGCGCGCATGCATACATATGGCAACAAAAGTGCGTCATAAAACAAGTAGAAGGAATCTGCTAAACACTCGGGAAAGGGTTACTACCAGTCTCCGAAAGCAAGTGCCAAAATGAAAAAAATAGTTTTCTATCAATATAGTAATAAGACTTCAAGATCGACGAAAGTGTAGTAAAGATTTGGAAAACAATAAATATTTTTATTATACATAGGCCTAGGCCTACTTATGTTTATGTAGCCCCACATACGTATGGCTACATATATATGGCCACAGATATGCGACTTATCCGAAGGATCTTATGAAGCTCCTTAATTCTTATATATCTTGAAAAAGTTTTAATAAATCGTTCTATATCCCTCATACACTAACATTATATAGTAATGTTATGGCTTATCGTATCGGCCACGATTGACTTCGAGGTAAGAGAATAGGCCTATAGGCCTAATTGAAAAAAATATGTACACAATACATGTGAGTTACGGTACAGGAAGTGGACCGTGTTCAGATCAAATATTCATCGTCGGTAGAGGCCATTTATTGGACCACGTACAGAGTTTAGAATGCGGAAGACGTGTACAATTTGTTGTGTTCGGGGAGTTGGTTGTTGCCGTTAACTAGACAAGGGAATGAACAGCGGCAAGTCAATTGGAATGTCCCACGGTGCTAACTGGATAGCACCTTCGAGACTCGCACGGACGGACGCGGAGCGGCCCGGCCCTCTCTGGGACGTCCCTTCTCTGTACCCACTCACTATAGCTGTTTTCTAATTCTCTCCGTTCGCTTTCATTTAAATGACGACATCATGATAGCGCCGTTTACGATATGCTACATTTTTGGCCCAGGAAGCGACGACTACTTGTTGACAAACCATTTAATAGACGTTTCCGGTAGTGTTATATGGATAATAATGGTAAATTATAGAGTAATCAGTTTTAATTTATTTTCAGCTTAACATTACATTCTGTTAAGCAAGGCCTACTTAAAGTTAAATTCGGTAACTTTAGGTACCGCTTTAGGTTAGGACTATATTAAAATCTGACTACGATGATTGCATTTTTATGGACTTTTCATGCAAACAGATTGATACGCATTAAATATATCAACATATTCACATTGTTGGTGTCCACTAAAATGAATAGTACTTTTTTGTAACTAAGTCATTGTTTAAATTATATTAAAAGTGAATTGTATGTATAATTTACCATTAAAAGCTCTACAAATAACTGTTAAATATTTTATGAAATCCCAACTTTGTCGTGCTTACTTGCTGAACTGCTACCTATCATGCTCCGGATGAGCCCTTTCAGCGTCTCCACCATTACCAAGTCTAAAACCACGACGGATTATGGAGATAATGGTAGAGACACTGGTAGGCCTTGTGCGGAGCATGATAGGCAGCAGTTCAGCAAGTAAGCACGACAAAGTTGGAATTACAGACTGCTAACTCAAATAACGAGAGGAACAATTTTATGAAATGTTTCTACATTTCCCCAGGACAAGGTATGTGAAATACCTAATTTAAAAAAAAAAAAAACACTGGTTTCCATTATATTCAGATCCACAGGAAGGTTGAATTCAGTAGCGGACTAAAGGGGTGGCGAGAGAGCGGACCGCCCGGGCCCCACTTAGTACGGCGCCTCCAGATTTGTAAAATTAAGTTTTATGGTAAATTTTTTAATTTATTTCTTTATTTGCAAATGTTCTATTGTCACGTCCTGAAACGCAACACTAGGACAGGACCAAAGATTAATCGGTCGATTCCAAAGATTCTTTCATATTATTTTGAAATCTACCTTACCACCCTACCTCATAAAGTGTTTACAGATATTAAAAAAAAAAACTTGCAAAGGTAAGTTTATTATTAGAAAAATATTCATACTAAAAAAGAAGGGTTAGTTGTACCTGGCGTTAATGCCTCACCACGCGGTCGGAAGTTGCAACTTGAACCCCAAACAGCACGGGCGGCAACGACAGCGGCAGCGACTCAAGAAGGCCGTGCCTCGGTACGAAATTGTAAACGGCGGATAGAAATACCGGCCTATAACATGTAGGCCTACGCTAAAAGAGGCAATACTATTGCTTTACCAATATTATGTAATTTACCTACGCTAAATTAAACCAGTGAACCAACAATTTATTTAAAATGTCTCATCAGAATTTTTATCGAACAGTTAATATTCGGAGGGCGGAAATCGGGGCAGTTACTCGAACGAACGAAAATTTTCCGTAGCCAAAACTAGAAAACGGCCATTTTAGAATGTTCACCTTATTTTCACTAAAACTGCTAACTGTCTTGAAAAAATTGCGAAGTACTGTTTGCAGCAATGATAAATTGGTTTTGCGGTGTATAAGTTTATTATATTTTATAATGTATTGTAATAAATTTAATGTAGTCTATAAATAATACTACTTCTATTATTTCTTTAAACTTTGTATTTACAATATGAATGTCGACTTTTATTTCAAACATTACGACAGTTTCTTGTAATGTTTCCTAACTAGGCTAGATGTATCAATATAGTAATTAGACAATAATTAGGCCTATATAACAGTAAAGTGTTTTTGCTATGTATTACTTAAAGATAAAATGGATTATAAACACCCGTCTTATGGAAGGGGGGCCTCAAAAAGAAATCCCTTCGGGCCTCCAGTGGCCTAGGTACGCCACTGGTTCAATGGAGTCCTCTGCCATTTATTTTGAAAGTTTTTTTTTAGCTCAAACACTCTAATTCCCAGTCGGTTTTTAAACTGACCTAACTTCTCTCTCTCTCTCTGTCTGTCTGTCTGTCTCTCTCTCTCTCTCTCTCTCTCTCTCTCTCTCTCTCTCTCTCTCTCTCTCTCTCTCTCTCTCTCTCTCTCTCTCTCTCTCTCTCTCTCTCTCTCAATCACATATGATCCGGTGTACCTACTAGGCTACATCAACAGACTATGACATCAGTTTATTATTCAATGCATTAGCTAGATTTTTCTTAAAAACCTTACTTTTAGTTTTTCATATACAAAACCTTTTTTAACTATCATAAATACACAAAACCGAAATTCAAAAAAAAAAAAATGTGACCAGAAATCTAACTGAGGTTGTCAAAAATTAGACAAGATTTAGAAACATTCAAAAACGCAAAAATGTACTCTTTTGATTATAACTGATAATTTCACCAGACACCACAGCAACAAGACTAGCCCTATATATACAAGTCGCTGAAATAAGACGTAGCAAAATTCGACAAACGTGCAAAAAACAGACATAGAGGACTGCGCAAATGAAAGGCGACAACCCTGGAACGACAGGGTAGATGAGGTCACACTAGTTAAAAATGTCCTAAATAAAGGTTAAAACAGAATCGGACGACTAAGACCTACAACAAAACCGGACGCTACAGCCGATCTCGCCAAAACAGACAACTTTTTCTGTGTGCATGTGTTAACAGTTTTTTTTTTTTAGTTTTCAGTACACCACTTCTGTATTTCATCTACATATCGGCTTGATCGACTTTGAAGAGCTGAATCAACAGTAAAAACCCTGAAAGTACTGAAAGAAAATACTATCTGTATAATTTTAACCGCTCTATAATGTGAATTTATTTACATGTAAAAGTTTTCAATAATGCGTTATTGTGATCTTTATAGACGACATTTTATATTTTTTACGAATTGAACAGACTATTTCATTTAAAATGTTCCTAAGGTTAACCAATCTTTTCCAGTTGCTGAAACTTTCGTGGAAACACTCGACTGTGTTATACCAAAGACAGTATTGTGGTCGCGGTACGGGTTCCCACGATGTATCATACACCGGCTGACATGTTGTGTGATCTACAGGTAGCCGGTGACACGTACTAATGGCAAACAATGCAGTGCTAAACACCTATTCTCCAACTGTATGAGAAATGATACCTACGTGTCACATTGTTGACATTTCCTCTTTGCAGCGTGAGTTGGCTAAACCTGGGGAGGATAAGGTTTCGTATTTTTCAGCGTAGAGTGCTTCTTTTTTTGGTCCAATCTTCGGTTAGACGTTAGTAATCAACGTTTTGTTGTTCAGAACAAGGAACTGGTCAATTTATGAAATTAGTTTGTGTAGTTGTATACATTGACATTGGTTTTAACAACGAAACGGCTATAACAACCACACTTATGGGGGACATTTGGTTTACATGTAAAAACTATCACCGTAGTACAAGAAATACTGGCCAAAAGGACAAATTCGACTATAACACCTACACATGTTGCATCCGATAAACAATCTCTCAGCCAATTTTTTACAACACCTAAACATATTAACTAGAGGTGGGCTGATATACCTATAACAGGTATTTTGGAACGATATTTTTGTGGAACGGATATAACAGTGACTGAAAAGTTGAAATACCCATTCCGATTACTCGCGGCCTCGCGGTTCCCTTACGCAACTAACGAATAAACGAGTACACGAGTATAAACTCACTTTTTGGTGCCGAATACTTCATTCTGCGCATGTACCGATTGCCATACAAGTACGAAACGAAGCAAAACAGGGACTTTCAGAATATCTCCATGCCAAAGAGACGAAGCTGTTTTTAATAAATGAAAAAAATTCGTACATATGTTACATTTATTCTCGTGTGTTATGCAGACATATAATACAGATTATAATAACAAATTATATAGGCCTATTACACTAGTCAACCAACTTGGTAAATTTTGAAAAAGCGAATTATATTGTGTTATAACCTACAGAATGGCTGATAGGTATTTTTTGTTAATGTGATTTAGGAGATGATTTTAACTTCACTGCACATCTCACGTAAATTTTTTGACATTTTTTGTTGTGCTATTACGTGCACTCTAAATTTCATTGCCTGAATTTTGCAACTCTTTTGTCTAACGAAAATGGAATCAATAAGTCAATATTAAATCTATGTCAGTTTGTTTACTCCTAGTGAAAATTTAAATTAGTATTCCCAACGGGAGATAGGCCTATAAATTCTCTCGTTTCTTTTTTTTTAACCTAGTTGTAGCTTAATGAAGTAAAATAATACTGTTAATACTATTAGTTTCAATTTGTTTCTTATAGCAAATGCAAATTATATAATACAGGTATATGTATAATAGGTATATAATAACAGGAATTTGTACGTGTTATTTTTTTGGAACGGTCTCGTGTGTACCTGTTATTTTCAAATACTAGTTTAGCACACCTCTGATTATTAACAGTCTTGTAGCAATGTAGGCTATTGTGCTTACTTTTCGTGGAACGTTGTGGGATGTTATTGTAAGTAAAACGCCAACAAAACGAAACATATATTGTTTTTTGTACCCTCGCTGCACTGTACGCGTCATATGATGCGTGATAGTAACAGTCCGTGTCTACACATGTTAACAGTGTCAAAACGAGAAAGCCATAATACTGGGAGACTGTAAACAAGGTAGAGTAAGTGTAACGTATGTAAAATGTCACATACAAATCTACACCGTTACACCAATTGCCACCAAATGTTTCACAGGTAACCGTTGACACACGGCGAAAAACACTGTCTAACTTGGAATTTGATATTCTGCTCCGTTCACACAATTTAAACACTTTTAATTATGCCCTTTTGTTGACACGTATAAATATGGCAACAACACCATGGAGACCAGAATTAATTACCATAGTAACAAGTGAATAAATAAATGCTATTTAGCGGAATCGGAACTGTACCTTTATCCGTTCCTGCAGTACATTTTCGATGTTTTATATAGGTAATATGCGATTGTATCGAAATATTACGATGTGGAAAAGAAGAAGTGTACTAACTGTAAATTGTTCTATGTCTTAATGCAAAGAGAAAATACGTGTTGTTTTCATTTGTGAGGTTAGATGACAACGGTTTTTGGTTTTTAGTTTACTGGTGAAATAAATAAAAGCCATGGATGAGGAAAACATAACGTTTAATGTGTATACGCATAAATATAACAGTGACACTTAAAATAAAGAACCTAACGTTTTTGAGTTAACGGGTACTTTATAAATATTGTTTTAAATTTCCAAAAGCTGTTGCACCAACACAATAATTTAGTACAAGTGTTCAAAACAGCTTTGGAGAGAATACGACTGATATAGTATACGAGCTGACAGAACGCCATATAGACATAGACAATAAAAACTATATTAAAATATTCGCGTGCGAAGCCGCAGGTAACAGCTAGTTCCTCTATTAATATTACTTCACTGGTTAGATTTTTTTGTTTTTGGCTATCCTTATAGTGCTTTTATCCAAAACTATACAACTATATTTCAACGACGAATACTACGCGAGACTCAGTGTCGCTTCTCTTTAACGTCGTTCACATTTACTGTATTTCACCGTATAATCATCTTAGTAATACATCGTATGCATCTAGAACATTCGTTTCGTCAGTTACATTTACGATCGTTTTTTAATTTGGCATTTTCAAGAATGACTTGATGTAGGTATTAATATTAATATAGACCTAATATTAGAACAGGAAATTTTGATGCAGTCATCATCGAAAGTAAAAGTTAAGGCACGAGACACAAACAACATGAAAAGAAAACAAAATAGAGATATACAGTATAAGAAGAAGCATAATACTTATAAACTGATTTGTGGTCAGTCAAAGTAAAAAATAGCAGCTCCTGAATGCTACACATTTGAATTTTTGGAGGCAAGGCCATGTTAATATCAGAGACAGGTTCACGAGTGAGAGAGTACTGAAGATAATAGAGACTTCAGTCCAAAAGTAGCTAACGCTTTAAAACAAACCAGCTCTGCTCTGGTACGAACTGAGACAAGGTAGGAGAGGAACAATAAATCCTGCACTGCGCTCCAAAGGGAAGAGAGAAAAGAGGGAGACGCAGGAAGACTAGAAGAACGAAGATTCAGAAATGGAAGAAGAGTTGTCAAAAAACAAAACAGAAATCGGGAGATCTTAAAGGACATTTTTATCGAATATAAATACATAGACGTTGCTGCATATGTGACCAATTATAATGTTATAAAATATTTATACTTGGCCTCACTTAACGACAGCTTATAACAAAAATTAAGTCGAATAATTTTAATTGAAAATTACAGAAAACAAAGAATTCTTGTCGCTGTTGCCACATAATTATTTTCAAATAGGCTAAAGCAAATACCTCGTAAAAATTCCCTTAGTTCATTATATTTTAAATATGAAAATTCAAATTATTCGTTAACATTTATTTCTAAGTATACATTTTGTAATGCGTTAAAGAGTAAATAACTGAAAATAAAAAATAATTTAAGTATTAACATATAATACTGAAAAATATGTTTACATTAAGTAAAAACAAGATAGGCCTATATAAATAAATAGTATTTATATTTTCTGACAACTATTCTTGTGTTATTATTATTATTGTTATTATAATTATTATTACTAATTATAATAACACTTGTTTTTTACACGAATATTTTTTTATATATTTACACTGTTTCAATAGTGTTATCATCTTCAGAATATATAAATTATACATTTATTTTAACCAATTGTTTTCAAAATTTTATTAATTTATTTGTTCTGGATATGACAGTTAATATTGTAGAAACAGTATAAATATACAAAAAATATAGTGTCAGAAACAAGAATTACTTATTATTAGTAGAAATAGATAATAATAAAACTAAAAATAATAAATTATATAAAATATAGACTTTATTGTAATAATACCTAAATAAATTTTGCATAAAAATATTATTAAAAATATACTATGCAATAACATCATATCTAAATTGCATACAATATAATAAATATATTGAAATATATTAATTTATTTATATTGAAGAATAATTTTATCATTAGTTTTAACTTAATCACATACACGCACACGCACACATTGTTAATAACAAGGACAATTTCTAGTATATTTGTTTAATTCCACAAATTAATTTAGTTTTCAAACGCATGGAAATTTTTCTCGCGAATTTCAAACGGTTACATCTACATCCTTTTAAAGACGAATCATTTCCACGTCATTTTTTTACAGTTACACTGACAATGTGAAGTGTTCCAAAGACCGGACTATAAATATAATTTTTGAAATCACATAAAAAAATGAAAATCGTAAAAATTATAAAACAATTCCATTTTAAAAGTCGCATTATTATATCCTTACAATTATATTCACTATTTCTTTTATGAAATTGCTAAACTGCTACAATTTTTGTTCAGACAAAGCTTTTCGTCATCGTCGTCGACGAAAAGCTTTGTCTGAACAAAAATTGTAGCAGTTTAGCAATTTCATAAAAGAAATAGTAAGGATGGCTGCTAATTCAGATAATATGGAGAATTATGTTCACTGTTACATTATTCGTGTGTTGTCTACATTTTTTAATAACACACAAAAAACTTTTTCAAAAAGAAATACTTTTTATTTAAACTGTACAACACTGTGTTTAGACAGTTTGAGAAATATCGTCATCGTCAGGTACAAAAATTATCGATCATAACAGTGTTTACAAAAACTGTCTAAATACAGCATTATACAATGTAATATAAATAAAAAATATATTCTTGTTGGAAAATGTTTTATTTATTACTGAACAATTATATTCATACAAATAGTACATACAATACGTATACAAATAATTAAAAATTATTCATGAAAAATCTGAATTTACTGACGCTCTTTAATTTTTAAAATGTCAAAATAATTTAAAGTCTTCCAACCTGTAACAAGAAATATAATTACAAACAGAATTATCACTGTTGCACACTACTATAGAAAAATTATTCCGATTAGCGCTTTCAAGAAGAAATCGCTAATCGCTTTATCGCTAAAATTTTTTCCCGATCTGACGATGAGCTGAGAAGCTTGAAAGCGATAATCGGAATATTTTTCTATAGTGGTGTGCAACAGTGATAATTCTGTTTGTGATTATAACCACTAACACAACTTTCTTAATTAAACTTCTGATAAGAAATATAATTGTCATAATATTTATTGATTGCACTTTCACGATGTAAATAATAAAACTAACAACTGTCACCTGAAGCAATCTCCAACATACTTAATTGTTTGCCATATGCATGTAAGTGCACGTACAATTTTATAATCAATTTAAATTATAATTATAGATTTTAAAAATCAGAAACTAAGTACTAGCAGCAAATAGGTCAGGTTCCTTGTCGAAGGTGGAAGCAACGAGGGAGAGTACCGCGGCATCTGCAAGAGAGCTTCGCTCAAATCCTCAGGGGACAGAGCCCATAAACTATACCATCCATTATCTTAAAGCCGTCATATCTGCTTTTATTGGCCCATATCATTCACTTATCTTTGACTGCAGACATGGGCCCAACGACTCACCTAACTTTTCATTTTAACGTTACGAGGTGAACCTCTTTTTTTCTTTCTTCTTATTCTCTTTATGCTACTACTTCTTCTTCTTCCTTGCGCTGCTATAACTTTACGGAACTGTCACTTAGGGATCATATTGTAGAAAATATTTTCTCCTCTTAGATTACCAGACTCTCCGCTCGACCCAAACCATCGATGTTTATTTTTTTCATTTTATCTGGTGTCAGTTTTTCTCACACTGTGTCTCCTTATTACATTGAAATTCATAAATACGTTTTTATGATATTAATAAACAGCACAATAGCAAAATACTTAAAATTCTTTTAATTTGGAAACGTTTATTGGCGACAATTTTCATTTAAATTTATTGATTGCTGTATTTTACATTTTTTATAATATTGTAGTTTCCTATATTCGGTTTTTCCTATTATTATACTTTCTACGTACCTTACACACAGCATTTTTAAACGAAATATAAGAAGTGACACAGTAGTTCATTAATTTTGTTTAAAATAAGTAAGTTTAATGTACTGGTTAATATAATTTTATAATATTTCATTCTTTTAATATGTTAAAGAGTATGTTAAACTTGGGACACAAATTGCTTAAAATAATTAAACATAATTCTGAAAAGTATTATATATATATATAAGTAAATGTAAATATAGCGTTCCTACTCCAATTTGGGGGACAACTAGAATTTGTATAAAAATCTGGACCAAAGCGACACAAAAACATCTAAGTAAAAACTCAATAAAACAATCACTTTTAGAGCTCTCTTCAGTGATATATATATATATATATATAATTATATTAAATTTAAAAAAGAAGGTAAAATACATAAAATTGAGGATTTAAAAAAAATAATGTATCGTAAAATAAAACATGAACGTAAGACGCGAACGTTAAACTCAAACGTCAAACAATTTTAATTATGAAACAATAGACACGAGTGAAAGTCTTACTATTTTATAACGTTTAGGTTCAAAAACTAAATAAATAATGTCTCAACAAAATCTTTGTTACTTTTTTATCGAAAAACTATACTTATTATTATACATTACAGATTATAATTATTCTTATAAAATATTTCTTAAAATTATTCTTATTATAATATTTTTCCTACAGATTACAGTTATTAACAATATGTAACAATAATAATGAAAATTATTATTATTATAACGACTACAAAATATCATTAAATCATCGTGAAGTTATTTTTTATAGAACAGAATACCTTTATTAATTTTTTTTAGAAATATGTTGGTTTCGTCGAGTTAACATTCTATACTGATTTTTCTTAATTTGAAACAATAACTAACAAGAAACTATTTAAAGAATAAAAACATTCTTCTTTAAAAATATTCCTTTACAACATTTCAAATCACTTCACTGCTGTTTATAGCTCTTAGTAAGTCCAGTATAAATAATCTTTTTTTTATACTTTTAAGAAATCTTAAAATATCTTTACGCCTGAATGCTATCTTAAAATATCAGATTTTACATGAATGAATTAGTCACATAAATTTTTACTTACAGGTTTTATTAATCGGAATATACAGGCCTACAATGATGACGGGGGGGGGGGATTTCCGAGTTATTTACATTAGTGATACTTATCTCTTAGTTGACTTCTACTCTCTAGATGTAGGTTTGTTCACGTTTTTAATTATGCTCTTTCCATTATTTTGATTTGAAAAGCTTTAACTGAGTACTGTCAAGCTTGTGTAGTATAAAATTTGAAAATTAAAATGACTGAATATAATTAAAGTAAACTAACAAGATAATTTTCTATTCTACAACTTCTTCAATATTCCGGATGGGAAGTTCCAACTGAGTTTCGGAAGAAAACATTCCACATATTCCGACCAGTTCAATGCTCTGTCAATACAAAACACTTGACGCTAATTTTAAAAACTGAATCTGATCGATAACGTATTATTCTGTAAAATGTATTACCGGTATATAGAACAAAACTCTTCATATTTTAGAAAAATTTTAATAATCGCTTATAAAAAAGAAACTGTGCATGTAATATTAAAACCACACTCGACGTTTCCTTCACTAACCCTTCCACACAAGATACCTGGGGGTGTCCCAAAGGCATTCCACTCTAACAATGATTATCATACGCGGCTGCACCGGGAAGCGATCGAGGTACATATATACAATAACAGCCTCAACAGGAAGGAGGAAAGCTTGAGGCTGAATAAGGCCTGGCATCCGGTACAGAGAGAGGTTGTCGGAACGCTACCTCCTGTAACATCTAACTCCATGTTGACACAGGCGGCCAACGGGATTGGTCGAAACAGATGGCATCCCGCACCCAGACAGCTACGATGGTTTGGACTGTGTCGCGTCGTCAGTCGCCAGAGGAGCAGAACGGAAGACCCACTGAAGATGAGCGCCGTAGCTGCACTACGGCACTTTGTTTTGCTGAACTTTGTTTTGTTTCAGAACTACTTGGAGGCCTCTGTTTTGTATTTCCACTCCAATCAGGAAAGGATTAGGCAAAACGGACGATCATCATGTCTATAAAAGAACATATTGCTCAGCTTGATGAAATTTTAAGGACATGTATCCAGTCGTTGATCACATAACTTTACACGAACCAAAGCCGCGGACTGATAAGAGTAGTCAGTAGATGAATGCCTCTGACACATTGGACTGGTGTTAAAGGCATTATCACCAATTAGGCCTAAAAACTACAAAATCGACGTGAACGGAAACTTTTACAGGAAGACTATGTCCATCGATAGACTCAAATCACTGAATAATGATGGTGACGATGTTAATGATGGTGATGATAACTAAACTGCTAAATTTTAGCAGTCGTTAGTGCTGGAATATGTCTGTATATGAAATCGTTTCCGAAAACAGTTTTCTGGTAAAGGCTACAATTTTTTACGCCCTCTTATTCAGTAATAACTGCGCTGTAAACGACGCGACGCCGCCCTGTCCGTACAGCGAGGTAGAAGAAGAAGGTACAATAATTTTACGCCCATCCAGCGAGATGGTGAGTTAATTTGTTTATAGCTGAAGATGGCAGCTACTACTACTACGCTATTACGTTCGTTTCTTATCTCTTACGGCTTCTTTGGGGACTCATAAATATTGCACGGTGTATTGGATTATACGACAATATGAGGAAAACCGTTTTATACATACCTACACGAGCACACAAACGCGTATGCACCTGTTTGTGTGTGTACGCTCCAGCTTACATGTTTTATATGAGTAACAAAATAAAACCGTGTCTTGTAAGTGGAACGTTATGTGAAAATGACTGCAGATAAAATTTAGTATTACCGCCGTCAACAGCGGCATGGAAGCACCAACTCATAAAACGATATAAATTACCTCTTAATAAAGGTATATGAATTTATTTTATGAAGTAGTAAAGTATATATGAGAGTGTCGGCTTACGAATGAGCTGATATAATTCAATAGAAACTATTCAAATTTTTTGATCGGCACTTCCGTAATTTCTTTTCCCTAACACCAAACTTAGTTGACAGTCAGTTCACATCCACATTTCGCCATGACCACAGGCGTTTGACAAGGAGGTGCACTCTTCTCTTTAATCTTAGTTTTAGAAGCAGTAATCAACGAGGTGGAAATTAGGGAACATACAGAAACAAAAATTACAAAAAATTCTTGCTTACGCTGATAATGTAGCCATTATTAATTTGTTCCATAAATAGGAACCAAAACTCATTGGCTGAAACTGTAATTAATATAGATAGTGATGCAATGGACAGAGAACTGAAAATAAATAGTAATAAAACCATATAGATGGAAATAACAAAAACACCGTGCAATAGGCAACTACTAGGCCTACTAAACGAAAAATCATGTATTTGATCACGCATATGATTTTCCTACCCGCTCACAAGTAAACTACTACACTACCATCAGAAGAAATAACATTCAAGCAAAAATTCTTAGTGGTCAGCTAAGTTATTAGGAGTACTCAAAATTAATGAAGTCAAAACCGCTCATTGAATCATCAAAATTAAAAATACTCAGAAGCGTAATTACACTAGTCGTAACACATATGCTACATGTGAAACCTGGGTATTAACGAAAAAATGAACATTGTCTAAGAATATTTGAACGTAAAATATTGAGAAAAATGTTTGGACCAGAGCTAAAATAACAACGGCTCATGGAGTATACAAAGGGATCGCGAAATAAATAATCTAATAGTCGGAGCTGATATAGTAAGGTTTATCCGTCTGGGATAGAGCAGAAGGATAGCCGTCTGGGACACACAATGAGGATGCAACAACACAGAACTGCCAGATAAATTCTAGAATTGTAATCAGTAAGTAGGAAATCAAGAGGAAGGCCAAGGAAGAGGTGGGTCGAGAATATTGAAGAGGACCTAAGGAATATGGTAATAAGAAGGTGGAGAAAACTATGTAATGAAAGGGCTGCATGGAGAAAAATCGTTGAAGAGGCTAAAAAACATACTGGGTTGTGACGCCAGTTGAAGAAGAATCAGAACATCAAACGTAAATATGTTACACAATAGTACACTTTATTTGTAATTACTGATGTTATTTAATGCTTACTAATTAATCCAGTGGAATAACTTTTGATTTCGGAATCGAGGCAACCTCACTGCAACTACTGAAAAAACTGTCTTCCAGTAACAGAAATGACATTATAAAGTTTATATCAGAAAACCATGTGCATAATGTTTTAGGAATTAAAGAAGTTTAAAAAAAGGGATTGAAAATCAAATTTTTGTACTAAAAAACTATTGATGTAAAAAAATTAAAATTTCAATATTCATGTTGAGTCTGGTATCCAAGTCACTTAAACGAATTAATTTATTAAAAAAATGTAAAACAAAAGTTATTCTTTTTAAAGTACCCCTTAATTTGGTCTTTAGGTGAACACTGTAGGATGACAATTGACTGACATAAAGCCTTTTAAATTTTTCACTTTTCTTCAATTTTGAGAAATTGCAAAGCAACGTCCATTTTTCTTTTTCTTCAAAAAAAAATAGTTGTACAAGCGAAATGCCGTGTATAAAGCTGAAAGATAATTTAATTTCCTACATTATTTTTTAGTGCCCAGTCAGGGGATTAAAGATGAAGGATTTCAGCGGAAAACCAAGAGAATATTCCGACTTTTAAATCTGTAAAAACCTGAATTAAATTAGATGAAAATTAATTAGACATGGTTCTAATAGTGACTTGAAGAAGATCATTTCAAAACAACACTGACGTTTGGGAAGCCAACGAAGAATAAAAGGCCATATACTAAACAAATCCAAACAAAGAACAGACTGATATCTTTAGAGACAATACACATCACCAGAGAGAAAAGAACAACGAATGCGTAAATCAAGGTGAACCGACGGATTTCGTAAATACATATTTCGGGACAAGGGGACGTAGAGAAGTGAAACAACTGGTGATATTTGTGGTTTTATGAACTGTAGATATATTTTTGTATGTATTTTTCAGTGACCATAGAATTTTAAGTAAGTTTTTGTGCTTTTTTACTCATCTGAATTTTGTGTTTTATGTTTGTGTAAGCTGAAGGTTTCCTCCAATGGTTACAATAGTTTTTCCATATGTTGACGTGTTATGCACTTTATTAGTGTCACATTATCAGTATTCAAGAACTCATATTCTGTAATTATAATGCGTGTTGCTAAATTAAAGATGTCTAGTTTTTTGTGCATATTGAAGTAAGCAAAGCAGAAGTTTCTTTGTTTTTATCCAACCTTATTTAAATTTGTTTTGATAAGATAAACGAGCATATGAAGGGGGCTCGGGTAGGGTGATCCCACTGATCCATTGTTACCTTGGTAGGGCAATTAATAAATGTCAGAATGGAATTAAGTGGCAGAATCATTAATAAAGCATCAGGGACGTGGAATTTGCGGACGATATTATCATAACAGGTAGTTCGCTCAAGGCACAATGAGAGACGTCTGGTTAGATTTAAATAATCAAGCAGTATCTGTGGGTTTTGAAGTTAATAAACAGAAGACAAGCGTAACGATGGTTGAAAGAAAAGAAAGAAATAGTCAAGTCATCCCACCATCTTTGTATTTGGAAAATACCAGTTAGAAATGATCTGATCTAACTTTTTTAGAACCTAAAAACCTAACTTTTAGGCTCCACTTTGAGAATACTACAGCACATAAGGCAAAGAAAATTATGAAAGAGAATTTTATTTGGTAGGAGACCACATTTTTTACTAAGACGGATTTTGAGGAGGTACTTGGTGAAAAGGACAAGAACTGGTGTATTCAACGTGGTATGGCCGTTGGCCCAATGGAAGCAGGAGAGTAGAGATGCCTTCAAAATTCTGAAATTGATGAATTATTGCAGCGGTAATATATAGTGCTCTTCATAAAGGCAAGGCGGATAAGCTGGCTGGGACGTGTAGAGAGAATGCCACAGGAGAGACTGCCCAAGCAAGTGCTAAATGGAAACGTGGAAGAAACAAGAAGAAGGGGCAGACCCAGAAGGTGATGGATACATGAAGTGGAGGTACGATTAAGAAGAATGGGCGTACACAACTGGAGGAACGTTGCAACAGAAAGAGAACTGGATGCGAGTGGTGGCGGAAGCCAATGGTCATTCCGGCCTGTAGAGCTCCGGAAGAAGAAGAAGACTTAGTAAAAAGGGAATAAAAGCTAAAAATGTATAAAACGCTAATCTGGTTACAGTTATACTGTATATGACAGTAAACTATAAACTCCCAGGATGCTAGTCTGGGAACAATTTGCCACATTTGAAAAAACTCTGAGAAGAATAATTGGTCCCATCATAGAACGCAGCGAAAGATGGCTCCAAAGAAATAATCAAGAATTTTTATGAGCTAAACAAAGACCTCCACTGTCTGTGCACATAACAAATCAGATGATAAAAAAGTGTGGCCACGTACAACGCACAGATGAAGGACAACTGGTGAAAAAGTGTTCACGGGACGCTGTTTGCCAAGAGATAAAAGGTTGTCCTAAAACGTGATGGAAGGATACCGTTGAGGCGGACACCATAAAGTTGAGAATCCATTTTGTTTAAGGCAGGATCCAGTCCAGTGTGCAAGCCAAGGACCACCACGGTCTATAGTGTCAGAAGAAGAAAAATTTACAGGCATTGCACAAATGCAATGCACAGAGAAGGGCATTGAAAATCCTTCAATAAATCTAAAAAATATATATATTTATGTTCATTCACCAATCAATGAATTCATTCTTCATTCACAAATCATTGAATTCATTCTTCATTTACCAATGTACAGATTATAAGTTAAATGTAGTCGCATTCATAAGCGAAGTTTTATATGTGTACTACGTTATTGACAACAAAGAAGTAGTTTCTATGGAAACTCACCGGTTCCCATTTTCGATAACGCACCAGCGATCGGCCGCAAATGTGCGACACGTCCTAATAAACATTTTCAATGTTAAAACATGAAAATTGTTTTCAAATTAGGGCCTGAAACTTGTTTCGCAGCTAATACACCTCGACTTTTGCATCGCTATGTAACATTATGCACATTATGCTCGACTTGTAAAAATAATTACGCCATATTAAGAAAATGTTTTTATAATTATTGAGTAGTATGTACTCTTTATACGTATGTGTACGCGTGTCTGAAACATGGTCAGTAAATGGAAGAACGGTAAGTCCATAAAAACTATGGATCGCGTATAGGAGCAGGTAACCAGTAATAAGAAGGCATAACAAAATGGAAAAGCAACAAAATCAGAATAGAAGCTATTGTTTAATGAATTCATAAATTAAATCGAATGTGGCCACGATGTTTGCCTAGGGTTAAGATGTGGGACGTCACAGTTGTCTAAACCTCACAGTGGGCTGCTGGACAAGATTTTATCTGGCGATAAAAGAAACTTGGGAGGGTGGGTAGTAGACAAATGTGTATTACGATTAATTTGATATACTGTTACAAAAAATTAATTTCATCATCATCATCATCTTCTTCAAGGATTAAACCAAGGATGGTTTGTTCCCGTCTCAAATAGGCAAAGGTTAGACCTGGTCACTCCAGCGCTTCCTCGGACGTCCCACACCTCTCCGTCCCCTCGGCTTATAGTTCCATAGTTGTTTGGGGATGCGGCAGTCATCCATTTCGGTAAAGATGTTGCCATCAATTCAGTCGATACTGGGCAATCCTGTAGAGTATACTCATAATATTCAGTTCCTGCCGTATATCTGTGCTTCTTCGACGATCGTGAAGAGTAAACTTCACATGCCTGAGAAATCTCGTTTCAGCCGCTTGGATGCGACTGGCCTGGCCTTCCGTTACAGTCCAATTCTCAGACCCGTAAAAAAGTGTGAGAAGACCCATCACCTTGTATAATTTTAGGCGTGTTCCATTACTTGCTGATTTAAGGGTTCGCCTAATGGTCCCGCACATAAGGTTGAAGTTATGCAAATTATTCACAACGTCGTTGCGTGCATTATAAGACACACTGAGCCCAGGTATTCAAAATTGCTAACTTGTTCCAGGACAGTACCATCTATAACAATTTTTCCCCGTACGGGATTAGTTCCACGAAAAGCCATCACCTTGGTCTTAAGTCTGGATATTTTCAATCCAGAGTCTTTGCAGATTCGATGTAACAGATGTGTACCCATCTGCAACCTGTTTTCAGAGTCCGACAGAATAGCCTGATCGCAAACAACAAAGTGTCAATTGTAGAGTGACCAATTATAAAATGTTCTGGAAGACACATCTGCCAGTTTTGTGTGACATCGTCAATATATAAATTAAAAAGAGAAAGTGGTAATGGACACAAGAAAATTAATTTGTGAAATAAATTTTGAAGGTTGGACATGTGGAATAAATTTGAGTTCAAATGTCGGAGTAGAGCTTGTTTCTTTTCTCTTATTTTTAACTGCCACTGGCAGCGTAAATTCGGACAAGGCTGCAGCCCTTTGGTGCGTGCCGACGAGACTGCAGCCCTTGTATCAATTGTTTGGTGCGTGAGGGATCCTAATTGGTCGACGTCAGTCCGATCGCTGCCTACGTTTAATTATAAATACCGGTGTTTCTATAAATTTAAGAGAATACGGAAAATTTTGTGATATTTAAACTGTCCTGGCTACGCTCCATAAAGCACATAGCCACTTTAGGTATCTATGGGAACATCTTGCCTTCTTGTGCCTTTTCGGCACCCCCACCAATTGGCACCTTGTTGTGCCATGTCCAGGCCCCCTCCCAATTCAGTTTCAGAAGTTATCAGTCATTATCTGTTCAAACTTCTTCTTCTTCTTCTTCTTCTTCTTCTTCTTCTTCTTCTTCTTCTTCTTCTTCTTCTTCTTCTTCTTCTTCTTCTTCTTCTTCTTCTTCTTCTTCTCTTCAAGGATTAGGTTATATAAACCTATTTCGGCACCCATCTCAACCTCGGACGACCAACGTCTCTTCTACCAATGGCTTTATAGTTCGGTGCCTCTTTCATCAATCGATCCTCTGTCATCCTTTGCAGATGATCCCACCATTGTCTTCTGTAAATTGAAATAATTTCATTTATGTCCTTTACTTTGAGTTCTGATCTGATATCTTCATTCCTTATTCTATCTTGTAATGTATAATTTAAGGTATTTCGAAGAAACTGCATTTCAACACTCTGAGTCTTGCCGCTTCCCTTTTTGGTCATGGCCCATGCCTCACTCGCATAAATGAACGTGGGTATTGCAATTGTCTTATAAAATTTAATCCTTGTGCTGTGTCTTGTTTTATTCTGTTAAAACTCTGAAATAATTTATTAACCGATTGTATTTAGGTAAAATTAATTGTTGTTATCGTTGATAGGTAAAAAATACTATGTTAACACATAAAATAAAATATTTATAAATCACAATAAAAATTTATAAATATAAATTAACCGAAATTTGTAAAAGAGGATAAACATGTACGTTTTTAAAAGTTAACAATAGTTGAATAATTATACTAAAATATGAAAACAAACGTTAGCTTAAAAGTCAGTGAAAGCTAAAGACCTTTTTTTCAAATTTAAGCGTGAAGACATGCGAGTTTAATGAGATTTATGTTTGCGACTATATTCATGTTTACTGTAAGACTCGTAGGAGACGTTTACTGTTTATGGAACCCTCGATTTGTTTAGTTTTCCTCGTCACGAGATTGGAATTATTTTTCTTATATTATATTCCGAGTAGGAATTAAAAAAAAATAAGTACCATCACTCGTTTGAGATGCACTAGTATCAGCAATCCAAGAATAACTATCGATGCCGGGAAATACTGCGTGTTAATCCAAATAACTTTCCACCGCAACACGACAGGAGAGAAAACTGTAGAAACTAAATTTATATTTTAATTACGTAGACTTATATTTTTATTCTTTTTTCTTAAAATATACGGATTCTACGTCGTAAAAGATTAAAACACAACAGCAAATGGCGTAACGTCCCGGAGGAATGCAAGTCGTTTCCCTGTAGAACGGTTTGAATTTTAAAAAGTCACTTCACAGAACTACTTAAATTATATACATAAAATTTTTTACTCTGAATTGTAAGAAAAAAAAATAGCAACGACTCACAACTATGTTTTAAAAGCAAATCGTAGGAAGTACTAACTTCGATTATTAAAGAAAACAATAAACTGATAATTGATAGTTTAATTCCTGTTTGTAAACACCTGTGACAAGTACGTATCTGTAAGCAAATGTGACGAAAAGTTTTAAGACTTCTGTTAAGAACAATTATAATTTCCCTCGGACTTCTGCACATTATCAGATCAATTTGCTGAAAACAAAAACAAACGACGTTTGCTTTGGTATTCGACGAATGCTTCTAACTCTTACATTACATTAGCAGCATAGATTAACACGTGCACATGAAATGAGGGTGAAAGGCGACAAAGCTTGCAAGAAATGTAGAAGTCACATGTAAGAAATCTAAAGGACATATCCAAGCAAATGACTGGGCAAAAACTGAGATCATTGCCGGCTGAGGTACGAGATGCGGTCAATATAGTAGATAAGTAACATATTTTAACCATAGGAGGCAGAGAAACAGATCTTGAAATAGAAGGTTAATCTATCGTAAAACTGTGAAAGAAATTTACTTTATTGTCGACCAGTAGAGGCAGTAATATCGAAATCAACATATTCTATAGAGAACAACCACCAACCGTTTGATCTCTATATGTGTAGCCAAAATATAACAACAGAAGTCAAAAAGTGCCTTGAGAAGACCAATGTTAAACGTTCACCGTGTACAGATTACGAGTTTGAGACGATTATAACGGAAGTATGGATTCATTAAAAGCAATGGAGATGTATGAAGAAGTAAGTATGGCCTTACATGATAAAGCAATATGAGAATATAAATAATTGGAGCTCGAGAAAAGGTTAAACATAGGCCTAGACAAAACCAGAATGATAGAAGAAAAACAACTGAATCGGTACGGACACATGAAAATACTGTAATGCTGTGGAGAGGTAGAGTTGTCTTGTTCCGTAAAGTGTCGTCTTGTCGTCATTCAATAGCAATGGAAGGGGTCAGGTCAATTCGCTAACGCCACTGATCTACGCTGGTCTATTCACTTATCAGCACGGAAACTGAAGTTGAAGTTGTATATAACTGTCTGGTACAGAAACAGTCTTTTTACGACGGTGGTCATAACTGACACTTTCACAAGCAAAACTCGAAGGACTACCAGCTAAACTACAAATAAGATAATGCTCTACACATGTTTACACATCTTTGTCTAACTTTAAATATAAATCACTTACATATAATGTTATATATAAACTTTTACAGAATGAATACACTCGAAGTTACTTTTTTCGTCACTACGGATGAATAGCATCTCGTACAAAAACATACGACAACGCAAGGAGGACGAGGTCAATAAACGCTTACCATATTTTCATATCCAAGCCTCGCCGCCGTCGGTGCCAGTTTAAAAATGAAACGGGTTAGAAGTTGTAACAGAAAGCTGGCAAAAGAATTATAACAATATAGAAATAAATTAGTGGTAGGACAGCATAATAGGCCTAATATACGTTTTTTGTTCGTACATTTGTATGCCATTCTTTCCCTCAGAGCTGTGAAACATACACCTTTACAAACAAAACGCAAGAAGGTGATTTCTATACTGAAAGGCAAATCCCAAGATAAACAGATGGCCTCACCAGAGAGGCAGATTGATGGCGAATTTTAGTCCCACCATGGATCACTATCGTACAATATAAACGACATGCATATCGTGTACTTCAGAAAAGCACATCTTAAACGAGAGGTTCGACCGGAGAGAATGGAGAAAAATGGATCTTGCACCCGTCAAGATCAAGCCAGACCACGTGCAAAATGCCTGGATGTTATTGAAGAAAACCGAAGAGAAACTGCTTGTAATCAGAAATTACTAGTTGGTGGTGAGAGGTATACGAGTTCGGGGGAAGTCTGAGCTGAATTTAGGAGTGTAAACACTCTGACAGAAGACCGCTGTTAGTTTAGTACTTTCTATTTTAGTTAGGCCTACAGCTACTATTCTTTTTTTCTCCTCAGCGACACTTCATTTCTCTTTTGATTCTGATTTCCCTTTTTTACTAATGCTTAATAGGTGTAAATACAAAACATTTTATAAAATGTCGAAGAAATTGATGCCTGGAATGACAACACATTCTTAGGAATGGACTTTGACACAACAGGTAAGAAGATATAACAAAGACAAGTTCAAGAGACCTGATAGAGAGGATTAGAGAGAGAGAGAGGAGATTGGGGTACGGGAAAATTCAAAATTTGGTGGAAGTAGGACATCGCACAACGTTGTTAGATGTTTTTAAAACTATAGATAGATTGATTGATTCATAGATGAAGACAATGAAAGAAAAGTGACGGACAGTTACTTAAAAATCTATCGTACTCCATACGATACCCTTATATGTAAATCGTTCATCTCAACTTTTGGATTGTACTCTATTTCTTAAAAAGTAGGAAATCGAGAGAATTTTTAGAACCAAAACACGCGTTTTTTTTTTCAAATAAGACGTTAAATTTTGGCTAAACCTGTTTAATATCTATAATATTACATATATGAACGAAGTTAATTCAAGTTAAGAATCAAACTATGTCCTTTGAAAATTAGTTAATAAGTGTCATAACAACTCTGATTAATACTACTAAAAGGCGGAGATTTCCTTCAAAACAACAAGTTATATGTAAACCAGGTCTATGGAGCAGCAGCGCAGGGTACACAAACGAAGAAGCTTTATACAGGGCAGAAGAAAAAGGGGTTGGTGAAACGGGGAAGGGTGGAGTTGGTTGGCAAGTAGTAGTAAGTAGGTGGCAGTGTTCTGGTATCGAAGTCTTGGAGAAGTAGTCGAGGCGGGAGGTGGGTTGGGGGTGGAGTTTTAAGGGTGGGCGGGAGTAACATCTTGAGCGCAACCGGGGAGTGATGGATGGGTAGACGTGGGACCCGCTGTACTCTCAACAGGATCCTCTACTCTGCCGCGTCGTACACACCCGGCATATCATTACCCGTACATATATATAGTGAAATGCGGATTGAAACAAAAGACCGTGCCTTGGGAATGACTACTGTCGATGTTGTTGTCGCGCGTGTGTGTGCGCGCACGCACCGCCGGGCCGGCCGTTCTACATACTGTACTACCGGCGACGTCGACGACGACGCAGACGCCGAGCCGCCATCGCCAGGGGATTCCCACAGTCTAACGACCGCTTTCAAATATTCATACAAACTATAACGACCCAGCTACTACAACGTTTATAGTTAGTTGCTACTATAATGTGAGATGTGAGATGAGGTCGGTCTCTCTCTCTCTCTCTCTCTCTCTCTCTCTCTCTCTCTCTCTCTTTCTCTCCCTCTCTCTCTCTCTCTCTCTCTCTCTCTCCCTCTCTCGCTGTTTGCATTCGCGTTTGTTTAATATTTAAATATTCCCTTTTCTGATGCACAGGAAATAGGAGACGGCTATTATTTGCCTATGGCTAACTCAGTCCGTCTGTTTCAAACGATTTAAAATAATTTGTTTGAATAAAGCATAGGCATTTGAGAATAATGCCCCTGTATATTCTTTCATCCTATCAGTTTTGCATAAGCAATATCTCCTGAAAAATCATACAAAGGGTATTCAAAGTTAGATTTACTTTATTGATCATTAATACTTAGGACTTATCTAAAAGAAAAACTGACTTGGTGTGGACACATAAGAAAAAACAGCAATTAGCATTAAAACGTAGATGAACTGGTTGACTGGTAGAAGATATCAATCATCATATGAAAGTAAGCTCATAATACAGAAGAGTTAAAACCAATCTTGACATACGGTATCGTGCTGTGAGGATGTGCCGAACCACCCAACACAAAATTATGGCAAACATTTCAAACGAAACGCTCGGTATTAATACAGTACCCCACAGTATGTGTCGACCAAACGCTTAACGAAGACCTTATAATACCGTTTAGCAAAAACATAATTAAAAAACACACTCGTATTGATTAACCAACCAACCCAGAGTGATAAGGAGACTGAAAAAATCAGAAGATCCAGTTAAATAAAGGATATTGGGAACTGTCCACCATTACACCGCATTTCAAGCAATGATCTTTCCAGGCCCAGTGCTAACCTCGACCCATGAGAGACTGTAGCTCTCGGTTATGGGTCTTCACCAAGTATGGGGTTGCGTAGATAACCATCGGCACCACAAACATAGTACCTAGGCGGCGCGAATCTCTGCATTGCTACAAAGCAGAGGATGGACTTGATAAAGATGACGAGCTGTTTTGCGGGCTACTTGTTCGGTAGGCCTATGTGTCCGTCAGATGAGATGTTTGTCGAGGTGAAGCTCTAGATACTTCACAACAGGAGACAAACAGAGTCGAGTATCGACTAAAGGGAGCCTTCTGAGTCTGGAGAAGACTGCAGCTACGATCTTGGCCGCGTTAATGGAGACCATCCATTTCTCCGCCCATTAATCGGATGCATACAGCTGTTCCTGGAGCCAGATAACGGCCATTTCAGCTCTACGAACGACAATATACACTGTCGTGTTGTCGGCGAACTTAGCGAACCGGGTTTCAGACAAGGTAGAAATATCGTTGACGTACATAGAGAAAAGTCATACTCTAAGACGCTGATATCCAACGGTATTCCACTTTCCGAAGAAAGAGTACTGCCCACTCTCACGCGGAAGGTTCTGTTCAAAAGAAAACTACCGATCAGATAAACGTGGCAGTTCGGAAACAGAATTTCCGTTAGTTTACACTGAAGTTCAAGTAGCCAGACATAATCGAAGGCTTCCTGGAATCAAAGAAAGACGACACACCAATCTGTTCCCGTGAGCATACAGCTTCGGCAACTGTCCCACGAAACGCATCAGTTGATGCACGAAATCCAAATACTTAGATGAACAACAGCGAAGTGTAGTGTCTTATATCAAGACTACTCTAAACAAGGTCTTGTATCAGATTTACTGATTTACTGTATTTGGTTTAACCAGTAAACCCGTGCGAAACTTTCGCACATTGACCCTTCCTCTCCCCCCCCCCCCAAAATAATTTAGTCTTTTGTTGGGTTGTTGAAATTAAATACTTAATACACAAAATAGCAAAGAGGGTTTATTAATGTGAACGTATTTACAATTTACAATACCTATTTGTATACAATATTTGATGTCAGAATGCAATCATCTTGAACTTTTTGTTTGTCATTTTCGGTAATTGGTACAAAAATATTGTTAGATTTAGTGACTCTTGAAAAGGCTACATAGAGTTGTCCATGAATAAATACAGCATTTGGCAAGTATAATCCAGCTCTTTGAAGCGTTTGTCCCTGAGACTTATTGATAGTCATTGCAAAGACAACTTTCAGTGGGAACTGTCTTCTGGTCATTTGGAAAGGCATGGTTGAGTCGGATGGGGTGAGGTTAATTTGTGGTATGACAACAGTTTTTCCAGAGTCAATTAACCGAGCAGTGGCAGTGTATTCATGGAGATGCGTGACGACCATTCTTGCCCCATTGATTAAGCCCTGTTTAGCATTTAAATTTCTGATCAACATGACAATAGTGTTTTTCTTCAAAATTAATTTATGTGTTGGCAAGCCTAATGGGTTTAAACTATTTAAGAATTCTAGAGGATACAATTGGTTGTCAGTCCCCTCATCGGATTGTACGGAATGACAACTATAGTAAACTTTGCAATCTCCTTCTACAATGTTTTGCACAATGTGTTCATTGATTTTTGTACAGTCTTCATTTTTCGGCCATAATATAGCTGTGTTGATAAAGTCGTTGACATTGTTGGCATTAATGCTGCCAGTTGGGAACACTTTCACAATTATCTCGTTTTCGTCGCAGTAGAATGTCTTGGGAATCTTGACTGTGTTTGGCGAAACGTCGTGTTTCACTTCGAGTTCTCCGTTTCCTAATGGCAGCAGGTAATTGCTGAATTCTGGATCGTCTGTTCTCATATTATGCGTCAGTTTTCGTTTCTGTAATGTTCGCCACAGTGGTGATTGTTGTATGTTTTCGTCTATTATGGTCGTTCTGTTTCCGTGCCTGACAACAGGAAGTACCTGCCTAAAGTCGCCACCGAAAACTATTGTCGCCTCCGAAGTGGGTGTTTACGTTGGAAATATCTCGTAGGAGTCGATCAACAATTCCTAGAGCGTGTTTGGGAACCATTGAAACTTCATCCCAAATTATCAATGATGCTCTTCGAAGTAGGTCGGCTTGTTCTGAATATGGCCTGATAGATGATACTGAAGTGTCAAGGATAGGTACAGGTAATTTGAATAGGGAGTGAGAAGTTCTGCCACCCGGCAATAAATTGGCCGCTATTCCTGTCCAAGCAACAGGTAAGACAACCTTGTCTTCTCCTCGTAAAATGTGGCATAACGTTCTGTAAAGGAACGTTTTGCTGGTTCCACCTGGTCCATCGATGAACATTAATCGCTGTGTGCCACTTCTGACTGCTTGCAAAATGTCCTCTGTGATTTGTTGCTGTTCGTTGTTCTGTTTGGCGTAAGCATCCATCCCTTTTGATTTTCTTCTTCGATCTTGTATCTGTTGCCGTCGTCGTGAAAATTCCAATCGGTAGGTTTCGGCAATCCGAAGTCTTCGCAATGGTGGCCGAGTTGTTTAAAAATTTCTTCTAAACAATGTAAAGCAAAGTTTTTGCTAGTTTCAACGTCATGAGTTCTGCGGAAGTCCTCTGATAATTGCTCGTGGAACGTTTCCCGAAGTTCAGGAATGTTCGTTGGCGTACAAAATAAGCACACAATGGCGAACAGTTCACGTAGCTGCTGAGGCATTTTGAAGTTTGTGGCCTCTTGCAAGCAATCTTGATCATTGTCCACCAACTGCAATTTTTCTGCAGCCTCCAGGAACGACGTACATAGTGTTCCATCAACCGTTCTGAGGTGAGCGTAGCTTGTCGCACCTTTCACATGCAGTAGAAGAACACGTAGGAAATATCTTTCACGGTCAGCAGGATTTACGGTGTAAATTCTCCCAATGGAGTTTGCGAATCGTTTTCGTGGTTTCCACTCGTCCTTGATCCAGGTGTAATGTTCTGGAATTTCTGAGTACAAATACTGTCTCGCAATTTCTTCTTTTTGACATAATTTGAAATAAGCTGTAAGTTTCGTTGCCTTGTTCATGTTTGCTTCCAAGTATCTTCCAGGTTCGAAGAAAATCATTTGCTCTTCCTCTAAGTGCACTGGTAGACGTACGATGGCATGCGAACGATCAAAAAGGCGTCTTTCATGAAGCCTCAACATAGCCTCCGGGGGACTGACATATCGACAATCGAAGTAAAGGTTGATTTCATCAACACTGACTTGTTGTTGATCTTCTGGATTGTTATGTAAACTGATGCGCAATCATGACCCTTGTATACGTATTTGTACAAATATTTAACAGACCTTACCGAAGAACAAATTTCGACATTAATGTGTGAGTCATATTTTAGTGTCAAATATCGATTAAACGGCACAATCCAACGGTTATCTACCACTAACTCTCCCACTACAAAATTGATTCCATTATCTGTCCTCCGGTATACGGGATACCCATTGACGTTAAGGTTTGTTTGATCATGGAAATCTTTAGGAAACCCTTTAGTGCACTGTCCATCTTTCATACAGAGCATGATTGGATTGATTTGTCCACATGGATTGTGGACCATACATTTCTTAACAATGTTGTAAAGTATGAGATCTGTTTGAGGATCAGGAATTGCAGCTGTAATCAACGAATCGACATGTTCATCTTCAGTTAATTTGTCGGACTGCCTTAACATAAGTAAAATGTGTGCATGAGGCAACCCTCTCTTTTGGAATTCTATGACATAGACATAAGATATGACAACCCCTAACACATGTTTTTTGAGAAGATCATCGAGCAAAGATTTTAACTTCAAGTTAAAAGACTCTTGTTATCAGGTCTGATCTGTGTTGAACTTATTCAAACGGCTGTAATTCACCTGTTATTTCAGGCCAGTTTGGATTGCATGTGAATGTTAGAAAAATATCAGGCTTGCCAAAGCGAGCAACAATCGACATAGCATCTTGGTAGTTCTGGAGCATATTTCTTGGAGAGCCTATAAAAGATGATGGCAAAACCACTGTAATTCCTGGTAACATACCCCTTTGCTGATCATTACTGTGAATGAAATCAGTCAAACCTTTGTAATTTTCGGCTCGCAATTCCTTCTGATGAGATCTTACATACTTACATAAGCAATACGGGAGCCTTCTACTTTTATACTTAACTGTCAACGACATACTGTTGAAACAGTTTTCCTGAGTAATGAATTAGATTGAACGTCACTCTGGCTGCCAGACAATAACAGTAATATTGTAATTGGGTAGCGACTTCCTTACTGCTGTTCTATGAATGTTAACGTGAGGCATGCCAGGCTTCCACCCTGAATCACCGCATAGGAAAAGCAATGGGTAACACATTGGGTCACTGTGAGGATTCAAATAGGATATGCGAGTTAATGCTCCAGAACTTTTTGAGTACACAACAAAATGAAATAGGCCTGGGTGTGCACCATCGTCACTAATAAATACTGCTGCCATCTGACTTGTTGTTGGCAAATTATACCTCCTTGGATCTAAAGCATTTTCTGTTGTGAATTGTAATTGTACATCTGGAGCATTCACCATGTAATGTTTGACAAATTTGAATATTTGCGCATAAGGATTGTGATGTGTCAACATCGTCTGCAACATGGCCATTATTTCTGGGTCACAGGGTGCATTTGCAACATTTCCAAGTCGTTGCTCTAAAGCCTCGTCAGAATCCATAATAAATAATCCAGCATAAGATAGAGTATGGCCTGCAGGTGGCTGCAAGCCACCGATCATGTGATACATTTGTCCATGAATTTTAAAACAAAATGGGCCATGTCCTGTAACATGTACTGAGTTTACTTGAACAGAGGCCATAGCTAAAGCACTATTAAATTGACGAGAATGTTGTCTAAATAGTTTTTAGTTGTGTTGTCGTTACGCTCAAGCAAAGTTTTAAGTTCATCACAAACAACAACTTCTGGTACATTAATCTTACCCTTGTGACAGCAAAGAGATGACGATCCCTCTGAGACTTCTAAAGAAAAGAGTTTTGCACCACAATATTTGCAATTTTGTCCATGGGACCAACAGAGTGTTTTGTCACATCACAATCCTTTTGCAAAAGCCTTGCACAACAATAAGTCATTGGCAGCTTGTCTTGCACTCGCGTTCTTTCAATGTCTATTTTCAACCGTTGCAGTTGTGAAGATGCGCTGGTTCTAGGTTGTGTCGAGTTCTCTGCTGCCGTTGCTTCATTACGTGTGCTGGTTGTTGTTTGTGGTTGTAGTTGATCGATTCTCCTGAGACGAGATGCTCTTTGAGAGTTTCTCAGGGTTGCAAGCCGTTGTTGTCTTTGGCCAGGCGTCTGGTTTGTTGCCAGTCTTTTGGAGCGACGTCTCTCACTCACTCCTTCAAGAGTTCTTTTCCTCGGCATGATTTCAGATATTAAGCATGCCTGACAGCAGAAAAGAAAAAAAAGAAAAAAATTAAAACAACATAGATTTTTCTTTTAAATAGATTTTTCTTTTTTTTAACTTAAATTTTAAACAAACATTGTGTTTTAACGTAAACTGAGTATGTTATGTCAGAAGTCGGTAAAAAATCCTATCCACTGATACCTTATTCATCGCTGTAGGCTTTGTATTAGTTGAGAAAAAGGGACACCAGAAATAATATATATGATAAGTAGATTGTAAATTTGTAAATAAAACAAAAAAAGCTTATTATCAGTCTGTATTGTTTCGATAATCATGCTAACGATTGCCAAACAGCTGGTCGCTTCGCTTTGGACGAGATGTTTCCATGACGTCCTAACACTTAAAAGTCATCCATTAGGTAGCAATCAATGGTTTGGCAATTATATTATCAGTGACAATACTGATGGCAATATAATTTTAGTTCCCAACGCTGCTCCACTTGTCGGCCTCCAGAATGTGTGTGTGTTCTCGCGTTTAGGGTTTTTCCGGGGGAAAAGAAACTACGCATATTTGAAAATTATATATATTTTTTTAAATGTTTTAAAACGTCTTTTGACTTTGTCCGATGCGTAACATCTACTCGATACGATCAGTGCACGTTCCATCTCGGAGATCTCGTGCATCCGTGGCTCTTAATATGCCTTCTTTCCATTATTTTCTGGGTTCTTTCCCGCTTCTGACGACAGGTAGGAACCACTATATCATCTTTTTTGGAAGTCCATCATCCACTATTCTGACGTGATCGTGATCGTACCAAATCAACTGGTTCCTTTCAATGCCTGAAACAAAGCTCCCTCTAGCCCCATATATTTTCCAATTTCTTCGTTTGAAATCTACCACCTCTAATTTCTTTTTGTTTTGTTCTTTAACGCGCCATGTTTCTGCTCAATGTTTCTACTCTTAATTAATGCACCATAAACATTGGAAAATTATTCTATAATTAAAAGTAGGAAAAAAGTTATATAGATGTAGATTCGCAAATGTTTTGTTTACCTGTTACGGCCAAGTAAAAATAGTGCCCGAATTTCTGTTCCGAATGTAAAATAAAGCAATACTAAAATTTCTGGAACATAAACTACGATAAAAAATTAGCATTTCCACATATATAGCCTAAATACCTGTCTGTGTGTTCCGCATTTGACGTATTATATACAAAAACCAACTGTGTCGGTAGTAGTTTTGTATAGGCACAAGATAGAATGATAAGCAAATCCATTGCTCATCCCTCAGTGTCAAGGACCGGATAATTCCACAAATTTTCATTCTCTAGTCTGATTGTTTTCTGTATTACAGAAACGAAGCTCTACTACTTTTCCTTCTCCTTCCGGATAACTGCTGATATTGTTTATTGTAGTGTTCACACTTCGTCTGTATATGAACACTAGAATGTAACTCTAATTGGGTACTATTATCTCGGCTGGAGGAACCCTCATTCTTCCAGCCATGGGGTAGTTATTAGAGACAGAAGAGAGACAATTAGGCAAGAACGATCACGCGTTCTCGGCTCAAGATCGAATCAGGTCAATCCTTTCTATCTACTGTTGGGGCAAAACACAGTTTGGCTGAGATAACCGGATGTTACCAAAGTTAACAGTAACAACGCGACATCTATATATAAACACAATATAGCGCGCGCGCACGTACACACACACAGTACCACTAGTCACCATGCAGTTTGTCACTTTGATGCAGGCTGTTTTCTTTGATGGTGGTTGGTGTGGTCTGTACCGCAGCTAGTGGGCGCAACCACGGGTCTAAGGCACAAGACAACACGGTCAAAGGGTGTCAGAACAACGAAGTGTGTCGTCTTGTCGCCCAAGCATTCAAAAAGGAGGGCAGGTTAAAAGAGATAAGGGGTGCAGAAATGCAGACAGCCTTAATATACATAGATTTGGTACTATCATATAGGCAAGACAGTAAGCAATGTAGACTGTGATTCCAACACGCAGGAAGCTACTGAAACAGAGTTAATAAGTATTGTCTAAATATCAGCACTATTGATAATAACAAAAACGAATAAAAATCACCAATGAGAATGAACATTAAATGAGAAACTACTATAACTCTGAGAATTCTGAATGCCGTCTGTACCTCATCATACCACATATCAAGAAGACAACATATGACAAACAGATAAAACCCGCCTTTACGCTACCGTAGGGACTAAAACGGCGAAAGGCCGAACAGAACAAGGCGTGCCTAGAATGACAAAGAAGTCACCATTATCATCTTCACATCACGGCATAGGCAACATGCTGTCTATTCCGCCTAACCTACAGCCATCTCTTCCTGCCTCTACCCACACACCTGTGTCCTATAGGTTTATATTTCCAGGCTTGTTCGGCCAGTCTTGACTATAACATTCTTTCCACCGTCGTTTATAATATTTTAAGCTTATGTCAAATATTAGCTTGACAAGTGTTCTTGTCTGCGTCGCAGCAACCCGATTAACGCCAGTTTCTTCGGGTACTGTGCGGTCATATTTTTACAGCACAAGAAAGCTACTATTCGAGACCACCCTCCACGAACAAGCGTGCCAGTCGGGGAAGACTGAACCTGTGAACTTTATGAGTCCACCGCTGCAAGCCCCTGTATGTACAAGGCAGTGGCAGCGTGGATTTCCCTCGAGTTTATCCACGGAAATCGTGTTGGTGTGGGCCGTTGACTCGGCCGATGTGGAACTTCAGCTGAACCACTCAAGCTCCACATGAAATGCCTACGGCACAAATATCCGCAGAAATTAGTACTCGCTAATGGAAACTCGTCCATTATATTGCACAGTAGACGCGCGGCTCTCCCCCTTCCGATTATCCGGCTCTTCGCAATATCCGGCCATCCTCGAAATAATTAATAAAGATTGAAAAAATTATTTTATAAATCAATTTGGTACAAGGGTGTTTACAGCTATTCATTTGTTGTAATTTTCTATCCTAAGTGCCTTTCAAAAAAGTAAAAATTTCTCTATTTGAGAATGCTGATTCATAGGACGTTATGGAATGGATAGCATATGATAAAACGAAAGAAATAACTGTTGATCATATTGTGGCTAATGAAGAGAGTAATTTGACCCTGAAGGTTTCTATGTCATCGAGGCAGCGCTGGAGTACATAACTCTGAAGAGGGTATGATTCAGGCAGACTTAATTTTTCTACAAAAATGAAAGGTTATTTCAGCGAAGTAAAGTACTCAGGGAGTAAAGGACATAATAATCAAAAGATGTTTTCAAGCTATAGGGTACATTCATATACTTTCGTACGATTGGGATTGTGATAGCGTCGTGGGTTTTTGCAATTTTTGTCTGTTTTCGTATTGTTTTATTCTTTATACGAGTGACATCGTACAAACAAATAATAAATCAACCCTTTGAGTGAAAATCTCCTTGTATATAATCTTTGTCATGAATTCTACAACATGTTTTTAAATATGCCTGCATGTTAAGACTGTAAATATTGCGTTGCCAATTTGTGTTTAAATTTTCTGCGTAAGTACGTCAAATTCAAACATAATGTATTGTTTGAAAAGTATCCAACTCTGTAAGTACGACTTATACTAAGAAGAACTATTAATTTATAGTTATCAAAAACAGACAGTGCTGACTGAAGAAAAACCCCCGGCTTATTCGGTTCAGTCACCGCTAGGCCGAACCGGACGTTAGGCCAAATAATCTCGAACTTACTGTAGTTCAAGTTAAGTATCCTAAGGACATCTGTCTTGTTCATTCTCCTTTATAGTTCTTATTCTGAACTTCGCCGAAGTCGCTGATTTGCAGAGCTGATTCTGACTTAAAGAGCCTACTGTAGTTTAAGTTATTTATTCTAAGCATATCAATCATCAATCTTGTTCGTTCTCCTTTATTATCCTAATTCTGACTTTCGTTCTGGTTCTCATATCACACTTTCGTGAAAATGTGGAGCTCTGTTTATATCTATGACTATATTTTACGACGTGTAATACAAAAAAAGATAATAAATACAATATAACAGATTACAAAAACGTCAGGATTTTCCTAGTGGAACAAATCTGTTTGTTACTACTGCAGTGGCGGATCTAGAATTTGGGGGGAGTCCGGGGTCCTGTCGAGACGGCTTCATACAAAAAAAAAGTACGACTAATCAACATTAATACTATCTTTAAAGTGGCTGAAAAACGTGTGATAATATCCTGACATGAGTCCTATTAAACGGTAATAACACAATAAAAATACGCATTACTGAAATATTGTTTAGAAGATAGGCCTACTGACTGAATTGACTTTTCCATATTTCATATTTCAAACGTATACACAAATGCTGTGTAAAAAACCTATTTATATATTTAAAAACGAGTTACTAGCTGAAAAACACATCTGAAAAAATAAAAGAGACTAAAAATTAAGAGATTAACAAAATCCGCCAACTTTTCGACCCTCTGGGAGGGTTCGGTCCCGTTCGTCCCTCCCCCTAAATTCGCCCCATGTGCTATTGTCCAACATCTACTGAAAGTAACGTACACGTTAAAAAGACACATCGAGGTTGTTCAAAGAACATTCCAATTTGCAGTATCGTAAGAACATCAGAATCTATAAAACACATGACAACGAGACAAAATACGCTCTAAATATATTTGTCACATAACTGGTGGGAAACCAGACGTGCCGGTTTTATTGAAATAAACATTTTCTCATTTTGTTTAGTTTCAACATTGAAATAAATCGCGACAAATACGCTACAGCAGACATCTCGTGCATGTAAATGTCGTTAATTACGTCACGACACGTTGTTACGTAATTACCTTTGATGGCACACACACATCCATAACTTTCCACAGTTGTGTTGTACCCAACGACTTTTTTTAATTACTAGATGTGTTGCATTGACAGGTGTCAGCATTATTTGTCTGAATCACCAACCCAATATTAAAAACCGCACATATTTAATCGGTAACTGGCATTCTGTTTGTTTGTTAACGTTTTTAGGAAGGAACGTGGTTCTTCTTCATGTTTTTCTTCTTCGCCCTTGTTTTTGACTATCTGAGATACACTGTGTGGGGCTGGAGGAGAACGATGAGGACGAGTTGGATGGATAAGAAGTGTAGGCCTAATTAGCAAGTCCTCCCAGAAGTGAACGAAGGTAGTTCACTTTTAAAAATGATTGGAAGGAGAAGGGCAAAATTGATCGCGCACGTGTTATGACACAATCAATTCTTAAGTAACATTTTTGAAGCAAATGTGTTGGGGGAAAACCAAGAGGACGACCAAGAGCAGCGTTCTTCAAAGAAATGGAAAAGGAGATGAACTTCCTATCGTACTGCGATTTAAAGAGGACAATGATGGAGAGAGAGAGAGAGACGTGGCTAACTCGACAAGGCATGACCTTTAGATGACGATGATGTTGGCCACATTTTTTTTTAATATTTAGGCCTATAACATTTTATACTATAAAAGTGGGAGAGCTTAGTAGATAAGTGTACACAAAATAGTAGGACATGAAACGGTTCACGCAGATTGTAGTGGTGGCAGGGAAGGCAGTGCAGGATGTGGGGTGTGAGGTGGCCAACCATGACACACAACCTTGTGATACACCATCCATGCCGCTATTCTCAACACAGAATAATTAGTCCGAAAAATGTATCAAAATTACGCATGCACAATGATATCTTTTGACACAGTGCAACCAGACAGCCGCTTCATGTACAATTATTTTAGTTGTATGCTTGGCACTTGGATACTATCCTAAAGGATCGAAAATAAATTTCTCAACATCCTCGTAAATCAAGAAGGGTTTTCAGCCTCCCGCTCGAATTAGCCTGAGGAAACTAAACATCTAGGGCCAACGCCTAGGGTACCAACGAACGGTGGAGGCGTACCTTCCTTGTGAGCCGCCATACGGCTCAAGCAATGCAGCCGTTTAAGGCTGTGCCTCTTCAAAGCCGTTCTACAAAAAAAAAGAGTCAATTGAATTTGCAAAAATGATTTTTCTTACATTTCAGTTAAATTCAAATTTCACAACACAACTTCTGTAGACGAGTTTTTTGAAGTTTGAACGACTGGGTAGGTCGCTATGAATCATTTCATCTCACGGATATAAAAGGGCGTTAATAATTGCTATTAAAATTGTATACGACTTTTTTCTACGATCGGAATGTTACACTTACTAGCAGTAAAAATGGTTAGTTGCCGTATGCTCGTAGTTTGTAATACTGATATAAAGTGTATATTATAGGCCTACTTGTTGACTTCTCGCATTGTAATTCCTAAAACATATTACAAGAAATAACAAAAAAAAAATTGAAAAACGTTTCACAATAGTTATTTCTAGCCTACTGTATATTCTGCTATTTTATAAGCCCAAAAAGTGGACCGACCTCCCGGAAAATGGCTGTCGGCTTACGAGGAAGAGACGAGTCGACTTTGCTGATCGGAACAAGTGATGTCACCTAATCCTTCTAGTGAAAATGAGAAGAAAACTATTGTATAGGCTACTCTTTGAAAGTAGTCTGGAACACTGTAATGATCCAGAGACTTATAGTGAACAGCCTATTGACGAATAAAAATATTGCGAAACGTTCACCAACTGATGTACGTCTTTTGCTTAAGTCATTTGTGTTTTCCTGATCAAATTTCATATGCCTTGCGAATATTAAGCCCTAGCTTAGCAACTACGTATTGGTTTAACAGCTTTACGATCAATGGGACATCGAAACAGGTCAATGAAAACGCGAAACGACGAGATTCAGCTACACACAAATCGATTTATCTAACAAAGCTGAGAAGACTTTTCAATATTTTCAGAAAGCGTCAAACATACATATTTTATTTTTTATCTTTCGATTCGCGTTACTGGTAAACTGGAGAGGATTAGCGAAGGACGTATAGGTAACAAATGCGTACCACAAAAATGATTTACAATCTTTTGTAGCAGAATTCGAACTTTAAATTACATTTGTGACGAACGGACGGCTGCAAATCTGTTTTAAACGAACTTGTAAAAAAAGCAATTATATTTCTACGTGAGACCATATATCATCGTGAGATGAGTTTATTTATAAGGAAAGATTGGTACACAATATTTGTGTGTGTGTGTGTGTGTGTGTGTGTGTGTGTGTGTTTGTGTGTGTGTTGCAAAGTTTTACAGTAACACGGCATCAGATAGGAAGGTGGTAAGCTTGAGGGGAAAGAGAGGTACAACGGTATAGTACACCACCACACCAGGAGGAGGCGAAAGTCCAGGTTAAATTACCCCCTTTCTCGTCCGTCCACCACCCCCTCCAAAACGAATAAAACGAATTAGCAAGCCTTGATAAACAACATCCAGTTTACAAGTGTAATACTTTACGCGGCACGAGGAGTAAAAAAAAAAAAAACAGCACACAGAAAAACACAGAGAACACGAATCGAGCAGAGGTGGGTGAGTCGAGAGAAGTGGGGAAAGTTACCGACGGGTCCATAAATCTAGCCAGCGGTTGCTTGACGTTGAAGTTGGGCCGGGAGAGAGCGGATGTAAATTCCAGTCGGTAATTTGTAATTAGCCTTTGCTGCTGCTGATTCTTCTTCTTCTTTTCGCACACCGAGATAAAAAAAAAGTTTCCAAACACGTTGTCTGTCTATGGTTACGTTATACGCAAGGCCGTGGATTCACAATTAGACTTTGCTGCTGATGTTTTTTCTTCTTCTTTTCCTCAAAAAAAAGAAGTTTCTAAGCACGTCGTCTGTTACGACGTTATACGGTTGGTAGTGGATTCACCGCTACGTCACACCAACTGTTCATCAAATGCAGCGGTTTTATCATCAAATTTTAGGAAAAGTATGCCCTGTCGCCTTTGCAAACTTTAATAACCGATGCAGCCAGCCCTAACAAGAATTTATGATTTTAATATTCTTTTAAAAAATTTGTAATGTATTTTTAAATTGTATAGCACATGCAACATCTATCCCACGTATGTAATATTACTGTTTTCGTTAAACTCTTTTATTTTTCCCTTAACGCTACAATTAATTACAACACTGTGATTTAGATTCGATATAATTTACGTAATAAAGGACATAAATATGGGTTAACAAATTGCCACTCCTAGGTATTTATACTAGACTATCAGACAGTCTGAAAATGTTGAGCTGAGGAGGCTTTAGGGTGGATTATGTACAAGGCGTATCACCCAAAACTAAATCGCCAAGAAAACGTTCCTCAACTCATAAACGCCGAGGACAGAACATCAGCGTTGACTGATTTTACGATTACGTTAACTGATGCCTGCATATATGGTAACAATCCCGAACTCCGGAGTGGTCGCGGCCAGCTAGATCATTTCATGAGAAACCAAACAACAAAGGTTACGGCCTTTTTTCTTCCTTCTGGTGCCGGCTGGGACTTACTGTGCCGTTACAAGAAAAGCAGGACACCGTCTCCCTTTATCCTGCCTTTTCAGATCCAGTTTAGTCAGTAAAAAAACAAAATTTAGATTATACAAGATCTTAATAAGACCAGTTGTGACATATGCTGCGGAGACCTGAACACTACTTAATAGTGGCATACACAATTTAAGAGTCTTTGAAAGAAGAATTCTAAGAAAAATTTTTGGACCAATGAAGGAAGGTGAATGACGCATACGGAACAATAGGGAATTGGAGGAATTGATAGATTGCGAGGATATAGTGTAGTTCATCAAGTCTATGAGGATCAGCTGGTTGGGACATGTGACGCGCATGGATAACGACAGAATTTCCAAAGTAATTTTTAGAGGGATAATAGACGGGGAAAGAAGGAAAGGAAGACCTAGAAGAAGGTGGCTGCAGGACGTATAAGATGACCTCAGGAGGATGGATATCGGGAATTGAATACGAAGGCTGGAGGACCTAGGTGTTTGGAGGCGACTAGTCGGGAGACCAAGGTTCATGTCTCCTGTCCATGTTCGCTGTAGCGCCAGAGGAATGAATGAATAATGACTATTAACAAAATTAACATTTGGAGACGGATATCCAAAGGTTATACTAATCCATGCTACTGCATGATGCTTATATTGGAAGGAAACATGAGTTCGACTATGATGGGTTCTCGTCTTTCTTCTTCATCACACATTCTTCACGTCCATAGAACAGGCACACACAATCCCGACACTGTCTCTGTGCACCAATCAGATGATTCTGTCAATAAAACCATGTTATTGTGTTAATCCTGTGAACTCGGCCTCGCTACAATTAATATTCATTAACCGGAGCTTATCATCTTCAATACACACGACTCGTCACGTCGTCGTCAATCTGCTGTCAGGTAGCCATATGCCGATATGCAGAAATATGCCGACAACATGACTACTACACTGGTGGAGATAAAAACCTAATTACGACTAATAACAATTATTTCGATTGCCGTCGTCAGCGGTTTAAACGAGAGAGTAATACTGCCATTACACTGGAAAATTTCAAATGTGTTACTATGCGTATTTTATCTACTCGTATAAAATTTCTTCGAATAGTACCACACTATACCTTGAAATTTATCCAGTATATTGACGATGACATTTTCTTGGTTGCGACTGATTTTCATTTGTATATTATAATTTTTTTGTGTCATTATCATCATCTTTACAACACGGCATAGGCAAGGCGCTGCCTGTTCCGCCTTCCTCCAGCCATTTCTTCCTGGGTCTACCCACACATCTGAGTCCTACAAGTTTGTATTTCCATACTGGTTTGACCAGTGTTGAATCTCACATTCTTTTTAAGTGTTCGTTGCACAGTTGTTTGTAATCTTTTAATTTTTCATTCAAGTTAAAAACTTGTAACTCTTCTCTTACGGCTTCATTCCTTATGCGGTCAAGTTTCCAACACCTTTTAACTCTTCTTAAGAACGCCATTTCCGAGGCCTGTATTTTATTTTCTTGTTTCTTGGTTGTCGTCCATAATTCATACCCATAGGACAGTACAGGGACCGCCATAGATCTTTAATTATCTCGACGTACCTTATATCTAAAACTACGGTTGACTGGTCCCACAGATCGTCTAGAACTTAGCTAACTTAACATCATATCATAATTCCTATCTATCCAATATCATTTCCCAAATAATTCAAGTGGCTCACCAGTTCTAGAATTCGATCACTATTATTTTTGTTCTTGTTGGCTCCTTGCCTCAAAATCCCATTCATTACATTTGTTTTTATAGTGAGGATTTTCATATTGTATTGTTTGCAAATCTGATGAAGTTTTTAAAAACAGATTTTTGCAAATCAAATTCTGTACTTTGAAGTACAAGCAAGTCGTCAACAAACAACAGCACATTCAAATATCTGTCTTGTGATAACTTAGTACCAGGCTTCACTAGACGACTCCATTTCCTTACCAGATCGTCAACATAAATGTTAAAAAGGGTAAGTGACATAGGCCTACTGCTCCCTTGTCTAACACCTTGATTGACGGAATATTTGTTGAGATATCCTACAATTATTTTTAACAGCTTTTCTTGTTCCGTTACATAAACCTTATATAGTTCTTATAAACTGCTGCGGGTATCCCCGTTCTCCTGATATTTGCCACAACAAATTTCTGTCTTCTCAAAGTCAACGAAAGCTATATGCGTTTGTTTATTGAACTCGCGATGCTTCTCAATGATTTTTGTAATAATAAAACCATTGTCTGTACAAGATCTGCTGTCCCTGAAACCGTTTTGTTCTTCCAAAATAGGATGCACTGAAATAAACTGCAGACTGTGGTTTATAATCCTTCCATATAACTTACTTTGAATCCAGTATCAACCAAACATATTTTCTTATAGTTATGACAGTCATACATTTTTTGTATAAACCTACTTATTTTTTTGGTTTTCTGTCGCTTTGGTTCATAGTTGCAGAGTACGATGATAGCGAAATTCCGTTATTATAAATACTGCGTCCTTTCAGCCAGGCCACCAAATCAAATTAATGGACTACGTTCTTTGTGGAAAAGAAATATCAGCCGGCGGAAACTACGATCGGTCTTTTGAAACAGACTTCGAAGCCTAGACCCTGACACGCAGACGACGACGACGAAAACGATTAAAATAATTACCAGACAACGTAGTGAAAAACTTTATTAAAATGTGGGTGTGGTTACCACGAGGTTTTACGTAATCCAGTGTCGACAGTGTTAGCGTTCCGTTACATGCAGCGTTAATTGCCCCAGTACACAACAAATTACATGTTTATATTTATCCCCAGGTTTGTCGTTCTTTGCATGCATCTAACTAACTGTACGATTTAATTATATAAATTTATTATTAAGTAGTGGTCAAGCGGTGAAAACACCACCTGTTTTGTTCTGTAATACAAAGCCACTTCATCATCTTGTCCCAAAGAACTGTTACAAGATTCGTACGGATTGTGGCCTTCAAACAGCGGTATAAATCATTAAACACCAGCACAATTTTTATTAAAATTCTATAAAAAAGTCACGCCTGCATTACAGTGGCTCTTTTAGTTCATCCAAATCTTTTCGCCCATGAATCCAAATCTGGTTTGACAGCTGATATCCATATAGCACGTTTTTCAGCCTTCCGGTTTGTTCCTTCACCATCATCTTCATCATCTGAAGGACATGCCTTGAGTTAGCCACGTTTCTCTCTCCATCACTGCCCTCTTTAAATCACAGTACGATAGAAGTTCAGCTCCTTTCCCATGTCTTTAAAAAACGCTGCTCTTGGTCGTCCTCTTGGTTTTTCCCACAACATCTTTCCTTCAGAAACGTTACTTAAGAACTGACTGTATCGGTACACGTGCCCGATGGATTTTGCCCTTCTTGTTCCAATCATTTTGAAAAGTTATCTATCTTCGTTCACTTCACTTTCTTATCCACCCAACTCGTCCTCGTCGTCCTCCTCCAGACCTACATTTCCATTGCTTCCAGCTTACTCATTTCTATTTTGCCGAGGGTCCACGCCTCACACCCATTAGTTAAGACACTTCACATAGATGTTTTTGCGAACCTGTTTCTTACCTCCATAATTAAGTGATTATTTGTAAGTAAATTCCTTTTGTTCTGAAACACCTGCTTTGCTAGAGCTAATCTTCTCTTAATCTCTGTCCAATAGCTATTTTCACAAATGAAAGTGCTCCCCAGGTAGCAAAAATTTTCAACGTGTTCTAAAATTGTATTACCCAATTTAATATCAAGCTTTACATTCGCTTTTTGCTCCTTCATAAGGACTGCAATTTACATCATTTATTTGTTGACTAATATCATTCCTGAACTTTGGTATGTTTGTATGGATCTCTTCCCTTATATAACCCGATAATTTGAAGGAACTTCGGATTTCAAAACTCTCTTGTTTTGATAATTCCCTCATGCTGTATAATGTAGCCCCTTCACTTGCTCTATCAAGAGCTCCTTCAGTGTAGATTTTGTTGAGCCATCGTATTTTTAGTAACTTTCCATAATGCCACATTTCAAATATCTCTGACCTCCTTTCGGCTTCTGCCTCTTGTAATGGAACACAAGTGCACAAGTACTTAGGAACATTTTTCTTGTTTTCTAGGTTTATATCTTGAACAATCTCAAAGTGGATGTTGCTGAAAGAGCAGTTTTTGAAATGGGTCGGTACTGGCTCTCCTTTTGATCATTTAATTTCAAATCTGACAATTTAATTCCAGCAGTTAGTAGAGCCATTTTCCTCGTTCCAAAAAAGTAAAATCTTTCTTACATATAACCATCACGACACAGTAAAACGAAAAAATCCCATTCTGTTTGGCTTGCGAGTCAGCAACGTGGGCAGTGAACACGAAAATCACATAATCTACTCCTAACTAACCACCACAGAAGTGTGGAAAGAAGTATAGTAGGAAAACCAAATTTACACGAAATAACAATTCCATGGGTACGCAATCAATCTAGAACAGGTATTTAAAAATATTTACAGAATTAAACAAAAAATTATGATGGCCAAGATATTTTGTCAACGCGAGAAAATGGCTACGAAACGTGTTACATTTGAGACCAAGAGGTTTGGAGAAGACACGACAACGTATTTTGCAGGACGGATGGACGATCTGATTAATCGCTTTGGCACAATGAACTGGTCAACTGGACAAGAACATCGAGAGGGAAAAGACAATGGAAAATGTGTGGGAATATAATCGCTCAACAATAGGAAAATAGGTGTCCCCATCGTCCTTGATAAGATGACCGTCTGCGGTATTTGCTACCGGTCATCACCTTCGCTGGCCCGATCTGGGGATACCTTGCCGCTTTATATAAAAAGAACATAATTATGCAAAGCGTTCTCGATCGGTGGCTTCGGTATTTAGCATAAGAATTCGTTGTAGGCCCGCTGTTGTAGTTGCTGTGCAAACTCTCCTATCTAAGGTCAGGCCACGAGGCAGGAGCTCAAGGCTGTAACTCGAACTATGCATACTCGTTCTGAAAGCACTAACTGCGCAACCCAGAGTCGCTGTCAGACAGATGCGATTTTGGTGATAATAATAGTCTTAATGACGATAGGATATATATAAATATGTAGCATGTTCGTTATGCCTTAGCGCTGAGAATGTCACTTCTACCATAATAAATGTCCACGTTATCAAAATAAGTTTAGTGACGTTTACCTTAACCATTGTCTGATGTTCTTCAGCCAAAACGTATGTCTTATACCTAGTTCTCTTCACGACCAGGTGTAGTGTTCTGTTCCTTTGATTTCTCAAATTTATATAGCCAACCATATTGCTGCGCTCGTTGAGCTGAAATATAATTACACAACACTCTTGAAAACTCGAGTTTCTCTTTCTACGCGTCCAGATTGTTCTAGCAACTGCAACTAAGCAAATTATGCTCGCCACGCCGCCGCCCGGAAAATGGAATATTATTTTGGTAACTCTGCAGGATATACACAAGCGTCAGCGGTAGGTTTAGTTCAGTTCAGACCTGGCGATATTCAAGTACGGGTCGAAGTATTGTGGCGAAGTGATCGTTGAGTCAATTAGTGCGAAACTATCCATTCATTATTGTGTGATGGGCAAATTCAACTTTGAAATATTCTATAAAAGTGCTTTATTGATTTATAATCGTGGTTTGTATCTAATTAAAGCTTGTAATTAGTGACTTTATTGGTGTTAGTTATTCTATTTTCACTGAGCAATACGATGAACGGTGTGACCGTAGTATCAATATACTAGCCAATAATTAATGGGCAAGCTAGAGATAGAAGCTCTCGGAACATATGAAATGTTTTAATCTTTGGCACAGTGTAAATCAAACAAGTTGGACCAGAAAAGAAAGGGTTACAGTAGTCTTGAGAGAAGTGGAGGAAAAGGAGTCTCGTCAATATAATTCAAAAGTAGAAAATTAAGTTTTACATTCTACGACAAAGTGACTTCCCTTGTAATACATCAGACGGTAGAATTCCGGGAAACATAGGAAAATGACGATAAGAAATCTCTTATTTCAACAACTTCCTCACCAGAATGAACTGCAGATCGTACGCTGTCTCAAGATAAAGAACCTATAGCTGCAGCGACAAGACAAAGGCTTTAGAACTTGATGTAATGAAATAGATATTTGTACAACAAAGGTGTATATTACTCATTAACATGTAGTGTGTTTATACGTATGTATACATATGCTGGAAAATATGCCATTATGAGTATATACATTGTCATATGTATCAAAGCCGTCTTACATTAAATGACAGCGGCGTAGGACAACACGGTGCGGTATAGAGGCTTCTCTCTCTCTCTCTCTCTCTCTCTCTCTCTCTCTCTTCTTTGTTTCTAAGCTTCGACTAATGAATTAGAGTGTTTCACTACTACCGCGGTCCTGGTTGGAGTATTGAGCGGTATTCATTAGTGTAATGGGCTGTATATCACGCACAGAGAGAATCCGGGGGGGCGGGGGGATAATACTAGTATAACCCCGGGGACCCACAGGGGTACACATCCGTGGCTGGCACAGTCAAGACAAGGGCCACCACCCCTGCGCCTTCCTTCCAACCAACCTACCTACACACATACACACCAGCGCGTCTAATACTTGCTATATACAGACAAACCTCCCACCCCCACCGCCCACCTACCCTTCTACCCTCTCACTGATTTACAGAATAAGCTGTTCATTAGTATTATGATAATATAGATGATGACGATGATGATATTGTAATTAATCAGCATAGTGGGATACCGCAGTTACTAATGGCTACATGTGATATAGGTGTGTATAGATACCTATACATTATTTGCTCTTTCTTTCTTCCGAATCGTACGTTCGTTTTTTAAAAAAATTTAGAGAGGTTCCATTAGTTTTCCTTTAATACTGAAAAAATAATCAGGCTAATTGGAACAAAATTAGACGCGTTGACAGAGAGGAAATAAAAATTATACGTTTTAATGTAAAAAATAGTAAAAAACTGTCTGTGTTGTGCCTTTTTAATAATAACATCGGTTGAGTTTCTTTTTTATATTTTAATATTTTATACTACTTTTCGTATTTGCTTACGATCGTTATTTTTTTTATAAGAGCACAAAAAATGATCCTAGTTCAGACTATTGTCGGTCCTAGTCGGTTCTGTATTGAAGAGCCGGACTTTGAACTTCGACTTAGTTTAAAGGTGTCAATAAACCATACACTAAAATCATTTCAGGAAGGCATGTAAAGTAGAAACCGTTCAAAAGGACATGAGTTGTAATAATGAATTATTTATAACAACGGTATTTAAAAAAGTAATATTTACTGTCTACTGCAAAAAAAAAAATACTGGCTGTAAAGATACTAGTTTTAATGTAAAAAAAGATGTAGGGACTTGTATCGTATACGGTATAATCGTTGCATGTCGACGAAGAACAATAAGCAACAGAAAGACGGCATAAAAATGGTAACATAATGGCACCGCTGTTAGGGAGCGCCACCTGTAGCACTCAATTATGGGCGTTCCGTTGGAGGTCATTATAAATGGTTTCTATTGTAAATGCAAGCAGCACATATCAATGCGACAAGCCACCATGAGACTGGTAGGCTATATACTAATTTTCTCTATCCTTATGTATGTATTTACATACATAAGGATGTATGTATCCTTATGTATTATCGAGAAGGATACACAGTGTATCCTTCTCGATACACTATGCAATTAGTGTTTAAAAGACGTGAAAAAAAAAATCATTTCCACATGGGATACAACCTGTAGGTGGAAACGAGCCCATGAATAAAATACCATAGTCATCTAAATATCAAATGATTAGTCTGAGACTCAAGAACTAGAATTGCCCTTCTTCCTCTTTAGCACTACAGCCCAACGTGAGCGCTGGCTTCCAACGTCAATCTTTTCCAATGTCTCCTATCCCCATTGCCATCGCAGCGTAACCCCTCACATCCATTCTTCTTAGATCTTCCAACACATCAGCCAACCATCTTATCGTAGGTCTGCCCCTCTTTCTGCTTTCACAAGACTTGCGCCCTCAGGATTTTCTTTAGCTTACGCTGATCATCCATCCGCTCTAGGAGACCCAGCGCTTGTATTCGTTGAGCCTTCACGAATCTTACAATGTCCTCATGCTTCAATAACTCATCTGTCTCCTGGTTATTTCTTATTTTCCATTCATCATCTTCCTTAACTGGGCCATAAACACCGGGTGTCGAGAGAATATAGAGAGATAGTAGGCTATCTTTTTACCGAGTTGACTGGGCACTGGTCCTCACAAGTTCCGAGGATTTGGTTTAGCTAACAAAGGTGCCTCAGCCTCTCTTCAACCAAGACCATACTTGTTGTCCTACAAAAGATGACCCTATTGATATAGTACGAGTCTAGACAGGAAGGTCGATAAATATTCCTGGTGGAGGGGAGCAGTAGCCAACAGTACCAAGATAAGGCGAAAAGGAAAGGATCCTGGAACATACCTTTCGAATATTGGAATACCTTTGGATCCAACTCCTACCTTTGGAATATTACAGGCTAGTTGGATTCAGTCGGCTGTAATACTCCGAACTGCTGCCCGGAGCGGCCTTACAGCTAGTAGTTGGCTCTCCAAAGCTTAGAGGAAGAAAACCCATGTAAAAAATCACTTGGTCCCTCCAGGTTGCGGATTTTGTGTCACGTTAACGTCCCGGTCAAGTAAACAAAATTGTTACGAAACCAACTACTAAGCCTCGGAAAGGACTGTCTTCTTAGAAACTAGAATTCCTAAACTTAAAAAAAAATGGAAATCACACGAAACATGCGCTCGCGTGCACACACACACGCAGACGTTTCTCGCATGTGCATATAGGCTACTGAACATCTACAGTATAGGCCTATTTATTAGTGGTGATGAAACGGAGACCAAGAGACACAAAAAGCTGCGGGAATAAGAACTACCGTCCATTTTTCTGAATTAAGCACAGGAATCACAACTGTATCTTGAGGGGGTCACGTTTCCACTTCATTTTTACATCCATAAGCATGACATAATCGTTTTTTTCTTTTTTTTTCAAACGAGGTGAGAGAAAAATTTCGAAACTCCGTTACTCATTCGTTAAATTGTTGCAAATTACTGAAAGACACGAAACAAAACGGGAAATTCGAACGCTGAAATGAGATACAGACAAGTAGAATAAAAATGCTCAACGAAATTGAACATAATTTCATGCATTGCATTCAAATTATATGCAAATTAGAATTAGTTTTACAAACATATCGTATGCATAACACGCAGAGTGGAATAAAATTTTGTCTACTGAAATACAATTGTTTAAACTAATGCTCATTGTGCAGACAATTGTTTTGTACGTAAGAGCACGTTGGTATACACGTAAAAGATGTTTATAAAAAACTACGATGAAAGTATAAACACTTATACAGATGCATAACCAACAACGTCAACGATAAATTGCATACGTTTAAATTCTGTTATGTGTATTATATAGTTGCACCAAGTCGAAGACTCTATACGGGTGCAACAATAACCATTCCTCTAATTCCACTGTAAAATGTGATAATATGCACGGAGAATATTTATTTACTATTTCTTTGCCACTGCTAGCACAGTAGTCAAGTAATTGAATTTATAGTTCTGCGAAATAGTTTTTAAACAACGAACAAAAAGATCCGATGAAAATAATTTTAAATTACGCTTGGTTTTATTAGTTATTACTTCCACATACTTGCCCATCCAAGATTGTTACATTCTCAGTATACTGCTTACATTCGTAATTCGTATTTAGCTTTATATGTAATGTATTTAGATTTTCCAAGTTCGGTACATTTATCTAACAAAATAAACTCAGTGCACGACCGTTAGTCATCATCGTTACTTTCAAATAGGCCAGCTTTGTAATATATAAAGGCTAAAACTTGTAGTTTCAACAAACCATTCCTGTTCTCTGGCATTTTTTGAGAGCTTTTATAACTTCTAACTTTTACCGACAGCACATCGCTCAAATATTTTAACCACGGGGAGACCTCCCTCTATTTTCCCCAAAAAATGTATTTCAAAAATGTGGGAGACCTCTCTCTACAATCCCCAACAATTTTACTACAATTTATGTTTCAAAAATATCCAAGAATTGTATCTTCTTTTCTAACACTTTCATAAGTTTTCTTTTCTCTTTTATTTATTTAAAACTTCACTATTAGTTTTATTTCTTATCAAATTAGTATTTATTATTCTTCTCCATATCCATATCTATAATATCTCCAGCCGAACCGTTTTCTTCTTCCCCAAAGTCCAGATTTCTCTTCTTTAGAGTAGGGTAATGTGGGGCAAGAGTCCGCACGGGGCAAGATTCCTAATACGTCGTAGTTACTAGTTTTCTTAATAGCTGTCGTGAGTTGGTGTCTGGGCTGTAGAAGAAATGCATTCTGCTGGCTGGGCACAGCAAACAAGGAGTCTAGCGCCATTACGGTGAGTGAACAGTAACGTTGTTTAATTTTGTGTAAGTTGAAGTTATTTTACAGTGTAATTTAAGAGTATTTATACAAATATATACTTTCTTATTATTTGTTTTCGGCAGTACATTATTAAAAGGTAAGTCTGAGGTTACATATCAACTGAAAGTTAGTGGTCAATCTTATTTTATTGAATCATAATAAGTCAGCAAAAAGTATAGAACACAGTGGGGCAAGTTTCCGGGGGCTCTTGGTCTCCTGTGCGGAATCTTACCCAACATGAAAAAACTTCACATTACAATTAAATAAAACTTGCATTAGGCCTACAATTGTTGTTAAGCGTTCCAGAAGTGTGTGCTGGGGAGTCTCGCTGATTTCAAAGAAAGATGAGGAATATCGTGTTCCGGGAAAGTTGATTATTATTGCGGAGGTTGTGGGCACCTTTACGAATCCCCCCCTATAGACTGGATCATGTGTCGTCAGTGTAGTACGTGGTGGGAAGAGCCGTGCACGAATTACAGTGGATTGGGCTATTTCTTGTGTGATAAGTGTCAGTAGGACTCTTACCCTACACAGACCGGACTCTTGCCCCAAGGTTGGGGCGACTTTCCTATTTTACATGCTTTTGTTTTTTAATATTTTTTACCAAATACTGTAGTCAAAATGATTGTGTACTCATTACATTTGTTAGTATATAGGCCTAGTGTAACAAATAAGCCAGTAATTTTCAATAAACTTTATTTTGATTCAGTAGCTGAAAATTTGTTATTGTATTTTAAGTGCGGACTCTTGCCCCTCATTCCTATACCATTATAATTTTTAGCCCCATAATTATAATAATACTACATTAATGCACAGCGTTGGTAACTCCTTGACGAGAATGTTTAACTTGCCTAGTAAACACCGCCTCGGACTCGGTTCTGTTAACACGGGCACTTGCTTGGCCTCACAACAGAATTTACGTACTCAGTAAGTTCTTAAGCTTTCACGAACGGCGCCAACATTGTTAAAATTACTACTACTAGCCGGGCTGTTAGGCCGTGGTATACTGGTACTAGCCGGGCTGTTAGGCCGTGGTCTACTGGTACTAGCCGGGCTGTTAGGCCGTGGTCTACTGGTACTAGCCGGGCTGTTAGGCCGTGGTATACTGGTACTAGCCTGGCTGTTAGGCCGTGGTATACTGGTACTAGCCGGGCTGTTAGGCCGTGGTCTACTGGTACTAGCCGGGCTGTTAGGCCGTTGTCTACTGGTACTAGCCGGGCTGTTAGGCCGTGGTATACTGGTACTAGCCGGGCTGTTAGGCCGTGGTATACTGGTACTAGCCGGGTTGTTAGGCCGTGGTCTACTGGTACTAACCTGGCTGTTAGGCCGTGGTATACTGGTACTAGCCGGGCTGTTAGGCCGTGGTCTACTGGTACTAGCCGGGCTGTTAGGCCGTGGTCTACTGGTACTAGCCGGGCTGTTAGGCCGTGGTATACTGGTACTAGCCTGGCTGTTAGGCCGTGGTATACTGGTACTAGCCGGGCTGTTAGGCCGTGGTCTACTGGTACTAGCCGGGCTGTTAGGCCGTGGCTACTGGTACTAGCCGGGCTGTTAGGCCGTGGTATACTGGTACTAGCCGGGCTGTTAGGCCGTGGTATACTGGTACTAGCCGGGTTGTTAGGCCGTGGTATACTGGTACTAACCTGGCTGTTAGGCCGTGGTATACTGGTACTAGCCGGGCTGTTAGGCCGTGGTCTACAGTTGTTATGGACAAAGGTTTCGGAGCCTATCATCACTGTATGAAATAACTGTCACGGTATCCGCCAAGGTAGAGCCTATCACCTCTTCACTGGGGTGAATTGGTGGATACCGTGTCGATTCTTTCAGACACTGATAATGGTTTCCGATGGTGGGGCCGAAACCTTTGTCCATAACAGCTGTAGACCACGGCCTAACAGCCGGCTAGTAGTAGTAATTTACGTTTCTGTTAATGTACCCGTACGGGCAATAAAATTTTTACAGACGGTACTGTCCCGGAACAAGTCAGCAATTTTGAATACCTGGACTACAGTGTGTCACATAATACAAGCAACGACGTTTTGAATAAGTTGCATAAGTTCAACCTTATGTGCGGGACCATCAGGCGAACTCTTAAGTGAGAAAATAAAGAAACACGCCTAAAATTCTACAAGGTGATGGTCCTTCCCTCATTTCTTTATGGATCTGAGAATTGGACTTTAATGAAAGGCCAAGCCAGTTGTATCCAAGCGGCTGAAATGAGATTTCTCAGGCACGTGACAGGGTATACTCTCCATGATCATAGAAGAAACACAGATATACGGCAGGAACTGAATATTATGAGTATACTCGACAGGATTGCCCAGTATCGGCTGAATTTGTGGGGAGATCTCTGTCGAATGGATGACTGCCGCATCCCCAAACAACTATGGAACTATAAGCCGAAGGGACGGAGAGGTGTGGGATGTCCGAGGAAGCGCTGGAGTTGCCAGCTCTAGATTTCGCCTGTTTGAGACCGAAACCAACCATCCTCGGCTTAATCCTTGCAGATGTTGATATTGATGATGATTTACATTTTTTACTGAATCTGATTCATTGATAGGCCTACATCGCGTTGTTTTGATTCGTCTCCATCGGCAAGGCTTTTTATTGTTTCCATTGTTGAAACTAATTGAGTAGAAAGGAATTTCGTTCACTTCTTTCCATTAAATTGACATACTGAAACCATTCAAATTTTCTTGTCCTATGTAATCGATTAATCACAACCCATCTTGTTATTCCACCAGTTATAAATTAATTTTATTTTGTTCCCTTATATACAGGCCTATATTTTTCTATTCTCTTAAGACTAACTACCGTATGTATTTGTAATCGATTGTAATATGTAATATCTGTAATTGTATAGGCCTATGTACCGTCCTATGTAATCGATTAATCCATCCTATGGAACCCATCTTTGTTATTCCATCTGTTATAAATTTTTATTTTCTTCCTTTATATACAGGCCTATATTTGTCTATATACTTCTAAGTCTAACTACCGTATGTATCTGTAATACAAAAATTAATGTATTAAAATAAAAGGAATACATCTATCAAATCTGAGATTTGCCAATGACATTGTACAAATGTTAGTTGTTTGATAAAGTGATGAGGAAGAAAATTTAATGAGCTCAACCACAAAAGTAAATATGATCTAAGCAGTGGCGTATCTAGAATTTGGCCTTAGGGAGGTCCGGTCGTGTCGGCTTTATATAAAATAAAAAAACATGTTTAGAATAATAATCAACATTACAATCTTCAACGTGGCTGAAAAACGTGTGATAACATCCTGAATTCAATCCCATTAAAATAAACGGTAATTATTGAAATATTGTTTACATGATACTTATTGACATTTTAAATTGAAAAATGATAAATTCAATTATAATAAAAAAAGGTAAACCAAGAAAGTTTTATAACAAAAAGTATACACTGTTTGAAAATTCAAAAATTTTTTAAAGTTTAATTCGCCTAGATTTTTTGGCCATTTCATTAACAACTCCTTCTGAGATCACTGAACTGATTTTCCTATATTTCATACGTATACGCAGATGCTGTGTTATAAGTCTGTTTGTATACTTAAAAAATAGTTACCACTATATTACCTTAAACAAATGAAAAAATAATTTAAAAAAAAACAACATGAAGAGATTAACAAAACTTCTTGTCAACTCTGAGTGGGGGGGTCTGGTCCCCCCCGTAAATACGCCCCTGGGTCTAAGAGCAAGTACCTGAAAAAACGTACCACCGTAGACTGGCGAACGGAAACCGAGCAGCCAAGAGAATTGAATCATTAGTACAACAGAATGGTCTTAGTCAAACCTTTCGTACTTTGATGTACTTAATGTGACATTTTCATCAGCGCGACTGATGTATATCAAACACAAAGTAAAATCTTTGTAAATGGTTTTATTAAATTGGTGCAATTTTAAATAGGCCAATATAAATAAGTATAGATAAGCGCGTCCTCGTGTGTGCATATTTATACACATAGATATTAACAATGACATCCTGCGTTAGTTAATACAAATTGCTACGTGTATATAAACTATATAAGCTGTGTACGATAGTACAGTATAGTTCTGCATATCTCGACGATAAGTTATATTTCATGTATTTCTAGTATATGTATATATGTACTGTATATTTGGGAGTATGTAAAATGTATACGCATGTGCGCGCTATGATGTTACAGCCCTTCGGTACGTTGGTTGGATTAAACGAGATTGAAACCAGAAGCTGTATGAAATATTTAATCGTCTTCAATAATAAATTATCCTAATAAACTGGATAAAACATCTTGCGTGAAGAAGCGAATTAATTTTCCCGAGAAGATACCTGCCATAGGGAAGAAACATTATTAAACATTGAAGACACTGATAACGGAAAGAAGATTACAAGTTAAACGTAAGAAAGCGGGAAGCCTTTTTTTCCCCTTCAGCGATGTGTATAATGTTTCTGCAAACGCTGATAATAAAATCTACACAGCTGCAGTAGAGATTTCTGTATTCTTTCATTCTGTCCTCAGTAAGAAAAACGTTTATACAATCTTACACCGCAGCGATATTTTGTTTGTTCTTGGTACATACCTTTCCACAACTCGAACCGTCATTTACAATTCGTTTCAACAGACCAAAATAATTTTAAGTTAGTCGCTAGTGAAGAAAATACATGACAGCTGAAATTAACAAGAGTGTGTAGTAACCTTCACGACTGTATCAGATTTTCAGCAACTCTCTTACAAGAAACAAGGATGTGGGTGAAAAAATAGTATATAAAATAGTGACCTTAGAGTGAACTTAGTATAGAAGTGAGTGCTGTATACTATCGAACTCATTAGAATGCAAACCGCAAGCGACGAATACGAAGTAAATGATTAAAGTTTAGAAGTATAATTAAAATTGGAAAATAAGAAAGGACGCGGAAAGCAAACAACTTTAAGCAGAATTAGTTAAACGAATAGAAGAATAAAAGACCTATAATAAAGTAGTAATAAAACGAGGTAAGATAATAATAACAATAAAATTAATCTATAGCTAAGGCTCTCACGGCCGGTATCAACTGTGTTAGAATGTAATTGACTTGTCTCTGGGCTATGGTCCATTCCTGTCGCTATTAACCGACGTTTCGGCCTCTCCTCTAGAAGCCATCTTCAGTGTGAGAACGATTCGGCTTAACAGTTAAACACAGTTTTGCCACAATACTGTTCGTAGTGAACCACGGCCTGATAGCCCGGAGACAAGTCAAGTATATTCTAACACAGAACTAATACTACTTCGGCCAGAAGGATAACAGCCTCAAGCCTTTGATATAACAATTCCCCACACTGTCTCTGTGCACCAACTGCACCGTTATTAAGATGTGATTACCATTTTGAGCCCACGGTGCCGCTGTGGCAAAAGACCACAATGCTGTGGTTAACTGGTGAAGACCCTGTTCCTCATATAGAAGGACACGAATATTATTCAACGTGAATTCCGCGGAAGCGGCATTGCAGGATCAGTGAGCTCACACCCTATGGCAAGCGGGATGATCATCCAGATCTTACCGCCAGGGGCGTATTTACGGGGGAGACGAACGAGACCGAACCCCGTAACGTTATCTTCTTTTACAAACTCTATAAAACGAAAATCCGTTTTAAAACTAAAGTAATTGATATAAACCCTGAAAGCTTCTTCGATATTACTTGTCCGTGTTATGGTGGTTTTTACCAGTTTATATCGCAACACGTTATTCTCGATTCCATGAACGATTTATCGAACGTGAAAGATGCAGAAACGTTTTTAAACAAATAACACCAAAAGGCAACGTTTCTTAATCTGTTATTATCTTTATGATATAAAAACGTAAGATTATGTTTAATCTTCTTATTGTGTATTTGTGTTGATGTTGCGATAAGCTTTTCGTTTAAAACGGATAAAATCAAAGAATTCTTTTCGCAATCCTACTTAGTCAGAACCGTTTTCTTTACCACGTCAGAACTATCGAACCAAAGTGACTTGTGTTTACTTTTGTTACAATTTTTTCTAATCGGACCGTTTTTTGTGATTACCTTTTTGAGCCCACGTTGCCGCTGTGTCAAAAGACCACAATGCTGTGGTTAACTGGTGAAGACCCGTGACAGTTCCCGATTCGTTCTTATACTAAAGATGACCTCCAGCGCAGAGGGCGAAACGCCTGTTATTATCCGCAGGTGTGGACCACGGCCTGATAGCCCAGAGACATGTCAATTACATTCTAACAACAATAAGCCTTCAGTTTAGGCTTCTCATTAATACACCAGTACGTTTTCATATGGCTACACTAAATCAACGAGAAATCAAAGAGAATAGGCTATGTAAATGTAAGCTAACTTCGTTTATTATTGTGATGAAAGCTTACGTACTGATGAATGTTTCTGTGACTTTCCGTCGACGAATAAACATAATTTTTAAAACATTTCTATCGACGTTTCGATAATATTATTAATCCATAATTACGTTTATAATAATTTAATGGCTTCTAAAATTAGCATAAAATGTTTTATAAACCCATAGTATATCCTATCCTAACAAATTCGTTTACAACCAAATTCAGATGCATGTTTCAATATTACTTATTCACAAATATTGACAAACGTTTTATTTTACAAACACTTTTGCCTGCCGACAAAACACTTTTTATTTACTTTGTGTTTTGTAAGGACAATATAGGCACCTGTCTTATTAGTGACTTATATTATTACCTATAGCCCTATATTTCAATTATACGCCGACATAGTCGCTATTCGTCTAAAAAAATTCAATGATCATCAGATGACAGTGATTGATCGTTAATATTCGTTTTTAAAATTATGGCTAGAGTTGATACTTTCCGGCGCCTAGGGAGTTGACTTTTTTACAGTTTCAACGGTAGATTTCGTACTTAAGATGGCTTATAGCCCTGGTTTCAGAATAGGTTATCAATTCATCGTGATTTAAGATTGTCTTGTTTTTTCTGTTCGTCTAATAACAATTATAATTAGCCTATTATTGTTTTCAATCAAGTTTTCAGTTTTATTTTAAATAACAGTCTAAGAGTTTCTTAAGTTTTTCGGCCGTTTTTCTGTACAAAACAGAATTCAAAAACCTTATAATTTTTTCTTACTAAACAATTTCTTAGTCTAGTTTATGTAGGCCTAAATAAATTGAACGAACAAACCAGCCTCACATTTGAAACAATTCGGTTTCATTTGAAGCAAATAAATTTGTAAAGATGTATTAACCTATTATGAAAAAGAAAATGCATACGTATTTATTCAGAAACAGATACCACAATAATAGTTTGAGATTTTGTTTCGCAAAATCGTTAAATACAAGGTTTTGGACCGTCTTTTTTTGCGTTTCCTGCAGTTATTAAATGTAAACTTAGTAATTTTGTCAGCAAATTAGTAGAAATGTGCAAAATTTTGAATCGCAAGTTAAGTTTTTACACTAAGTCTTTTAGTATCCACAATTAGCAAAAGACGCAGATTAGATAATATTAGACTGGAAAACAAATGAAAAACGAATTTATGTTGTCCTAAATTAAGATGGAAAGACACGTTCGCGACAGGACACAGTCTTAAATGCGAAGAGGAAAAGGGGGAAGAAGAATAAAATAAAGAAAAAAATCTAACTATTTTTACTTGTATTGGAATTATGAAAAGTACGTAATTATAACAACTGTGTTTAGTTGCATTTTGCTTTACGTAATATTTATTATTATTATTATTTTTTCTTCTCTTAACCAAATGACGTCGCTCAGTGACACCCGTGTGTCTGCGGTAAACAATGAAGTCTATATGGTGGGGCGCAAGTAGTTGTATAAACCAACGTAAGACTACGTGTTTCTGTTCAACCCATAAAACCGAAAATCATTTACGCGTAAAGAGCTAAGCATTACTCGAATTTTTAGTCACTGAATATTTTATTAACATTTATGTATTATGTGTGTGTTTCCTTCTTCTTCTTCTTCTTCTTCTTCTTCTTCTTCTTCTTCTTCTTCTTCTTCTTCTTCTTCTTCTTCTTCTTCGTCTTCTTCCTATTATTTTTCTTCTTTACCCCCTGAACGCAGTGATCACCAAGGGAAGGGGAGAAATTTTTTAATGTAACAACTTAGGCTTCAAGTATTGGAACACATTTCCTTTTTATATTTTACAACGGTAATATTATAATAGTCTAAAGCTTTTACGTTGCTTGTTGCGTGTGTTTCTATGTTTGAAGAAAATCAAGATACGTCCAATGCTCGAGAACGCGCATAACAAATAATGCTATGTGAGCGTAAGGCACAAGTAGGTCTAAGCCGTGGTATTGTGGTAAACGTAGCGGCCTGCTAAGAGCTAGGTCCGGGGTAATAAGGATGCTGCCAGGAGACAAAGAATGTAAAGTTTTCTTCGGTATAAGATTAGTTATATTAAATAACTAAATATTGAACTAAAAATAGGCCTATATTAAGTCGAATAATTATATTCATATTTTTATTAAATAAAATGTAATTGTTTCCAATTACAAAGAGAATCGTTTAACTTTAATCCACATACATTTATGAAACATTTGAACGTAGGCTATCAAATTAGTTGAACTTAAGCATAGCTGTTTAAAAATAATAGCGCATGTAAACATATGCCTACGCACGGATACGTGTACACGTGTTTAATACTTGTGTTACGTTTACAGGAATATTATACAAAAGTATAGGCCTATTCACGTTGTGTAAGTAAATTATGGCCTACTTACAGCATAAGTGACCCACTGGGACATCAAAGTTGGTCACTAATGGTTTAGATTATTCTATAACTGTCTGGTTCTTCTTCTTATTGCTATAGTTACATTACTCTAAACCCGAAATCTCAGTTAACTTATTTGTTATTTTTTTATAATATTTTGTCTGTAAAATCTCATAACCCATAATTCCAATTATGCTCTTTTCCTGACAATTGACAAGTGTAATAAAACTGAATACGAGATTTGATCGAAAAGTTCATGCAGTTCTTGATTATTTTAAAAATTATGCCTTCATTCATCGACATTTACACTGTCCCCTTCAAAGTAGTCTCAGTGGAATGTAACACGATTAAGCCAGCCGTTTTCCAGTCTTCAATATGTTTCAAGCACGCACTTTTTTGGTACAGCCTTCAGCTCGTCTAGCGATTTTCGTTTTACGTCTTCAACGGTCGCGAAACGTTGTCCTTTCGTAGAAATTATCACTATTGGGAGGAGAAAAGATCGCGTTGAGACACATATGGTGAATACCGCAGTTGCCGTGTCGTCATTATGACGTCTTCTTTTGCCTAGCCTGGCAAAATTCTTTACAAGCAATGACGGCGTCCAGGCGCATTATTGGGCTGCAATTTTCATAAATTATTCTTCCGTAAATCTGACCGTTTTCTACAAATAGCTTCATAGAAATGATGCAATATGTCCGAATAGTGCTGTTTATTTAACACTGCGCCTAGCGATGAAATTTCGTGGAACACAGAAACATAATCTTCATCTGACAAACACGATCTTCAACTCATTTAAGGCAGTCTTTGAAGCTTGTAAACCGCTTGTTCGCGCACAACCTTTCTGAACACGTTTACCAGGACAGAGCAGTTTATCTCACAGTTTACACAAAATTTAATCCATGTTCTTCAATCTTTCATTGTAGAATGACAAAAAAACGCCTAATATAGGCCTACCTAAGGACGACTTACTCAATTAGCTATGAAATCTAAACTATGCATAAAATAGAGCTAAAAGTTTAGACGATTGTCACCAACATGTGTACCAACATAACATAAAACAGTTTTTTAATCGGACACATGTAGCAGTGGGAATTACAAAATTGCACGAACTTTTTGATAAAACATCGTATACACCTTAAAAATTAAGATCGCGTAAAGTACGCCTACAACGATATAACCATCAAAGGATTCACAGATTTTATATAGGCCTACCTGGAGATAAAACTTCATAAAACTGTAGCACGAGAGAAAATGATCAGTACGAAAATCAACAGTGCTAGCAAAATCATAAGTGCCCTGAATCCTGTACTTCGGCAGAAAAGTATACGACCGAAGATCAAGATGAACATCTACAAACAAAGTGAAGAGTACATTCATGTACGGCTGTGAAGTGCAGCAGATAAATGCGAAAATTTAGATGAAACTATTGTCTACAGAAATAGACTTCCTCATACGATCAGCTAGAAAAATCGACACTTGCAAGAACTCGAGATTAAGACATTCGACGACGAGTAGCCTACACAAAGAAAAAAAAAATAACAAAAGGCATGTAGAAGAAACAGAGAACATCGAAGAAACACAGGCGTACAGAAAAAGTAACTGATATTTACGGACATGGAAGTAGAATGGGGATGGTTGATTTACAAAATCATTATGCAATGGTTACCAACAGATAGAACAAAGATAAGGAAAAGGAACCTCGAGATACGTGTGAAAAGGAATCACCGAATCTATGTCAGAGACAGATAGATCCCACAAAGAGAGAGAGAGAGAGATAGAGAGAGAGAGAGAGAGAGAGAGAGAGAGAGAGAGAGAGAGAGAGAGAGAGAGTGAATAAGAAGATTGGAGAATATGGAGGCTGTGAGCAGGAAGCTGATCTCATTCGCTGTAGAACCGGGTTGATGATGATAAGTTCTCTTTCTTCTATACTTGGTAGCCTGTATTCCGTAGAGTAATGACACGGTATCCCACTTTTCCTCGTCGTCTCAAGCTTCTACGACCGCTCGGCTTGTATCGTTGCAGTTTCCAAGATAATCCGACATCGCTACTTGTCCAGATTTTCAAACCAGGTTCTTTTAAATTATTTCACTTATTATAGATATATGCTAAATATAGGCCTACTCAACTTGGCACAGATATCCACCACTTAGGCTATCAGATTATCCTCACAACCACGATGTCGTCTCAACGGCGTACAGGCCTATTTATCCGAGCGTTTGTTCAAAAATTAAGATTCAGTACCATATTAAAGTGGTGACTCAACTACAGTTATGTACATAAATCTTCGCCGCAGTAAACTGATGTAGCAATTTACTATTTGCTTTCTTAAATTCTTTATCCCTTATTAACGTCAGTAATTATCTAATTTTTTTGTAAATATTCTCTCACAATGGTAGTAAATGGCAAAGCCAAATAATTAAAATTACTTGCTAATTCAAAAGTATCTTGTGTTTTTTTTCACATTGTTATAACTTTTTACGAATTGTTATAAAAAAGCAATCAGTTTTAAATATATGACATAATAATTCGCAGTCAAGTAATTCTTTAGTTCTTTCTCAGAAGTGATTTCTTACCTGAAACAAAAAGAGGAAATAGAAGCGAAAGGGAGAAAAAGAAGAAAACAATTGAACAGCTAAAGAGCAACCGACACAAGGCTTTGCAAGCCGGGAGGGTGAACTGCTCAATAGGCCTATATTATGGTACAGTGAACTAGAGAAGAGTTCCTCGGGAGAAAATGAGAACGCCTGGTGGTAAAGAAGAAGGAGGAGGAGGAGGAGCAGCAGAAGAAAAAGAAGACGAAGCAGAAGAAGAAGAAGAAGACGAAGACGAAGAAGAAGACAAAGAAGAAGAAGAAAAAGAAGTGTCGTTAGTTGAAGAAGAAGAAGAAGAAGAGATAAGTAAAACATAAGACGCACGAAAATGAAGAAGAAGATATTTATCATTACAGTTGTTAATATTATACCGTATAGTTAAAACACATCCACGCCTGTTTTAAAACGTTTTTCGAAGCCTTTCGATCCACAAACTGAGTTTCCATTCTTTATCATTTGCTCGTTTCAGTATTATATTACAAGAAAGAGGCAGTTTACAGATCTCCCATGTTATCGTGTCTGATTATTCATTTACCCTATGACCTTCCTTAATTTTTGTTCTTTTATTAGTGGTGGATCTCAACGTAACAGTGTCAGAATCGTTACCGCTCCGAACAAAATATTTTGTTACGCCATCGTGTTCTTTATATAGGCCTACTACAGAAACGAATGTATAACATGCATTGTTAAAGAAAATATATTCTAGTATAATATTAGCTTGAACTAATGTGAACAATGTAGCAGAAAACATCTTTCATATTTCTCACTATTACGCTCTACTGCAGGTTAATTATAAAACTACCATTTATAAAAACACACACACAGCCGTCCGTAGTAGCGATAAACTGAATAGAGATTAAACACCGTTCATGCAGTATGTTATTACATAACTCACCTAGGCGAAAGAATCCATAGGCCTACAGGAGTAACAATAACCATTCCTCTCATGCCACTTTATATAGTATATAATCGTATGCACAGAGAAAATTTACCTTTAAAACTACTGGACCACAGTCGTTATTTAACTGAATTTATAATATGCGTACAATATATATGATCATGCGTTCAATGAAAAGCGCATTCGTAATTCAATTAGTTTACGTAATTCATTTCGTAATTCGTAGGTCTATGGTTTTACACAACCACGAAAAGATCGTCGCTTTGTAAACAGTAGGCCTAATGTCCGATACAAGTTGTTAGACCTAATATAAGAAGAAGAAAATATAAGAAACATGCCTACGTAAAACGTAAAAAGATGTAAGCTAAATAGTCTTCTTCTTCTTCTTCTTCTTCTTCTTCTTCTTCTTCTTCTTCTCGTCGTCGTCCTCCTCCTCCTCCTTCTCCTCCTCCTCATCCTTCTTCCTTTTATTCTTCACTTCACGGATTAGGCTGCAGTTGACCTGTTAAGGAACCCAGCTTCTCCTCGGTCAACCAACATCCTTTTTCCATTAGGTTCATGTTTCAAGGCTGCCACTGGTAATCGGTTAGGCCTCTTTGGCATGCGATCCAAGTGTTGGCACCATCTCCACTGGATCCTCTTTAATCTTCTTACGCACAGATTAGATTTTTAGTACTTGTCTAATATCTCCGTTCCTCTTCTTATCCGGATAATAGGCCTACTGTGTGCTCCTTAAAAACTTCATTTCAGCCGCTTGAATTTTCTTTCAAAGACAAAGAATGTCATACGACTGTTTTCATTAAGTAGGCTAAGTGACAAATTTACACACTCGCGCGCGTGCTGAAACATGTGTTATCGTGAACATGTGTTTCAGAAAACTAAGTAGGCCCTACGCAAAAGTAAAAAAATGTTAGACCTCTTGCGAGCATCGAACACTAAAACTAGCATAATTTTGAAATGATAAGACCACAAAGTACTAAAGAAAACGAGAAAAAGAGAAAACATGTAGGCTATTAGTTGAAGAAGAAAATTACAAACATAAGTAAAACAATAAATTAAAATATACATTAAAATGCAGCCTAGAAGAAGAAAAAGAAGATCATTATGGTTGTTCTCATCAACTCTGCCATTAATTTATACACACGCACATCATACATATAAGCGTGAGTTGTAGGCCCTTATGTGTGAAACATAGCCTATTTTTAATACTTGTGTTTCAAAATAGCTTACTCAAGTACGTAGACAAAAATTGTTTTGTTATGCCTCTTATGAGCATTGAACACTAGACGCTAGCATTAAATTCACAAAGGAGAAGAACAAAGATAAATCAATGACATACGAGAAGATCAGGGGACACCTATATTAGTTGAAGAACAATAAAATAATAGATAGGCTATAAATCGTAAAAAGATAGAAGAAGAATATCAAATATGTTATCAAATTTTATTTAAATATCGCGTCGTATTTCAGCGATAACATATAGCCTATGCTTACTTGTATTTCAAGTATATATACTTATATGTAGGTCTAACTAGAGGAAAAGAAAAATGTTAGGTCTCTTGTGGGCATCGAACACTAGTTTATATACGCTCGCATTAAACTTTACTCCGGCAGACACTAAACTAATTTCCTGTAACGCGTTTGTCACAAAACTAATCATATTTAAACTTATCTACTGTGTTAGTTAACCAGAAGTAAGTCAGTAGCTGAAATTATTATAAACATCTATTCTCGTAGCCTGTCACACGAGGCGTTTCCGCAGCCTACGGTAGGGTATGTGATACAGTATTGTTAGGCCTAAAATTCATCATTCGAAGAAGTGGAAATCATGGCTAGTCAAAAGTACGGCTGTCTTATGTCTTAAACTACCCAACCGACTTAAACAATTGAAAGTAGGTAGGCCTATATGTTGATCTAGGCCTACTTGGTATTGAAGGAAAACACGCGTTCGCGTATAGATAGATAGACAAGTAGATATAGGCTATGTGTTACCAAACACTGGCTACCTTTCGAGAAAAAATTAAAACTTGCTGCGCAAATAAGTATTTTTTACTTTGAATATGTATATGCGTAGGCCAACAATTAATTACCAAAAAAATACTTTATAATTCTTGAATATTTTAAATATATCCTGATATGAAAATATATTATTGAAAAGCTTACGCGTTAATAAAAACTATATATTATTAAAACTTTATTTTTTGAACGTTAAAAGTCAATATTAGAGTATTGAAAGAAGCCAGCCAGAAAATTTCTTTATCAGGATGTAGACATTCACTATCATAAGAAAGTTCTTTATTAGGCCTATATTCGGACATCGCCATTGGAACACGATTCTCAAAATATTCATCTGCGAGTTTTGAGTCGTAAATAGCCATACTTATTTTCTTAACATCTGATAGCTCGTGATTGACAGTCGTGCGACCACTTGTTAACCTAATTTCGCAGACAAAAAAGTATACTGATAATTTTCACTTCCAGACTTCGAGGTAAGCTTCAGCAAATTGAGTAACTCTCGCAGCCGTTTTCGCGTGCACTTCTTTGTTTTTCCTTTCGCGCTTTCGTGTAACGATACGATAGAAGCACACGCGTACACGTATCGTATTAATACATCGGGAAAGGCTTGTTCATTTTCTATTGGCTGTGCGATTGTACGCAGATTTCTTGTAATATCATAATAGGCCTATAGCATATAGGTCTGCGTCTTTTCAAGCTAAGAAATTTGAAAGCAAGTAATTAATGATATTGTGACTTTTGATGTTAAAGTAATGTTATTGTTATCGCAATGCTATAGTAATGCTTTGCCATCTTATTTTCTTGTAGGCCTACGTTGACTTACAAGAGTTCAAGAGTTCCTCTCATATGTCTTAGTAAAAGTCGTAACATAGGCTATACCTAGATATTTTTCTAACCCTACAAGCCTCAGCTAGCACAGAAGATAATTTTCAATTCCAAATACTGTTCCAGTAAATTATGTAACCGCTTTAATAGCCGGGATTTTTCCTTCCGCGGGCTCGTCGAGGTACGAAAGAGATGCGACCAGGCATCGAAACAAGGCTCGAAAAGGCTTAAAGAATTTTCTGTACCGGTAATTTTATACTAAGCTATCTAAAGTAAATTCCCCTTTTTAAACTGAGTCTATCCAAAGAATGTCATCCGATTGTTTTCTTAAGAAAGTGACAAATTAAACACAAGCACGTGCGCGCTGTAGTTTGTATCCACGAACAAGTGTTTCAGAAGACTAAATACGCAAAACAAAAAAAAAACGTTAGGCCTTTTGCGAGCGTGCTAATGCCAAAGATAATTACCATTTCTTATTACGAACACGGAAATAAGAAGCAGAAAGAGGATTGGAAAAACATAATAAACTACTCCGTAAGAAAAAGATTGACGTGATACGAATAGGCTATGTCGGAACGGCATAGGAACAGAATGAATAGCAACAGTTAAGGATGGAAATAACCAGTGCTGACAACCGATTTTATTTTCTTGTTGTAGGCTATTGGCTTCCAGATCAAGAGTTTCTCTCATTTGATTTTGTGAAAGCGTCACGTAGAGATTTTCTCTTCCTTTTTGAAAGCCTCAGTCCTTTGTTATTCTATGGAATCTTATACATTATATTCCTTAAAAAATCTATAATACTTTCAACGATTCCGATAGGCTATAAAATTATTTTAAACTGAAGTATATTACAGGCCTTTACTAAAACATTAAACAAAAAACAAATTGCCGAAAATGAGAAAGGAACTTTACAATCGTCATTATACACGCACCCTAGCAAAAATGAAATAACGTATTGTGGTACAAATAATTTTCAATAATTTTATAATATTCTGTAATCTGTATAATGTAATAGTAACTTCTAATATTCTGTGTAATATGTGTAACCAAAGCGTTATTTTAATCATAGAACGGCTACGGGCATACCTGGAGCCTCGAAATCTGTATAATATTCTGTAGTTTTATAATATAGTATTCTGTATAATTTATAGTTATAGGCCTATAAAATCTGTACTCAACTAATACAAAATCCATGAACTCTTTTCCAGTGTTTTAAACGTAGTCCTAATAGCCTACGCTTACACTAGTAGGCCTGTATAAAAATAACGGCTTTATGAGATAAGATCTAAACACATACAAGGAAGTTTTCGAAATTAAGGTGTGGAATAAGGTGTCACATTTTCAATACTTAGGATGCGACTTTCCATAATATCAGAGTAACATCATGGTAGAAACGAACGCAATGAATATCACAGATGTCAGTACCTATCTATGCGGCATCATCAGAGTACGCCTACTATTACAAAACAATACTCCTCACGAAACGTGGCTCAAATTCTATTAAGTAGTGGCTGTTCAAACTCTGATATTGGACAAGAAAACTTTAATATAGGCTATATAAAATAAGTAAGTGTAGAAATAAAATCAGCGACAATAAACTGTTTGAGGAGATTGAAACGGGTGTCACTAAGAGGCCAAAAAAGAAATGAAAAATCAGAGTCATGCAGAACTAAGTAGCCTATTAAACGAACGCATAAGAAAATGGTAATTATAGTAAAGAAACGTATAAAGAATCAAATAGGTAGCTTTATCGAAATTAGTTAAAGAAAGTTTGGGAAATTAGTTCGTTCTCATAAACTCCAAGCAGAAGAAGTTTACGACGGCCTACAAGTGTATCCGCTTATGTAGATGGAAGAGTGTGAAAAGCCATTAACGACGAAGAATAAGGATGAAATTCGCTAAAGAGTGGAGTGTAAGCCTATAGAGGTTAACAGAGAATATGTAGGCCTATAGGTCTACAATAAAATATTTCCTTGCAACACAAATCGAAAGAAAATCAATAAAATAAACCTAAATAAAAAATTATAATCATCAAATTAGTTCTTCATTGTAAGCTCTAAGGCGTAAGAAAAAATTTACGTCGTTCTGTAAAGAGAAAATGGGACTCGTATAACTCCAAACAGGCGTCAGTACGTAATCCATAAAGGAAATAAGAAATAGCCATGTGATCTGTAGTTGATAAATAGGTATAGGCCTATAGATCTATGCATTTTGAGTGTTAAAGGTATTACGTTTAAAATGTAACGAGAAAGTATTTTAAAATTCATTTAAAAATAAAAACAATCTCTTGTGTTTTTACTTGTGAAACGTGTAATAGCCTATGATCTACCTAAAAATGCCTGGTTAATCTATAAAATCATTTCGATTATAATCTGAAAATTATTTTTGGTCTTTCTTATACCGTCACAGTTTTTAACTATATTTAGGCCTACGTAGCCTATTATATAAACTATTTCGGAAGTGACTTAAAAAAATATAGCCTAAGCCCATTACAATAAAGAAATATAGCCTAAGTCGGTTTATGTAGCTTTACACCATTTGCACTTAAGAAAATATCCAAACGCGTTTATCTACTTAAACGACGTACAAAAGCCTCACGTTAAAATAGAAAAGTAGCTCCAACTTTGTAGTGTTTACTTGCTCAACTGCTATGTGTCATGTTCCGGACGAGGCCTTTCAGTGTCTCTACCCTTATCAAGTCCTAAACCACGACCTAGTCCTAAGTCGTCGTGGTTTAGGACTTCATAATGGGGAAGACACTGAAAGGCCTCGTCCGGAACATGTCAAGTAGCAGTTCAGCAAGTAAACACGACAAAGTTGGAATTAGAGAGACTGCTAATTCAAACACCAAGATGAAGAAAAGTAGCTGGCATTCTTACACTTAGATAACTAGTTTTAACTGAAACTTATCTTTCATGGCCAAACAAAAAGCCTAAATAAAGACAAATTAAAAACATAATCAGTAAAAAGTAGATTAGCCTACGTAGACTTAAGTATAAATACATAATCTTTCACGTTCCTAGTAATATGTAGTAACTCTTCAAGTTTAATGCGGTAAGAATACACTTTATAGTTCACAATGAAATTGGGTTTCTTCAGTGCGTATCGTCGAAACTTTAGGCCTACATAGTAATAAATATGTTGTAATAATTATTTAATTATTATTATAATAATTAGCCTATTATTATATTTACGCTATATATTTTAGGTTATAACGCTATAATTTTAGGTTACTCAAATGGGAGTACGACATTGAACATAACAAACGAAATCGTGCGAGAAAGCGTCAAATAGATAGTTATTAGGCCTATAGTCAAAACTAAAACAGAAAAGCTTTAGTAGGCCTAGAACTAAAACGATGGTCGTCAGAGCGCATTAGGAACAAGGATATAAGGAGCAGAAAGGGAACTGGAAAACCATAATAAACTACTCCGTCAGAAAAAAATAACGTATTACGAATATATCGCGGAGTTATTGGTAAATCTACACAAGTCCACTCATGTGAATTTAAGAAAACTGAAATTAAATGTTTTCAAGTGCAATGATAAATAACAAAACTGATTTCCAAGGTTAATTTTTGTTATTAATAGTTTTTTTATTTGTTACATAGCTGCTAAAAAAATAAAAAAGAGAATGCATAATAGTCCTAAATGTCGGTTTTGAAACATCATTAAAACTTAGACTTGGGTAGTTTTAACACTAACCCCTCGATATTCGCACGTAGGCTTCTGCGGCCGGTGTCCATTATGATTTTGGATATCTTCTTCCGATACGAACTGCATCATATTACAATGAATAGGCTAAACTCATGTCTAGGCCTACGTAAGCCACATTGGGTACTCATTGTAATATGGGTGAAACGTTGTCATACAAGATATTTTTGACGCCGTTCATACCGGAAGAAGAATCGTACAGTAGCCTAATACGCATCTGTCGGAACGGCACATAACATAGATGATGAATAATAACAGTAAATGATGGAATCCCAGAAAAAGAAAAAGAACAGGTAGACTTTAAAAATGAAGTAGGCTACCTGGGCCTTAATGACAGGCCGAAAAGCGGAACTTTCTGAACGAAGATTGGGAAAAGAAGACGGATGGAAGTAGTGGCTGACAAGAGGAAGGTAGCGATAGCCGTACAGATCCGAATCTTTCACGAAATATCGAAAGGCCTACGGGCGAGCTAATATCGTTGTGTCGATATGATGTTATAGGCATAGGCCTACATCCTAATTGTATCTGTACACGAAACAATTAACAGTAAGATGTAGAGTACATTCGTAAAAGGTGTAATCCCGTATAGCCTATGACTTGAAAGAGTCTCAAATCGAAGTGAAATTTGGAAAAATGTATATGATAACAGATGAAAATATCAGAAAATTTGGCTATAGAGGTTGACGCGTACAATATAGAGTCATGTGAAGGGTAAACAGTTTGTATGGGTCAGACACGTACAAAGAATGTCATGGACAAGCATCAGAAGAAGTGTTGCGATGGAAGTCTGCACGAAAGAGGCGAAAAAATGATGAAGACCTATAAGCGGGTAAGTGCTCGTAGCTGTGCAGGAGACGTCTGCGAAATTCTAAAACAGAAGACGTTTAATCTTGTAACACAAAAGTTAAATATACAGGCCACTTATTTGTTTTTTACTTGTTTTTACATAGCCTAAATATGTAATTTATAAAATGTGTAATTCGTATATTCACACGCCTCGTGCGCGAGGCAAAGGAAACAGATGACTGGGCACGAACAGCCCAGATTTAACAAATTTTTTAAAAGGGATGCTACGCGAAGACTTTAGGATATCTAGACGTAACAATAGACTATCTAAGCTAAGTCGGAACGGTTATGAAACGCAGGACTAGTTTGTGTGACCGACGTGGATAATTCTGATCCGGAAAAAAATGACGAGAAACAACCAAAATAGAAATAGAGAACAAGAAGTACGCCTAGAAAATTGTTATTATACAGGCTACTATAGACAGATAGATAGATATATAGATAGATAGATAGACGTGCGTGCGTGCATGTGCGTAAGCTGGCGAGTGTGTGTCAAATGTCTGCGTCTTATTCCTGCTGAGTGGCGTTTGAATGAATTAGGCCATCGCAGAAGAAGAAAAGAAGAAACTGAGGCAGAGAAAAGACGTCACTAAAGATGTCAATCAAAACATGAACGAGAGAGAGGGAGAGAGACAGAGTGTGTGTGTGTCATTAAGTCGCGGATCAACCGGGAAACGGACACAGAAATATGAAACTATTAGAAATATAATAGTATAGAAATATAAAAGAATTAATAAGTTTTTAAATAAGAGCATCGGTAACAATCAGTAAGGTTATGAAACATACAATCAGTAAATGTAACAATGAGAAAATTTGGCCTCCGTAGGGCTGTAGCCTATTTAACATGCTATCCAATACACAGGCCTACTAGGTCTACCGTATAGGCCTATAAAACGTAGCAAGATACATAGAACAATGCTTATAAATTAAAACATAAACGTAACATTCTTTAGGCTACAAATGGCATGAAATACAGTTAATTTCACTGTTGCAGTATATTTATAATGCGTAGGTATACAACACCAATATAGAAGTAATTATAATACTACTAATTAATAGTATAATAATTAATTATCAAAATTAACTGTAAACAAAATTTTGAAGTTAATTAATAAATAGAGGATTTGATTTACCTAATATGTTTACAATTTTATTATTTCAAAAGTTGAAATAATTTAATTAATATAGCCTAGTTACTAAAACTAGGAATGAACGAATGAATTAATTAATTAACTAATTATCATTGTGTAGGCCTATTATATTACTATTATATTCATAATCATTTAATACGTTGCTTATAGACACTATTTCATGTCTAATTGTAGGGCATGTAAGTTGAAATTAACGGTGGAGTTAGGCTACTCGGAAAAGTTCCCCGCAAATAATACGAAAAGTAGGCCTAATATATGATTTATAAATAAAAGGTATTATAATTAATTTATACAGTTACTTATGTTACAGAAAATAATATTAGACAAAAGGTTAGGCCTATTCGCTGAGCAAGTTCATAAATAATATTAAAAAAAGTAAAAAGTAAAAAAAAAGAATAAATCGTGTTGGTTGGTATTCGTAATGAATCTCCCTAATGTAGGCCTATACGTTTTCTGTTAAAATTGAGTATAGGCCTAATAATTTATAATTAATATAAATTTATATTAATTCAGGATAACCATTCGTTAAATATAAACATTATCTCTTTTCGTAGGTTAGTGGGAAAAATTGACAATTAACACTATAGTCAGTCGGAAGCATTATCGACATAAATATAAAAAAATAAAAATTTGAAATAATAGTAAATTAATTTATAATTACTTTTATTGCTTATTAAATTACGAAAAATGTCAAAGGTATAGATTTCTCGTTAAAATAATTTCGTGAGCTATTTAAATATAAGCGTTAACTGTAGGCCTATTAAACTCTTTTTGAGAACATAAAATCTTGTCCGTTTGTATTTCATAATAACTAATGGGTGTTAATACATTTTCCTGTATGTTTTTCTTATAATAACTAATATTCAAGCTACATATGGTATAATTTGATGATTTGTTAAAGTTTTTTACGTCTTACGGATTAAACAGTAGTTCAATGCGAAAAAACGTAGCAGGATTAAATATAAATAGAAAAATCCATCAATATTGTTTGAAACATAAACTCCAATGTGTTTCACAAGAGAATATTAATATTAAGCAGTTGATATTAATGAGGAATTCAAAACTAGAGTGATTATCTAAGTGGCAATCCCGTAACAAATAAAGCTCTGTAAAATCGCTTTAATTTCTATTTTAAACGTATTTATTTTGTAATGTATGCGTGAGGATATTGTAAAAGATAGTATTTTTCAGATAAAAGCTGTAAAAGGTGGCATTGTTCGACAGGTTTCCAATTAAAAACGTGTTTAATATAGTTTGTATTAAAGTTTTATATATCGGCGTTCGGGGTTACGTGAGTTTAGGCATCGAGCGTTTGAGTACAGTGTGACTCCCACAAGAGTTCGCAGCGCTCTGGAGTGTATCTCACCCGGGCGGCATCCCCGCAGCGGGCGTGACGCCAGCGCGTCATCATTGGCCGACACCGTTTGACACATCCCCCGCGATTGGCCGGTGGGCGTACTCGTCGACGGCGCGAGGAGTGGCCCAACGTGCTTCCCCCAGTGCGCAATGCAATGCGTCACTGAGGATCAGATCTCTTATCAGTCGGCTCCCCGGTGACCAAGCACTCCGGAGACACTACGTACAGAGCGTACTACGCCAACCGTTCGACCCAATACTAACTACTTCATATATAGTATATACTATAATAACGTTTATTTAATTTTACTGACTGAACTCGACAGTGCTTCAAGTGTTTTTGTTGTTCAGTGCATCGGAGGTATTTCTCCCAAACGGACGGACACATGAAGAAATTTTTAAGGTGATTGTTTTTTTTTTCATTAAACTGACACACCGATCGGGACGGTATTATATTACATATTGTTTGGTGGTGGATCGGACGTTTAGCAAGAACAGTGCCGCGTGTAACATTTCCGTGTCTGTGACTGTTGTCGTTAGATGTTGTAGATACGCGGGGTTTGAGTCTCGGTCGCGCAGACGGCAGCAGCTGTGGAGTGCGGCTACTCTACGACGGCTTCCCCGTGGCCAGCGTCCCTCTCGCTCGAGTTGGACCCAGTGGTCGCGTGGGGACGCAAACTCTATCCGCCCCCTGGACGCAACGGCGGACTCATGTTCGGTCTGCACCATCACCACCAGGAGGCGGCCACCGCCGGCCTTCACCACCATCACCATCACCACCACCAGCCGCGCGGTCCGGTAACGGGTCTCAAGGAAGAGCCGCTGTCGACGTCCCAGCTGGCCGCCGCCAGGTCATGGATGCAGCCAGCCGTCGTCGACCAAACAAGGTAAGACTCCATCATCCACGTGTTGTTTACTATAAGCTCAGCCCGACATCTAGTGGGCATTCTGTGAATTCAGTAAACTTTCTAACAAACTGTAATTTTATAGGCCTACACGTATAAATGAAAAATTAATTAGACAACTTTAACCAATCGGAAGATAAATATATTTCATACACTTATATACAAATCAATCGAAAATGATAAATTGTTGGATCACTTTTACAGTCTGATAGATATTTTCACAGATCTGGTTCACATAAATTTTAATTAATACAAAGATGAGTTCTGAAAATATGATAAGTGATTGGACGTCGTTCGCTTATCTGATGTAACAGAAATGTGTGCAGCCTACAATTTTTAATTGACTCATAAATTAGCACTGAAATATGTAAAGTTGTTGGACGTCCTTCCTTTATGCGTTCTGTTACGAGAACACATAATTTAGATCTGTTTTAAAGTAGACACAATGTAATTGACACACATATGTATCAGATAATGTAACAAATCTTTGAGGCAAGATTTTTATAGATCTTGTTCGTTATGAGAAAAATGAATTTCTAATTTTCGATAATGAATACATATATTGCGCATAATTATGCTTTGAATTACTAAAAAATTTGCTTCTATTCGAGAGAGAAAACAAACACCGAAAAAGATAGAGAGAAAGCGAAAGGGTAGAGAGAGTGAGAGACAGAGATAAAGAGAGATAGCGTGTTTGCTTGATGGTCCTGGGCGGCTAGTTCTAATCACTGGTAGTGTTGCGAGTTGTCACACGGTTTCTGCATGTTTTAATTGTAGCCTATTTGTAATAATGAGGTGGTGGTAAAAATTACGAATTGATAAGATAACGTACAAACAAGATATTAACCTATCGTCGCGTCGCGTCGAACGGACATTAGAACTATTTCACAGGTCATGAAGTGAGTACCCTACAAATAGGCTATTACAAGAAAAGTATTCGCTCTTATTTTAGAATTTAAAGTGATGCAACCTGAGAATAATAAGTTTTATAAAACACGTTTTGGAAAGATATTTATACAGGATTTCGGTAGTAAATGCAGTCTCTAAGGAAAGCGTTTGGTCTACAGTAGGGACTACAAACTACTAAGTACATTACTTTTATAAAAACATTTCAAAGACATTTTTAATAGGAAATATCGACATCATAATTTTAGGAGCAATGCTATATGATAAGCAGTAATATGTTAATTATAAAATCAATACTATAAGATGCCTATATTTTTTAAGATAATTATTACAATGACAATAGATTAATACATCAGCCTATTGTTATGGACCTCAATGGGAGACCAATTCAATGTCATGTGAATAAGTCGTAATCGAATTTTTAAAAGTATTAAGTTTAAATTAAATGATTCTTGTAATTCAGATGCTGCTTTGAAAAAAATGTTTCGTTTATTAAAAAATAAATGCAGACCATAACCACATAATTTTACTATAAGTCTACAATATTAATTTAGGGTGATAATTTTACTATAGCCTATTTATTGTAGGATAATCCTAACGACTTTGCAAAACAATCTTTTTCACGCATGCGCAGAATAAACAAGATAAATGAACATTAACTAAAATGTTTTTGTATTCTAAACATTTGTATGAACATTTTTTACGCTTTTCTACTCGAATTGAAAAGCGATGTGAAGACAATCAATATTATTTAATTAATTTTAAAAGTGTAAAAGAGCTTGAAAATTAATAGGACAATTTTTTATTTTACGTTTTTTTTGTCGTCGTTTAGAAACATTAGGCTTAACTTATATAAAACAATTTTATTAGCTTTGATATAGGCCTATAAGTTGAAAGACTAAACTAATTTTTGGCAAGAAAAAAATACTGTAAGTCGCATGTACAGTAGGCTATAGTTCAAGTCTTGAAGTCAGAAAGGCAATTCACTAAAAAAAAAATATAACAATACGGTCCCTACTGCAGGCTACGTAGCCTACTTTTTTTTAGTTAATTAAGACACGACATCGCCACGAAATGACAAATTAATGTTTTTTTCACGCATGCGCAAAATAAACAAGATAAACAAGTGACGTAAATAAAACGAATACGAATTCGTAAAACTTCCTGCAACAGTTCAAGATAGCTTTAAAGGTTGAAGAGAGTAAATTAAATCAAGACATAGGCCTACGTAAACTGAAATTATTCGTGAGAAAGTTAACGATCATAAAAATTAAAGGTAGGCTATCTCGCAGTTTCGAGACCTATTTGTAAAATATTTTTTTAGAACCGCCGATGCGACTGATTAAGAATTATGAACGTCAAATGGGAGGTCACGCTAATTCACGTCAAAGAGTAAGTTACAATTAAATTTATATAACAGTAATAAGCTTAAATTAAAAGAATACTGTGATTCTAGGTTTAACAACATTTTTTGTATCATCTAGTATTAACGTTATTGGGAAGAGATATTTAATTGATATCAATTATTAAATTGATATTTAATTCGTTCATCAGAACTGTACATTCCACACAAAATTATTAGACTAACTTATTTATCGATGTGTTTTTTTTTTTAGGTATTCTTATTCTTCTTATTCTTAGCTAAGGTTTAATAAAATAATTAGCCTACACATGATCTTTCATTTTCTTTTCAGTCAGTGTTTTATTTTATTTCATTATAATACGGAAAAATTGGGTTGCTAATGAAGTAGACCTGGTTTTGCTGCGGATAGATTTCATTTTCCTTTGGCCGTCTAGTCTAGAGTAGCACAGAAACATTGCGCAATGTTTTGACAGCAGTAATCGAATGAAGAACGTATTTAACAATACTCGTTAAAAAAATGTTTATAGTCTAGTATCCATTCTTATTAGTGTATAACAATACTGTTTTTAAGTTTAAAAAGCGTCGTTCTCTTTAAACCAAACGTTTCGCCCGTACTACGATGAGGCATCCTCAGTCTCAGTCGAGCCAGTTTTGTTAACGAAACCCACGACAGTTTACGAGAGAGATTAGAGTCTCCTGGTGTACACTTTACGTTTAACATGCTTGACAAACTTTTTTTCTGTCATTTTCCGTTATTAATAATCATTAACCGTAGCCTAATTAGAAACAAAAAATATTTGTGGGTTTAACATGTACTTAAATTTAGAGCCTAAAGCAAAAGTATGCCTACACGATAATTTCACTATGAGATTTTACTTAGAATTTTCAAAAACAAAATCAGGCTACCATTTAGGCCTACACAAAAATTTATTTAACAGTAGGGTAATAGGTTTAATAATATTATTATCATTATGTTTATTATTGTTATAGCCTATATTATTATTGTTTTTATGAATAAACAATTATTTCATTATTTCAATTATTAGCCTATGTGATAGTCTGTTTAATAAACAAAAATGCAACAAATAAATAGACTATATTATATGGCCTAAATGTAGCCTATTCTTGTCAATTTTAAGAGTCTGCGAGCTTCCTATAATTTCATTTTACAGGTAAATTATTTTATAGCCTACAAGGTATTTTAAACAACAAAACAGGCTATAGGCCTACGCTTATGACAGCGTCCTAGTTTTGTACTTTCGAATTGTCTTACAGTAGAGGCAGGGTAGGTTGTCAGCTTGAGTAGCCGTCCGGTACACAAGGAAGACAGTGTGGCCAGCACTACGCCTCTGACCTATATACAACGTATTAACAATATTTAATAGAAAGGATATTCCGAGAAATCCTTTTAAAGAGTCTTTTTTTATGTAGCCTAGACAATTTTTTTGCGTAAAAATTTGATGACATGCAAAAACATTCCACTTTTTCCATACTGGTAAGATCTATGAAATAGTAGGCCTAAATGAAAAGATTTTAAGAATTTAATTGCAAAATATTTCAATAGCATTGGTTATAGAAAATTTGGATCGCATTTCATTATTGACAATTTCAGATTTGTCATTAAAGTAAAAACAAAAATCAGATAATTTTCTAGTAAAATCGTTCAAGTTAATTCGGTTGTAATAAACGATCATTTTAGAAGTAAGTCATCTTAAATTTATTGTTTAAACTGTAGGATGTAGCCTATCATTACAAACATTATTTGCTTCAGGCGATGCGTTTCTGCAGTGAAAGTAGGTTTTCAATTACTACATTAGGCCTATTTAATAAGAATGATATTAATTTTATTGATAGCACTATCGAGTAAAAAGATCTTGTTATCTTTAAAAATAATCATTATAATTGATTATGAAAAGTTATTCATAAAATTTTTAAGATGGCACGATCTTAAAACCGCGTTTAATTTAAGTTACTGGTTAATTCTTATAGGCTAAATTAAATATAGAATAACTAACCACGAAAAAACCCTATACACTACATTATACGCCTAATCAACTTTAATGCTGTGTAATTAACCACACGCATAATATTGTTTATCCAGCGTTTAAAGACTAGTCGTAGATTAATCACTAGTTGGTTTAAAATTTATGTAATAATTTAACCGTTAATAGAAACATTAAAATAGTGTTTAGCTAACTTTATTATTGAATTATGGATTCTCTACAAATAACTCAATTGCTATCCTCTTGTCGAATCAGCCCCGATAAGCACTTTTGAGCGATTCAGCTCTTCACCGTCGATGACGAGCTGAGATGAATCACTTCTAGCCAGTTAGCAGCCACACAAATTATTCAGTGAACTATAAGTTGAATTCTTCATATGCAGAATTTAAAAGAGAAAAGTAAAAATGAGTAATTATGGTGTGTAAATGAAAAACCCCAGTTTCTCTGGGTTAAAGTAATCCAATTGCCGAGTTCGTGTCCTTTACTTAGTACATATTCATATGTTTACAGTGATTGATTCTTCATATCAAAATTTAAAAAAAAAAGAGAAGCGAACTTAGTCACTACTAACTAGAATAAAAAAACATCGTTTTATATACACAAGAAATTGGTAACCGTCTTTAGAACAGAAGAATCCTAAAATGTTACAAATAATGATAACGCAAAAAATATTTTATTACTGAATAGTTAGAGTGCGGGAAACAAAGTCAGATAAGACGCTACTTAAGTCTACAACGCACTAATTAAGAGACAATTTTTTTAACATTTATTTATGCAATGTGTTAGTACATAACAACTGCAATTGTTGGCACGGAGACGGAGAGTTCTAGTTCTAGTTACAGTATTGAAACGGAGTCCAAAGACTAGTTCTCTGTACGAATAAAAGACAAATTAGTATCGTCACCTGCTTAGATGGATCTTTCATCTGCTTAAAGGAGACAAAGGATTGTCAATCTACTTTTGTAACGTCCGGTAGCCTTTATCTATTCAGGATCGGAAACAAAGCGAATAGGTATTAGGTATTCCATGGATATACCTAATTGGTAAAAAACAATAATCTGTACTCCTATAGGCCTATAGGCCTAGTAAGTAGATTTCTGTGTATGCGTGCGTGCGAGTGCGCGAGAGAGACGCCCAATGCCACGGAATACTTTTATCGCTTGGAAGAAAGAGGATTTATCTAAACCGCCTGAATATAACTATTTCATAAGTTAAAATTAAAAGTTTTGAGGGTGTACAGTCTCTGTCTAATTGCGGATTTTCTTCCGTACGTTTCATCTGGACTTATTTTCAGCAACGTACAAAGAGGCATAACTTCCTTCGTCCACATAGTAACCGACTCAAAGTTGAATATGAAATCGGATCGCAACTTTGTAGCCTACACACTTTGAAATTTAACTTAACGCGATTCCAGTCGTGAGAGTTTGCTAACTGTTAGATCTAGAAGAAAGGTCTAATAATTTTTTATACAAGCAGAAGTATAGTTCTACGTCCCTTATATGGGACTATGAGCATTTTTGCTTTTATGTGAGCATATTTCTGAAACTTTTACGAGGATATTTTTACGGCAGTAAAGATATTTTTAAAGACACAGCTATGTCGCCTGTGGTATAATCTTCCGATTTATTTACTGTTATAATAATCAACAGAATATTGTATCCAATACATTATATGATATTATATATAATATATGACATTATATATATTACATATAATATAACCCTATAATAATCAGTGGAATATTACATTCTAAATATACACTACACAAATCACTATAACATGATGGTAACCACTCTGCGAATACACCTCGGCTAACCTAATGGCGACAACTCGTTAGCTTCTTTTAAAGCTATTGTTGTCTCTTTTTAATAGCGTTTCCTGCAGCGGGTTTTCGTGATCTACTTCAGCACTGCGGGAATTTGTGACTTTTTATGGGTATTATCTTGCACTAAAACCGTGAAAAGCGTTGATCTGAAACGGTGCGCCGATTCTCTCTCATTCCCACGATTCATTTCGATTAACATCTTTGAATTATGCATACGTTAAATGGTCTAGCATAATCCATTGCTACGTTAAATCCAATCAACCCAGTGTCAAAGGTCCATCCATGATTTTGTACTACACAACATGATTTTATTTTCTAGAATGATTGTTAAATCACAATTTTGTTCACTTAACCATTGTTTGATTACAAAAAAAAACCTAAGAAAAAACAAAACATACAAACAAAAATTAATATTTTACTATACAACTGTATTTAAAAATAAAAAAGACACTAAAAGTATTTGTGGAAATGTTTAAATTACGCACATGTGCGTTACACGTGAATATTTTATAAACAGTATATTATTTTACATTAAAACTGTTCGTTAGTAGACATCAGAATGCACAGGATTGTACAAACCCCAATACATCCACTATCATTACATATCGAACGGAAATTTATCTGCACAGTATGTGATTATTTTTGTCGAATATTTCTCTTCATTCACAGTTATCGCAAGCCTCCTCATCTTGAGTCGAGCCCGTCCAAAATCACCCTTCATTGAATCTTCGAAACCTAATTTCCGATGGTAGGTTACCACCACTATATGGAGTACTTGGTTGGTACATTAGACCTACCATGGCATTTTTGTGAGTGCGGGCGGAAAGAATCCACCTGTTACATTACATGAATAACATCACCAAAAACATACAATTCACACTTGAAATAGAGTCAGACAACGCCATAAATTTTCTGGGCTTAACCTTTATGAAACATAATAATAAATTTCAATACAGAATATACAGAAAACCCACCACAACTGATGGTGTTATACATGCTGATTCTTTCCACCCGCACTCACAAAAAATGGCCGCATTCAATAGTATGATACACAGACTATACAGCGTACCTTTAGATCGCGCAAACCACAAAGAAGAAATAGATATAATTAAACACATTGCAATTATGAACGGTTACCGCAGTTCACTAGTTGCTTAGACACAAACGCAGAACTAACAACCCTCACCGTGTCACGACGAACTCAATATATATGGCGGTTGATTATACTAACAACTTTTCAATGCTCATTAGAAACACTTTTAAAAAACATAACATCCACATCACTTTTAGAACAAACAACAATATCCGTAAAATGCTAAATAATGCCACACGTACATCAATTGAAAAAAGAACGGGTGTATACAAAATGATGTGTGATGACTGCAACATGCATTACATTGGTCAGACTGGCAGGAGCTTTTTCGAAAGATATAAAGAACACATACCCACGAGCATTTCAAATATAAATAAATCAAACTACGCTAAACATCTCGTCTCATTGAATCATAATTACACAAATTTTGAGGCAAATTGCAAACCCTTACACATTTGCAAAAAGGGACGATATATAGATGCGGTAGAAGAGTTCGAAATTTACCGAGCCTTCAGAAATAATCCCAATAATATATTAAACGAACAATTGGCATTTAAGTCGCATACACTATATGATAAGATTATAGATAACATAGCCATAGAATACACGCCCCAACACAACAATAGATAGCATGAAAACTCCAATAAACTGTGCAGTACGTCGCTAGCCAGTATTGAGTGCGCACTCACATCCGCGTACGTCGCTGTGTTTGTGGAATATATACTTAAATGTCTTTTAGTGTAACTTTTAATGTTTTAACGAAGTCTTAACCGACGAATTTTTTAATCTCTGATGATGGATTAACATAATCCGAAACGCGTAAGAAGACAAAGAAGACAAAATTAAGCGGTCACATAGACGGATTAAGGTAAAAAACTTTAAATTTTAATTATTCTATTAAAAACTAAGTAAGCCTGTAGGCCTACAAAAATATTAAAAAAATAGGAAACCAAATTGTCAGGTCAAAAAAATTAACACTACGCAACGGCCTCAAGAATTAACAAACTTTAAAATAAAAATATGAACTAAACAATTCCACTTACAATCCGTCGAGGAGATTCAGCACGCAGCATCAGCGCTACAACTTCAGCTTGTTAAACATTACATTTGCCATTCTTTTACTTGTTTACAAACCCACGTTTACGCTTTCCTTTCAATCTCTTTAATCTTCTACGTTTTCTTCTTTCTATCTGAAATAAGCAATGCTTCAGTTAGGGGGGTTCCTCCGGAATTCGTTGGTTTCCTCAAGATATTGTTAAAACATCGTCAATACAAATCCAACCCTATATTAAGTACTAAACAATTTAATATAAACTTGACTACAGTTGTATAACACTACCAATGATGTATTCTAAAAAATGTAATATATAAATCTGGAAAGTCACAGTTTTGGGGCAACGACAATGGGACGCCAAACGCTTCGTGACGGGTGTTGACAGTTGGACGAAATATAAAATACTCGTGTTAATCCGATTAACGTATGAGGTATAGGCTAACCATTAATTGGGATTTTCCTTTTCTTCATGGAAACTGCGAAATCTACTAGCCTACCATATGTCTTTTGTAACACTTTAAAAAGTGAGACAAAGATGGACAAAATAACGGATAACGATTTCGAAATTCAGTAGCCTATTATTGGACAGAGACTAATTTTTTGAATCGATTTAAATCTTTATCCTGTGTACCCGTAAGATGCAGAGATCCGGTCCCATCCGCCCAAATTTTATATGCCAATCTTGACTTTTCAAGTGGAACCAAAATGCTTTATCATACGACCTTGCTAATTTAAATTAATTTTGTTTTAATTAATCAGGAGAAGCGTAACACTGACAAATCGCGCTACAGCTTCGCAACTGGATTTCTCACCGTTTAGTCGCTTGTACACCGCTACGAATTGTCCTTTTATGTATGAACCCTTCTTAAATACATTTTACTTTACTTTCACGTTTTGGAATCATCATTTAGTATTCAAAGTAGAAATGAGTCTTTTCTTGAAGGTGAGGAATTTTAGTGCCGCAGACCTTGATGACCTGTAACTTACTCAGACTTGTACGCTATTTATTAACATAAGTCGTTAGACAGGAGAATTATGCCCTCCGGTTGAAAAAACAAGCCTATCCAAGTCTGATTTAATGACCATGTATAAATCGTTAAATAAGCGCGCCCACAATAGTATCATTATTTCTAAATTTTCTAGTTTTGGAGTTGAATTGAAAGTAGTTGAGGTTAATGAGTACACGATTATGAACGCTTCTGCACAATTTTATCGTCTACGTTGGTATCATTACAGACGATGAAGTGCACCAACAAAGTTATCGGGCATACTCGGCGTAGCCTACAGATAAACAGAACAGTTCAGTATTCGATCACAAACGTAATATAAGCTAAAATGAACTACACATATATTTAATATATTTTATATAAGCATCTGTGAATGTGTACAGACCTATGTGTAGAACATTTGCAATAATATAGCCTACTATATTTTTACAGGTCCTTATATGAATAATTGTTTTAACAATTTGTCTGGCTGACATGTCACAAGGATTTTAAAGTAATTTTTACACCTAGTTAACGGCTAACATACACAGTGTTAACGAGTAACGGATTTCGTAAAATAACTGGACAAAAAATTTGTTGGAGTGTATTACACTGCAAACAAAAAAATTTGTCACTGTTGTATTTACCAATAAACTGATAAAAACCCGTTCATCATTTATAGGCCTATTAAGGCGATATAAAAACATGTAGGCATATATTGAAAAATGGAGTAAAGACGTTTGTTAACTGTTATAACGACACACTCTGAAAACGAAATAGTCTGCCGGAAATCAGGAGAAATCACAGGAATAGAAATTAGAAGTCTATTTTCTAAGTTTATCGCGTGTAGACCTATTTTGATAAACACGTTACACGATACGCTTGATGTGGTTACGGGAAAAATTTCTGGTTTTCGGACAGTTCTCCGTGCGCGAAGTAATTTTACCATCAAAAGTCAGTGAGACGTTTACAAAAATTTAAATAACGTCTACAGCAGTTATTTTCACAAATAAAACAATTTCCATACGAATTTCGAAATCGTTATTCGCTGTTTTTTCCATCTTTGTCTCACTTTTTAATGTGTGACAAAAGACAAAAGTAGGTTTCGCAAATTTCTATGGAAAAAAATTAAATCCCAATTAATGCCATACCTCATACGTTAATCGGATAAGCACGAGTGATTTTACTTATCATCCGATTGTCAACTCCAATTAACAAGCATTAGGCGTCCGATTTTAGCTGTCCGACACTGTGTCTTCCAAGATTTAATATTAAATTTTTTAGAGTACATCACACTAGTAGTGTCGCATAACTTAATGAAATATGTTCCATGCTGAAATATGATCATGTTGCTGAATATTAATTATGAATGTGAAGTTGAAACCTTTAGCGACTTCATTAGCGTATTAATTTATACCCTGACATTGCAACTTCCAAGTTTCTTTTGGCTTTCAGAGAATATAAAAATAATTATTTTCCTCTGATGCAGGTTTAAAAATTTTAATGTGACGTTCGTTTCGCAAGAATTTACCGTTTCTACAGAGACACGAATGTTACGACGAAGAATCGTTACCTGTAGCCCTATCATGAGAAACTGTAAAGTTATAGGCCTATCGCAAAAAACGACTCTTATGAAAAGTACGCCTTAATAAACTTAACCAATAAAAAAACTCGTTTTCGTTTCTTCGTTCTATTACGCTCTTCGTTGATTTCAGCAGTGCTCTCTGTTCAGGGACTCGTTTATCATCTCACTTTAACTTCGTATTACTCAGTGTTTCTCCTGCGTCTCCTCTTGTCTAATGGTTTGATGGTAGGATCTGTTTCGGTAGACGTTCTTGTCCCATTCTTGTAGACGCCAGTAACGTCTCAAAAATTGATTTGTTCATGACACACCTGTTATTCGTACCCAGCATTCTTTGCTTCCTTAATTCTGATGTTTGATATTCTCTCAACACTTGATTTGCTTCAGTTCACCGCCACAACCCCATCTCTTTTGCGTTCTCAGTTCTCTGACTTGTCTTTAATTTGTCACATTTTGCTTTTACGTGTACCGACAGGCTATTTATAATGAGAGCATTTTACAGTGCCGTATCTAGAATTTGACACTGGGGGAGCCCCGGGTCCGGTCGAGTCAGCTTCACACAAAAGAAACACCAAGTTAAGGCTAATCAACATTACCATCTTTAAAGCGGCTGAAAAACGTGAGGCAACATCCTGAAATTAATCCCAAGTAAATCGTAATAACAAAAATAAAATACGCATTACTGAAACATTGTTTAGAAGATACTTAATGACTGAATTGATTTTTCCTATATTTCATACTTCAAATCTATACGCAAATGCTGTATAATATAGGCCTACCTGTTCGTATATTTAGAAAAAAGTTACTATCTGAAAAATACAGTTGAAAAAGTATTAAAAGGGCTTACCTACAAATTAAGAGATTAACAAAAGTCGTCGACTTTTTGAACCCTCTGTGAGGGGATCCGGTTCCTGACAATTTATACAGTTCTTTGTTTGCTATTTATATTGTTGTGCCACGGGTTTTGTATATCATTAACGATTGCTCTGCCTTGTTTCATATCGATGTCTAATCGCCTTGTCTCGAACGTACCGTTTTCTTATTTCCTGTCCGAATTATTCGCAGCTTCACACGAGAGTTTTGGTTAAAAAAAAAAACTACAGTCGGTAATTCTAGGCACTCCGTGCCAATTTATCCACCAACATCAGTAGCCAAGTAACAGATATTCAAAACTATCAAACTAAAGTAACCTAAAATAACTTGAAGCAAACAAAAAATTAATGGAAGTACAAAAAAAAATTCAGCATTACATTTTACCTGATTTTTTTATTGTCAAGCAGAGCAGGCCTGCGTATTTATATTAATGGATTTGTCGCCGATAAAGCGATTAGACTTGGCGTGTTATGTTGTTGAGTAATCCGTACGCATCAGTTTGTTCACACATCATTTTTTTTTTTATTCACGGGCGTGCGTGCGCGCTTGTCGAGCTTATTCGTGACAAACATAAACGTTCATATTTTGCAAGGGCAAATTTTCTACAAAAATTAAAAGGAAAAAATTTGTTATTGGTTATCTATTTTGTTATAATTAACGAGTTAAGTGTGGAAACATAAGGGTTACATTTACAATTTTTTTTTGTATCGGCCATCTGAGGACCACATACCAATTTCAGTTCTTTATTCTTTGTTCTTTTCTTTTTCTCCAATATTCTTTCATCTTTTCACTATGTCTCTTCTTCCTGTCTTCAGTCCACTTTGAACCTCCGTTTTTCTCTCTTCTATCCTGGACTCCTTCCATTTTTAATACTTTTGCCCGAAAAACTTCTCTTTCAATGCGTGTATATTATTTTTTTCTAAATCCTTTTAGACTTCTTTAATCCAACTTGATGTTGACTTCTTCCCCCACAGGTATTTGAAGATCTGCTTTGTTAACCTATTATTTACAGATATTTAATATTCACCATTCTCATGAAACAAGAAAGATCTCATCTTATATTAAAATGTAAATAAAATAGACGATAGGTCTACTACAAACCTGGCACAGATTTTCTCCCATCTTGTGTAAGCGCTAACAGTAACTTATATTAACTTCTGTCGACTTTTTTAAAACTTCGCGTTAGTGAGTACATATCTGTAAATATTATGAGTAAATGGAATTAAATCGGTCTATACTCGTCTTGACACAGAAATGAATACAAGATTTTCATAAAATGGGCACTGCAGGCCTTCGAAAACAAACATTTCAAAAATCGCGCTACGGCGTGCGAATATACGTGTTTCGTAAAATTTTTTTGCCCAACTTTGTGACGTCTGGATGGTAGGTATACTAGGCCTATATGCACGAAGCCAGCCAGCCATCACAAGAGCGAGACGCCTGGAGAAAAACATTCAGCGTCGTCGTCGCATGATGTCACCATGATGAATTAGAGTACTAAAATTGAGAAGGAGAAAATTTTGTTGCCAGTAGCATACAAAAACCCGTTTACCGGTAGAGGCTATGGAGGGTTTATAAACGGTGCGGCGTTTGGAACACCTCGTTCGTTCTTAGGTCAACGTATGTACGGAAGAAAGGATACGTTTTAAGATTTCAACTGTTGATTTGTTTTCGAAATGATACTAAGGCAATGAATTAAAAAATACGGAAAAATTATTACATACGGATCGAAGAACCGTGTACAACAATAAGCATATCTGTATTAGACCGGAATAGCAGCAAAAAAAAAAGTTTTATATAGAAATGTTTCCAAGTTCCTGTGGAATAAATAAGACTGCACTATAAATATCGTAAACCGAGTCGGATACATTGCTGGCTAAATAAGCATTCGAAGACCCCCTCTTTCCTATTCGTTAAGAAGACGTAAACTCAAAAACTAGGATTAAAATCTGAACCATCCCTGATCCACCAGACAACAAGAAATATTTAGGCTAAGTGAAACGATTTCGTAGACCTACTCTCAACATGGCTATAGCGCACCGCAATTAATCATATAACAAAGTAGCCTAATTATTTAGTTTCACTTATACGATTGCATTTTTTTAGGCACTTTCTTTTTAGTTTTTGACATTTCCTTTTCCTTTATCCCTCTGTGGGAGGTTTAATCACCCCCTCTCACAAGCCCACTCGCCACCCCACTGATTCTGTGTTATTCTATTTGTTACATATAGGCTAAATAAAAAAGCGTCCTCAGATTTTACATTTCCATCACGGTCAACAAATCTGAAAAATGAACAAGCAGAATTCTGATAAGCCGCCCATATAGGTAACGTTAATTGTGTCCATAAAGCGGAAGGAAGACGGCAATTGATACCAATTAGGCCTATATTCGCACAAAATATTTGCAGCGGTTTGTGTACACAGCGGAGGAGCGCGTGGCTGTGGCCTGGCGTGAAACCGTCACGTGCTTCCGACAGCGTGTACCTAATGTCTTCCGCCGGCGTTCGCAGTCTCCTCGTAAAATCTATATACATTCCGCCCGTATGATTCACCGGCGCTGTAGGCCTACAGAATTTTCCGTAAAACTGAACGAAGAAGCATACTAAATATGTTGCCATAAATAATTGAACCAGAAAAAAACAAGGAAGGATGAGCCTATAAATAAGCGGCTTAAGATACAAAATGGATTTAGGACTGGACGTTCAACACTAGACAATGTATTTACCTTGCAACAGATTTTTGAGAAGAGGAGAGAAATTAACGTCCAGATCCATGTTGCATTTATTGATTTTTAGAAAGCGTTTAATCGAGTGAACGGGAATAAATTGTGGTATATTATGGAATGTCGCGGCCATCCACAACATTTGATAAATGTGATTAGAAGCCTATATTGCAACTATAAAATAATAGTAAATACTGGGAAGACAAAGGCTGAAGAAATTTTAGTAAATACAGGAGTAAGGCAGGATTGTTGTATTTCGCCTACGCTTTTTAATATCGACGACATCGTCCAATCATGGAGACGAGATATTGCCTCAGGAATTCGACTTAACCAGAACACGAGTTTGGATATTTTATTGTATGCTGACGAAGCAGTCTTATACAGAAAACAGAGGATGAGTTGCAGTATTCTTTATATAGTTTAAATCATATTTAAGATATATAACCACTATGATTTTCAAATATCTAAGCAGAAAACAAAAATCATGGCTTTTTGGGAGAAGTTTCCAGTCAGATCAAAAATTGTTCTTGAGGGAACAGTTTTGGAATAAGTCTCTGACTTCAGCTACCTGGGTTGCACTATCAGTATTGGGAATAACACAGGCCGAGATGTCACTACAACAATATCGAAGTTTCAGATGATGTGTGTGGTCGTACATAGAACGTTGAGAAAAAAGACAAGGAACGAGACAACGTTTAAATTTTATAAAACAATGGCAGTGATTCCTTTACTATATGGATCTGAACATGGGTACCTACAAAGAAGATTAAAAACCAGATTCAAACTTTGGAAATGAAGTTTCTGAGAAGAACGAAGGGTTTATCGAGATAGGATCGTTTGCGCAATGAGGATATTAGAGAAGAGCTACTCAGGTATTCTCCATAAATGATAAGATCCAGACACATCGCAGCGAATAGTTACACTATTTGGACAGAATGGAGGATGGACGACTACCAAGGCTTGCGTTTCAATATAGGCCCTTTGCTACAAGATATGTAGGAAGACCGAGAGTGAGATGGAGAGATACTCTGTGAAGACGGAACAGGCAAAGTGCCTACTCCGTGAGGTGAAAAAACAAGGAAGTCTTACATTTTTACGCAAAATTGCAAAGTATATAAAAATTATAGTAAAAATTTAAATGTAAATTATATTCTTACATTAAGAATATATATGGGGAAGGCGATTTTTGAGGTCATAGGTCAAGTCAGCACCAAAGGCACTAAAAAAAATACCAATTATATAACCACTTAATTTCTAATTAACGTCTAAAGTAGGTACAGTTAAATCTCCTTTACAGATACAGTACACCAGGTCAGTTCAATGTTTTTATGATTGAGATCACCCTTAACACACTGTAGACCTGAAGAACTATGTCTGTTGGTTAACTTTTGCTGCAGCCCGACTTGATATTAACTTAAGTTTTAAGCATTCATAACTTTTGTTCAGAACTCTAGGCCTTGGCCTCCACCACCTGCTTTCAAGTACTCAATTTTGGAGGCTCAATGTCCGAGGTTCCGTTTCATATAAATTCTTTGGCAGGCTTCGTAAGCACAAAAAATTATATCCATCTCGTTTTCGGCAAATATAGCCTGATCGTCAGCAGAATTTATCTGCTAGTGCTAAAAAACATGTCGAATCCATTAGGTATGGAGAAGGCTCTAGATGATTTTCGACAAAACAATGTTTTCATGAACCACTGTGGGACGTCCAAGTAGACTGAGAGTCCACTGAACTGTGTTTATGAAGGCTACTTACCGTCTTCATCAGCTGGGGGAAGTTAGCATCATCGGCTAGACGACTTGTAAACCGTATTGCTGCCCTTTGTAGAAAAAAAATTTGGTTTACCTTGTTGAGAATATACTAGAAAACTCTACATTCATTTTTAAGTAAGTGTACCTGTCATTGTAGAAGTGAAAGTTTGTATTGTGCGGTGGGAGGTCGAGCTGCCTGGGCGGAGCCTCAACCCGCACACATGCGCGTTTACTGTGAGAGTCTAGAAAAGTAATGTTCTCGAAGTTTTAAATAAAAGGAAAGATCTGGAAGCTGTTTTTCTATATAAATAGAGATGCACTCGACAAGTACAGTTCAGTTTTAAATGTGCTCTTGTAATGTGTATTTCGAGTGTCCGTTTTATGTATACTTGCTACTAAACTGTTCCTTCAATAAAGCGTGGGTTTGCTCCTGTACTTAAATTATTCATTATTTTTACCCATACCTCAACAGGTTATGGGCCCAGTGGCATTTTAAAATCGGAGTGCAGTGTGTAATTGGAGTGCAAGTATAAAATATTTGTGCAAAAATAGAACCGAATATAAAAATTGAAAAACTTCGAGACAAAGATAATTGGCATCAATGGCGCTTCGTAGTACGCACATTGATGGAAGAGGATGATGATGTGCTGGATGTTTGCGAAGGAAGATTAGCCGAGCCAGCTGTAGGTGCAGAAGATCGTGACGCGTTGTTGGAAAAGTTCAAGAAGACGGACAAAATTGCCAGAAAGTTAATTGTTACAACAGTGGAGAGAAAGCCTCTCGAACTTATAATGGGTTGTTCTACTGCCAAGGAGATGTGGGACAAATTGAATACAGCATATGATCTAAAATCTGATGAAAATCTGTCGATGATTCAAAAACAATTTTTTGAGTTTAAGTGGACAGAGAGTGAAAGTGTTACGTATAATATTTCAAAAATAGAACAGTTGGCTAGAAAAATGAAAAATCTCGGGGGAAAAATTGAAAAGACTATGGTGATGACTCGTGTTTTAACATCTTTGCCACAAAAGTTTAATCATTTTCACAGTGCTTGGGATTCGGTATCTGACGATAAGAAGAATCTCGAAAATTTGACTGAGCGCTTGATGGCAGAAGAATTTAGATTACAAGAGCAAAAGGAAGTACACGAAGAGACGACAGCGTTGCTAGCTATTCTGAAAATCGGTCATAAGGAACAGAAGAATGACTCTTATAAATATGAGAAGAATGATTTGAAACAAGAGCAGTGTTATAATTGTGGAAGACAAGGTCATTTAAAAAGGGACTGCTTCAGGTGTTATACGTGCAAAAGAAAAGGTCATAAAAGTAACAATTGCTTCATGAATAAGAATAATGGACAGCGAAGATGGTCGAATAATCAAGAAAGAAGTAACTCGTCTTCTGGACAGAAGAAATCAACATCGAGGATAGCACTAATAGGTGACAAAGGCAGCTGTGGCAATCGGGATGATCTCTGGATTGTGGATTCGGGTGCGACGGATCATACGTCGAAGCATCGAGAATGGTTTTCAACGTTCGAAGAATACACAACACCAGTCAGTGTAAGAATGGACAACGGTATGACAATGTCTGCATATGGTAAAGGAAATATTGACTTTGGAACTTATAAAAATAGTGAACGAGTAGAAGGTACTATCTATAATGTATTATATGTTCCTGATTCAATGTATAATCTGTTTTCTGTTAAATATGCGGGCAAAAGGGGTATAGATTATGAAATAACACATAATGCTACGAGATGTACTTTAAAGCATGGTAATGAAATTCTTGTAACTGGTTCCGAATATGAGCCTGGTAGTTTGCTAAAATTAGACATTCAAACTTTAATTCCAAAAGAATGTAACGTGGTAGAACAAAAGAGTAGATCGAGCATTTCCAACGGTAATGTTTTACAATTATGGCACGAAAGACTTTGCCATCAAAATGTAAAACATGTGAAGAATTTTTTGAAAAATCTAAATATAAAATTTACGGATGAAAATTTCTTTTGCTTATGGCAAAAATCATAGATTGCCTTTTCACAAAAGATCGATCGTGCCACTAAAACTCGCGAAATAATTTATACTGACGTTTGTGGTCCTATGGAAGTAGAGTCTCTCGGTAGAAAGTTATATTTCGTTTCTTTTAAAGACGATTTTTCAAGTTATAGAGAAATTCATTTTATTCGAGAAAAATCTGAAGTAATAGAATAACTAAAATCATTTTGTATCGGGGTTGAGAATCAATTTGCAACAAATATTAAATAAATTTATTTTGATGGTGGTAAAGAATACGATAATAAAGCTATGATCTCTTTTTTAAATAGTAAAGGTATAAAATATTCGATTAATGTTCCATATACGCCCGAACAAAATTCAATTGCAGAGCGCGATAACCGAATCATCGTAGAGGCTGCTCGATCAATGTTATATTCAAATTCAAACTTACCTCTATTCTTATGGGCAGAAGCAATGAATACTGCTGTACATGTAATTAATAGAACAGGCCCAACAAAACAAAATAATAAAACTGCTTATGAGTTATGGAATGGAAAAACAGCTACTGTTGATAGATTTAAAATATTTGGAACCATGTGATATGTACATATATCAAAAGAAAAGTGTAAGAAACTTGATAAAAAAATCGATGAGGGGTTATCTGGTCGGATATCATGAGGATCGTAAAGGTTATCGTGTATATGTTCCGGAAGTGCGAGATGTCATTATAAGTAGAGATGTACTTTTTAAACCTGAAAGAGTATTAGCTGATTCAATTATTTTGAATTCTTTGAACAATAATAATAAAGAAACTGAAGAAAATGAAATTATAACTCCTAAAAATAATGAACTTTTACTTAAAAATGAATCAAATGAGTTTGAAGAAAGAGAACCTTTACAATCTTCAAATAGCGATAACAATCAAACTGGACGACAATTGCGCGATAGAACAAAATTAAAACCTACAGAATATTATGGATGTCCGAGCACGTTTATTGCTGAAAAGTTACCATCTAATCATAACAAAGCAATTACAAGTAAAGAAAAAGATAGTTGGCAAGCTGCAATGCAGGACGAAATGAACTCTTTGTATGAAAATAAGACATGGGTATTAGTGGAAAAGCCAAAAGATAAAAAGGTGATTGACAATCGTTGGGTTTTTGTGAAGAAGCTCAATCCAGATGGTACAGAACGTTATAAAGCGCGGTTGGTTATTAAAGGTTATTCGCAACAGAAAGATATAGATTATAAAGAAACTTTTAGTCCGGTTGTTCGCTTTGATACAATAAGATTGATACTTAGTATTTCTGCTCGTGAAAATTTACATATCGGTAAATTTGATATAAAAACGGCTTTTTTATACGGTGACTTAAAGGAAGATATATATATATATATATATATATATATATATATATATATATGAAACAACCTGAAGGTTTTGGTGATGGAAGCTCACGCGTATGTAAATTAATGAAAAGTTTATACGGCTTAAAACAAGCACCAAGATGCTGGACTGAGCACTTCACTAATTTTCTTGTAAATTTAGTTTTTTGTCAAAGTACTGGTGACCCATGTTTATACATATATAACAAAAATAATAATAAGATCTTGTTAGCAATTTATGTTGATGATGGACTTATTGCAGCTTCAAATGAAAGTTTGATTGGTAAATTGTTGAATGATTTGAGTAAAAAATTTAAAATTACTAGTAGGCCTACTAAAGAAGTTACTAATTATCTTGGAATGGAAATTTGTAGATTGAATGATGGGTCTGTTTTCATTCATCAAAGTACTTATATTAACAAAATCTTAGAAAAGTTTAATATGTCAGAAGCTAATATTGTATCCACGCCAATTGATTGTAATCATGATGAATATTTATCAAAAACTATTGTAAGTAATGTACCTTATCGTGAAGGTGTCGGCAATTTGATGTTTTTTACAAATTGTAAGTCGTCCGGACATAAGTTTTGCTGTAAATGTTGTATCTAGAGTTTTAGACAAACCAAGTGTAGCTCATTGGTCAATTGTTAAACGAATTGTACGTTATCTAAAAGGTACGATTGATTTTGGATTACTATATTGAAAGAATGCCAACTTTAAAGCTTATAGTGATGCTGATTATGCTAGCGATACAGTTACACGTAAATCAACTTCTGGCGTAGCTTGTATGTATGCAATGCTGCAATTATTTGGCGAAGTAAGAAACAACAATCTGTATCATTATCAACAACCGAGTCAGAATTTGTAAGTGCAGCATTAGCAACAACTGAAATAATGTGGTTAAAGAAGTTATTTAATGAATGCGATTGTAAGACTGATAAATATGATTTATATATACATAATATGAGAGCATTAAAACTTATAAGTAATCCTGAATTCCATCAAAGGACAAAACATATTGATGTGAAATATAATTATGTACGTGATTGTTTTCAAAATGGAGAAATTGATGTACATTATGTTAAAAGTGATGAACAAGTCGCTGATATACTTACGAAAGCTTTGCCAAAACCAAAATTTGTTTATTTAAGATCTAAACTTAGACTTAAGAGTAAAAATGATTTTTTTAAATTAATGTGATTGTGAGAATGTAGAGTTTTAGGGAGGGTGTTGAGAATATACTAGAAAACTCTACATTCATTTTTAAGTAAGTGCACCTGTCATTGTAGAAGTGGAAGTTTGTATTGTGCGGTGGGAGGTCGAGCTGCCTGGGCGGGGCCTTAACTCGCACACATGCGCGTTTACTGTGAGAGTCTAGAAAAGTAATGTTCTCGAAGTTTTAAATAAAAGGAAAGATCTGGAAGCTGTTTTTCTATATAAATAGAGATGCACTCGACAAGTACAGTTCAGTTTTAAATGTGCTCTTGTAATGTGTATTTCGAGTGTCCGTTTTATGTATACTTGCTACTAAACTGTTCCTTCAATAAAGCGTGGGTTTGCTCCTGTACTTAAATTATTCATTATTTTTACCCATACCTCAACATACCTGAACACTGTCAAAGCATAAAAATGTAAGGTCAGTTTCACTACAAATAAAGAATTAAATCGTTTAATTTTTATGTTTACGAAGTCATCTGAATTAAAACACATTTTATGTGTAGTTTGAACCTCTCAAATTAACACCAAGCCTTGGCGTCTACACTTTCTGTCGGTCTGGTATATTAACACGTTCAATATAAACCATAACAATAAAAAACAAAGGTTATTTTACAATATGAATATAGTATGTGAAGTAAGTGAGATAGATAAGTGACAAGGAAAACTAAAACACATTACTGCCAACGAACAAAGAAGAATAAAAAAAAACCGTTATTTACTGCGACAGAATTGAAGCGTGGTCATGGGACCGATACAAAAACCAGATGACTGCGAAACACATGTCTACTCATTATTCGTTGTTATCATTAAAATAATTTTTTAGTGGCGTGTTTATCAGCAGATTAAACCAGCAAATGAGTTCTGTTATGTGGGGACATAATTTCATTTTTTTTCTACTCTGACATGTTCACTCACTCTGGTCACCACTAATAACTTAATTTAAAACAACATAATTACTGTGGCAGCGAAAAACAAATTGACTCGTATATATTTCCGCATTCCGTGTTGAACTGCGGACACCTAATACCAGTACTAGGAATTAAACACACTCATCCGGAACCCCCCCCCACAAACATAAACACACATAACAAAGTTACAGAATAACGTTTTTAGAGTACATGTTGGTTTGTGTGTTTCTTGCGTATAATAATAAATACTTTTTTGTTACGTTAATTTGAACTTACAATTATAAAAACAAACAAAGTGTTTCTAAACATGTTCTTTAAAAATTATGTAGGCCTACACAGAGGCTTTTGAGGTAACAGCAGTATAACAACAAGACAAGAAGTAAGATAGTCGAATATAAATAAAAAATGTGCGAATAATACCATATGAAACATACAGAACCGAAAACTGGAGCCTCGTGAGAAAAAAATAATAGAACGGTCGCAGAACATTAAACACATACGAAGAACGAGAGGTTACGCTCAGAATTAGAAACGCCGAGTTTCGAGAAGGAATACATAACTAGTCATTACAAAACCACTGTGCTTATAATTGAAGAAATATTTGACAAGAGGCTGTAAGTTAGACCATATAGTAAAAGAAAGAAGGGAAGGCTAAGACAGCAGTAATGAGAGTACTAGAAATAATAAGATATAACAAGGTAAAAGGAAAAGGATTAAGAAGTGTATAAAACGTGAACTAGGTAGCCTACTCAGCCTTCTAAGTTATGGCCCTAGAAGTAAGAAGTAGAAATGTAAGTGGGTCAGAAATAAAAAGTAGGCCTGTATAATAATGGCCTTTGGTATGATTGTTCTCAACGAGACAACCTGTCAATGAAGACGAACAAGTAAGCTCTAATTCACTATATCGTCTATGGTAAACATTAATCAATACAGCTCCGTTCACTATAATGTAGGGGCGTATTTCCGAGGGCGGGAGGCCGAATGGGACCGGGACCCCCTCAGAAGGTTAAAAAAATTGTTGACGAATTTTGTTTGCCTTTTAATTTTTTGGGTGGGCGAAATTGAGACTACTGCCAAAACCAACGAGTGGAGTAAGAAGTTTCAAGACTTGCATTCAATTCAGGAGGTAAGCAGGCTTATGTGAAACATTTGGCATACGATAATAGTTATGTGGCCAGTACTACGCTTCAGCGGCCTATTTTTTCCCCCCCAGGGTGTTATCCCAAGTACTCTTTTCCGTAGAAGGAGTCGAGCTGGGAAACAAACGGGGGGGGGGTCGAGACTAGTAGCCATTGGTGTACTAAAACATCCGTTGCAGTGGCGTAACTACAGGGATGTGATGAGGAGATTAATCGCCTTCTCTAGAGTTATTAAAAATTTCAGCGATAATCCATAATTCATAATGAGTAAGATTATTATTTCTGAGCCATCTGAGTTGTTAAAATAAGGCTTATAAATAAAATTGTAGAAATGAAAGGAATTACAATATTTTTATTTTATATAAATAACTAAAATAAAGTTACAGATTTCGTAGTAATGACGATCACTTAACATCTGGTAAGTAACGTATGTAAATATTTTCAGCTTTAAAAGAACAATTTACGCAGGCACCAGAAAATCAACGTAAATAATTTACATTTAAGTTTGTCGTCCAGAGTCACCTCGCCTTAAAAGGTTGTCTAAGTCATAACTCTTCTAGTCTAATATCTCTGTGGTTTGATCTATCATCTTTGCCCAGGCAAACTAGCAGTTTGTTGACTTTAATTCGGAAAAATTAGAAGATTTATTGCTGGAATTTACGTAAAAAATGACGTACCGTAACGCGAATTATAAGTTGATTAACATTTTTGAGACAATATCCTTAAATTAAAGTGTAAAGGGGTAATAAACCCAGGTTTCTCGGAAAGTGTTCAGGAAGATTCATTTTACAAGATTTATTGAGAATAAAAATTTAGAATTAAGGTGATTCCTAATGACATAGGAGTTCTTTTAATTTGAATAAAAATTAATTAAGATAAAACATTTTGAAATCAGTGCTTTTCCATATTTTTTATCCCTAAATTTCACACTGGTTTACTCAGGAACTTTTGAGACGCAAATAATGTATTAAATGTATAAGAAGACTCCTGAATTTACCGGTTTTGCTGGGTATAATGGGGGTCCAATCTTCAAGCTAGTCTCCCCCCCCGCACCCAGGAGCAGCTTCTAGTTACGCCACTAACACGTAGTATAATACTGAAGAATTATGTTAATAGATTCCCTATATTAACACGAATATGCTGAAGTAGAGACAAGTCAACGTGAGTTGTACAGCACTCAAGTAAGTGAATGTGACCAGGACCCTTCTTATCACACTGCTTAGGGTCCTATTATAGAAACCAACAATGTTTATCTTAAATACGCTACTAATTTCCACTGGATGCTATCTCGCTGTCGAAAATCGAACGCAGAACCTGAAGAGTAATAAGCACCCACCGCGGCCACTGCACTCCGAATCACAAAATTCGTTCCTTACGCAAACAGGAGCATGTTGTTTACACTTAGGCCTAATGAACGTGCTTGTAAACTAATTAACTATTTGTAAAGTCATTTTTACAAAAGCTGACAACTAGAAAAATAATGTTTTCCTCTTCACGCCTAATTAATTAAGCCAGTGGTTTTTATAACCGCCCTCCATTGTGACGGCACGCGCACCACCACTCCGCGCCATCAGCCTTACGGCAACGTTTTGTTATGTCCACGATGTTTATGACGCTGAATGTTTTAACACGGAAATATTTTGGTCCTCTTGATTTTTAAAGCGGAAACGAATTTTATACTAGTTAATTTTACTAGATGAACTAACATCATCTAGACTAGATGTCTAGAAACATCTCATGTAAATGAAAATATTACAGGCATATTTATAATTTTATACCAACATAATAGGCCTAATACCCTTTCTGCTTTACAAGTTCATATTTTTAAATGTTATTTAACGCCACTATATCGCTGTAGCAGCGTGCGATTCTCTGAACCTGACCGCGTAAAACGTCTAAATAAAAACAACAATATATATACTGTATGTGTGTGTGTGTGTGTGTGTGTCTGTGTCTGTGTGTGTCTGTGTGTGAATACATATTTTTGTACGAAAACCAAATATAATTTATTTATTATTAAAAACAAGAATAACGTGAGAAGATATAAAAGTAATTTATATATATTCACGTACACACGATACTTTTTAGATTTTCACTTGTGTGATGTGATGTGATATGTCCTATTTTCGGGTTGTACCCTGCGTCGAATTCTGCTGTTTTTCCGAAGGATTTTCAACAATTTTTCGTCCGATACATTTCTGACATCTTCTGATGGCATCCTCCTTCAATGTCCTTGGATGGAATGATTTTTGTTAAGGTCGGTTTTATATTAGTAGGAATACGCCATGCAACTCTCGCAGCACTGTATGTATAGGGACTGGCTTTGACAAAATTTACTGTAGCCTACACACCATAATGGTGACGTATAGTGTGTGTGTGTATGTGTGTGAGTGCGTGCGTATATTTGCACTCTCGCGTGTACAACAAGGGTGACAGAACCTGAAAGTTAAAGTTATCACTTTATACCAAGACAGTGTTTAGAGTCAACGCTGGTCAGACTACATTTTTTGATGCGTAGGCTACGGTACACGCGTTGGGAACTGTGGCTAGCACTACTCCTAGACTTCATGTGACCTCCATAACTGACGGAGGCCAACTAGCTAAGGCTGACTAGGGCCAAAGGCCTACAGCTCCTTGTGAAATAATTCACCCTAGGACGGTTCGCCACCACTACGTCCCGCTTCTGAAACGAGTGTTAAAAAACCATTATTTTTCTCACTCCGCCGCCCGGACCCCGGGGGTTCACAACACAGGAAGAAATTAAAAAAAGGGGAGGCTACGGAATTTATTTACCAGTACATGTAAAGAAACTCTTTCTCTCAGGGTTAATGATTATTAGGTTATTTGATCGTATTTACGATTGTATCTATTATTTCTTTTCTTTAAACCAAACCAGATTCAGTTAATATGTAGTATTTTGATAATTAACCATGTAAGAAATAAATAACAAACTAATGTAACTTAACCGACTCTGAATTCTTCCAGCTGCCACGGGTTCACTTCTGGTTGTTGTTTACCTTTTTTCGAAAGCAATATTCGGCTTGGCAATCTGTTCCTTTACACAAATTTCTTATTGCTCTCACCGCTGAATGCCGCTCTCCAGGACTACTGCAACACAGATGTCTCCTCGGAACACTTAACTATCCTTTATGGCCACTTAAACTCTTCTTCAGTCCAAGGTTTTCCTCTTCTGTCGTCGTTCTATCAAGGATATTGTTATGTTTCTCGTATTATTATTTATTTATTAAATAGTATAATCAAAACTCTGGTATCACAATTTAAATTCCTTTACTGTATTTTCTTTTCCTTGTTACATTAACTTGATGATGTACAAATGTTATTTAATATAATTTAAGACTCTTCATGTAGTTACTATTAGATATATAATTATACTCTTCACGTTAATCTTAATGAATTTAATTTAAGACTAATAACGTTACTCTTAATGCATTTAATTTTAGACTAATGAACATTTTCTTCCTCACTATACAATACAATTTTTTTTTAACAATTTACAAAATTGCCTCTATGATAATTCCCTAATTTCTTTACATCTGTTTATCATATACCTATTAAAACATATATCACTTTTCTATTTCTTATTAAACATCTTTATTTTACCTCTAATATTCGTAATTCTATTGGTTATTTATTAAATTATAATTTTATTACTCTTTGCTCTTCTTATAACATTCATTCCAATTTCATATATTATTTTCTGAACATATAACTAAATATGGTTTTCTATCATATAGGAATCGACCTCTATGTTGACTGAGTAAGTCGATATTCCCAATGTTTTTTTTTGTTTACATTCAATACAAAATCTGCCTCCTTTCTCTTTTAAAATTTATTATCTGCCTATTTATGTACTGTGTGCATTTTAACAGCAGTACATAATACCTTCCCTTATTTCATAATTTCAGATACAATTTTAGATAAAATTTTGAAATAACCAACATAGTCTAATCTTAACATTTAAACATCTGATTAATTAGGTATTTGTACCTCACAAAATTCTTTTAACAAATTAGTTTTTTTTTTTTACGATTACAAATATGGTTCCTTATTATCATGAATCATGATATTTTAAATACTTATTGATGACTTAAAACAACGTTAATAAAACCAACTGGTTTTACATCAAAATAATAAATAATAATTAACAATTGTGCCTAATTTTATGGCTAAAAAACTCAAAAACATGACTAAAACATTCTCTTTCTTTCGGACCTCACCTTCCCAATCCGGGTTATACCTTTCCTGTATTCTTTATTTCAGAATTCCTACTCCTTTATTTATATATGAAATTATCCGTTGTATTACTATTATATCTTCTTTCCTTCTTAAAATCAATTATTTCCCAAGTTTAAATCTTACTTCTATAATCATTCTTGTGACATTCTTTATTAATTATACATTTTGTATCTGGTTTTATTTATTTATCTATATTTATTTGTGAGTTTTCCCTCTAATATTTAATTTTCCTAAACCTCCCTAACATTTTAACTGGAATCGAATCGGTGGTGCTCTATCGGCTTACCAATACCGTCGTCCATTACATACTTTCTGAGATCAGAGGAACATCATCTCTGCCCAGTTAAATGATTGCTGGAATATTCTACAGTCAATCTTCATTAATAAACCTCGTAAGGTAGTCATCATGTGACCTTCAATAAAATAATTAATAATAATAATACTCTAGGGATTATTCACTGTACTTTAACTCAGATCATATTATTTCTTCATATTAATTCTTCCTTCTATTATACACTTCTCATCTCCAATACTTGGCTATTTTATTGACATTTATTAATTGGCTTTCTTACAGATAATTCTTAAATATTTGTTTTTTTCTTTTCTTGTGATCCTTTTGACGGTTCCATTTTGGCTTCTTCATTCTCTTATCTTCCTTGGCTCATATTCCTTTATTACCAATACAGCTGGTTATGAGATTTTGGTTAGTATTATACATTACATCATGTAATTATATTCTTCTGGCACAATCATTATTATTCCTTTTACATTCTAAATTACATTTCTCACTATCATATTACATCAGATAAACTCATTTGTTTTTTTTGGTTTTGATGATTTTTATTAGGTTTAATCAGTGTTATTTTTTTGCTAAATTATTTTTCTCGTTTATCTTTAATAAGTTGTTCTTATTATATTTTGAATTTTGATATTTTTTCTCTTCTAAATTATGTTGTTCAAATATCTTGTGTAAGCTGTCCTTACTTCGTTTTGAATTTTGATATACTACAAATGTTAATGGTATCACCCTTCCATTGAATTGTACATTCATCATTATTTGTTTGCGAGCAGTTCGATTGGCTCGTCCTGTTACACCCACTATAGTAATTTTGCTCACAGGTAATTCATAAATTCTATTAGCCTTTCCTTCGGATGACGTGATTCCCTTTTCTATTTCCTTTAATTCATGGTATTTAGTCATACTCATCAATGATATTTCGGCACCAGTATCAATAATAAAATTTTGACTGGTTTTCCCATATTGACCGGTAATAGACACTACAACACTTTCAATTACATTTTTATTGATTCTCTCCTTGTCCATCAAATCCTGACCTAAACTGGTTATCCAAGACAGTGATCGGCTATTTGACTGTGGTTGACCACTGCACTCACTCACAGTCTTCTCTAGTTTTCCTGATTTTCATTTATGGTTACTCTCTCCTCTCTCCTTCCTTCCTGTTGACTATTTTCTGACTGGGAAAGGGAACTATGTTGCTCTCTCTTTCTTAACTGTTCATAATTGTTGTTCACCTTCCTCTGTCTCTCCTCACTGCGAGAATATCCATTTCGATCAGTCTCCCTCGGGTAACGACTATTGTAGATTCGGGAATCATAGTTTCGGCGTATAAAATTCGCTCGATAGTTATTTGAAGCGTGGTTGCCCCTATAATTATTATTGTAATTATTATTATTATTATTATTATCATATCTCCGGTCTTTCCGGTTATCGTTTCCGTAGTAATTTCTTCCACCTTCCCTATCTTGGTATCTTGGAACATTTCTCTGGTCGTTCCTTTCTACTATTTGATTTCTATCACGGTTTTGTTCTTCCGGATATCTGTTAGGGTAGCTGTCTCTTCTCATATTCCCTTGTTTAGCGCGATTGTCATAATTCATTTTCCTCTCATAATCAGTGAGTAATAACGTCATCGCTTCTATAGTATTGGCTTGACTGGCAAATTGTGCTAAGCTTACCGTTTCAGGAAAATGATGACTCAAAGCTTCCACCACATATCTGTCATCCATGGGTGGGTCTAAATATCTTGCCCTGTATCGCGTCCAATATTTATTTTTATAGCTATCCATAAATTCCTGGTAGCTATTCAAGGTGTTTCTAACAGCATCCCACCAATAATCATTCATTTCATGGAACCCTTGATCTAATATTAGCTTAATTCTCTCCCACCTATTTTCCTTGGTACTATGCAAATATTCCTTCATTCTATTTAAATACTCCATAGGATTTTTTATATATCCTTTCATATGTGGCACCTCATGACTAATATTCTTGTCTTCTCGTATAACACATGTTTGATTACCATTTTGTACTATTTCATTGACCCTTACTACTAATTGTCCCATGGTATCCTCTATTTTGGTATTATTGCTGTCCAACTGTTGTCCCATGGATTGAATATTGCTCGTTACCTCCTGTTTGTGTTTGACCAATTCTCTCGTCATCTGTTCCATGACTTCTAGTTTATTTTCTCCTAATTTCTCTTCCACTTCAATAATTTTATTTATTACCTCTTCACGTAATTGAGTTAAATTTTCATTAGTTTTCTCAACTTTCTGGTTAATTTCTGTAATTCTATTCCTTATTTCTGTTTTATACTCATCTAACTGTTGTTTCAATTTCTCTTTATTTTTCTCACTCTCTTCCTTCAATTGTCCTTTTAATTCCTCCTTATCTTCCCTCATTTGTTTCTTGAGTTCTTCAATATTTTGTTTTAATAAGTTTTCATTATCTAATTTCATTTGTTTCTTTAATTTTTCACTGTTACTATCCATTTTTCATTTATTTGTTTCAATAATGTTTCGCTGGTTTTGTTATTCCCTTCCATTATAATTCTCATCATCTCCTGGAAATTTGCATCCATTGGTTGGTTTGGTTTCTTTGGTTGGTCCCCTTGGGCATCCTCTACTATTATTTCCATTTCAGTTTCTTCCTCTTCAACACTATTACTCCATAATTCATGTAGTTGCTTTGGTTTGTTAGCCATTTTACAATCTTTAACTTAATTTAATTACAAGGAAAAAATTTGTATGCTAATTAAATTTAACAAAATTGTGTTATTTGGTGCTGGTTTAAAGAAAATCATTGCTTTCACGTATGGGCGCCATTTATGTACTGTTTATTATTTTGTGATATAATATTATTTATTATATGCACCACGTTGGTTCATTTATGTACTGTACATTAGGTATTGTAATTAAAATCTGCTCCACGTTGGATCAGCCATTTATGTGTTGTAGTTATTTATACGTATGGTAATTAAAAAATGTACCTACTGGTATTATGTTTTTTTTTATTTACCAGTACATGTAAAGAAACTCTTTCTCTCAGGGTTAATGATTATTACGTTATTTGATCGTATTTACGATTGTATCTACTATTTCTTTTCTTTAAACCAAACCAGATTCAGTTAATATGCAGTATTTTGATAATTAACCATGTAAGAAATAAATAACAAACTAATGTAACTTAACCGACTCTGAATTCTTCCAGCTGCCACGGGTTCACTTCTGGTTGTTGTTTACCTTATTTCGAAAGCAATATTCGGTTTGGCAATCTGTTCCTTTACACAAATTTCTTATTGCTCTCACCGCTGAATGCCGCTCTCCAGGACTACTGCAACACAGATGTCTCCTCGGAACACTTAACTATCCTTTATGGCCACTTAAACTCTTCTTCAGTCCAAGGTTTTCCTCTTCTGTCGTCGTTCTATCAAGGATATTGTTATGTTTCTCGTATTATTATTTATTTATTAAATAGTATAATCAAAACTCTGGTATCACAATTTAAATTCCTTTACTGTATTTTCTTTTCCTTGTTACATTAACTTGATGATGTACAAATGTTATTTAATATAATTTAAGACTCTTCATGTAGTTACTATTAGATATATAATTATACTCTTCACGTTACTCTTAATGAATTTAATTTAAGACTAATAACGTTACTCTTAATGCATTTAATTTTAGACTAATGAACATTTTCTTCCTCACTATACAATACAATTTTTTTTAACAATTTACAAAATTGCCCCTATGATAATTCCCTAATTTCTTTACATCTGTTTATCATATACCTATTAAAACATATATCATTTTTCTATTTCTTATTAAACATCTTTATTTTACCTCTAATATTCGTAATTCTATTGGTTATTTATTAAATTATAATTTTATTACTCTTTACTCTTCTTATAACATTCATTCCAATTTCATATATTATTTTCTGAACATATAACTAAATATGGTTTTCTATCATATAGGAATCGACCTCTATGTTGACTGAGTAAGTCGATATTCCCAATGTTTTTTTTTGTTTACATTCAATACAAAATCTGCCTCCTTTCTCTTTTAAAATTTATTATCTGCCTATTTATGTACTGTGTGCATTTTAACAGCAGTACATAATACCTTCCCTTATTTCATAATTTCAGATACAATTTTAGATAAAATTTTGAAATAACCAACATAGTCTAATCTTATATACATACGGCACATACATACATAGGGTATGACCTTTTCCGGGTTGAGCTCCGCTTTTGGCAGAACCATTTCCGTCATCCTGAGGTAGATTCCTCCTCGATGTCTCAGGATATCTCGTTGTCATCATCCTGCGACAACAAGGAGGAATCAGCCTGAGGATGGCAGTGATGGTTCGGCCGAAAAATAAAATGCAAAACAATGCGGTACTCGACCCGGAGCCCAGGCGGCGTAAACCGCCATAAAGCCGGAAGAATGACGTATCAAATCAAACGCCCCAAAACACTAAGAAATTATACACACACACTTGCTATTTAACAAATTCAAAGTTAATAATAAACAAGACAAAGAGCGCAAGTATTACCATAAATTGTATTAGAAGTAGAAGAGGAGGAGAAGAAATGTCTGATAGGCTACAGGAAAAGGGGAGAGAAAGAGAAAGAGAAAGAGAAGAGAGAGAGAGAGAGAGAGAGAGAGAGAGAGAGAGAGTGAGAGATAGAGAGTAAAGCACTTAGTAAGTGCAATTCCAAACCACCTCCACACCCTTAGTGGAGCACACATACACGCACACACTGAAACTCTAGTTCAGTCACTTCATAATAACAATATTTTCCACGCCGAGATGAACCTTCATTGAATTATGCCGCACATTGGAAAACTCACTTTCCGCTTTCCTAATCCACTTAGTCTCTCTCTCTCTCTCTCTCTCTCTCTCTCTCTCTCTCTCTCTCTCTCTCTCTCTCTTTCTTTCACTCACCATCGTCCTCTTAGATAAAACTCCTTCTTATTCTTCTTATCTCTTTTAATATCGCTCCTCACGCCTGCCGCCGTTCCGTCAAAGCGGCTAAACACTTTGTATTCTCGCTTTGTACGACACAATTATAGCGTTTCTTTCTTTACTTTTTGCCTTTATTTCTACTCATTTAAAAACACAGTATTCTTCTTTCTGTGGTGGAACAGATAATCTTTATGATAATTAAAAACGTACGGTGTTTCGTACACTAGTGTTGTTTAGAAAATATAACACAGAAGTTAAATTTAACTCTTTTATAGGCCTAGAAGCCTACTTCTTAGCGTCAATGTGCGGCACACAAAGTAGGACATTGTGACAAACACTACGTCCAGGTCCCCTTCCAGCCGTTACAGATCACAGATGTCGGACACGGAACCTATGGTTCAATGGTTCAATAGGCCTTTTTTTAATAACTTGTAATAGTGATGAAAAAGATGGTTGCAACTTGGACACTACAGCAACTTAAACGTGGAAGTAGAGAAAAGAGACGTATACAAAATATCGGTATGGAGAACCATACATGACTTCCATGTTCTAATACTTATATTTAAAATCATTTTCGAAATGAAATATTTCTATAGAAACTACTTCTTTCTTCAGCCTTAACCACAGTACTGTGGTCACTAACGTAATGTTACTCACTGAGCGCACTCGATTTTCACTGATGATGGCAGTCGATAACACTACCGAAACGTCTGGTTTTGTAGAAAACATTGGACCACGCCAAACAGCCCGGGAAGGAATTTTAACAACAAACTTCTTCTTTGTTGCCTATAACATAGTACACATGACATATAAATAAAAATTATCCCCTCCCCCTTCAACTATCATTTTCATTTATAGAAAAATTACCCCCACCCCCTTCAACTAGCCTCTTCACCTATAGATATTTCATCTACGTTTCTACAGTGGATTATTATGATCTTTATTTCAGGATACTTTATTTATCAAAATTAAGTACTTTACTCTTGTTAAAACATAAAACGTTGCAGGTAAACTACCCTTTCCCCGTAACCGATCTTCACTAAAAACAATACGCGTTGGGTCCTCTACAACTCAGGCACATATGAAAAAATTATTTGATTCTGTTTGAATTTACGGCAGTTACCGTTCGTCATAAAAAATTACTCTTGTTAAAACAAAATGTTGCAGGTAAACTACCCCTTCTCCTTAACCGATCTTTACAAAAAATCAATAAGTCTTGAGTCCTCTACAACTCACGCACACATGCAAAAACGTATTTGATTCTGTTCGAATGTGCGGCAGTTATCGTTCGTCATAAAAAAATTACCCTTGTTAAAACATAAAACGTTGCAGGTAAACTATCCCTTCCCTTAACCGATCTTCACCAAAATCAATGGGCCTTGAGTCCTCTAAAATTCAGGGATGTATGGAAAAAATTATTTGATTCTGTTTGAATTTGCGGCTGTTATCGTTTGCCATAGAAAAAATTCTACACACAGACACACACAGAGACACTTTCCGAAAAATTGCTTTTCTTCATGTTTAGAGGGTAGTACAATCAGAATCAGCCCTTATCTCGAACACGATTTTTTCGCCATCACCACACTTCCATTTCCTTATGGAACAAGGAAGTAAAAAGAGTAACAACGCATAGTGAATAGAGAGGGGGAGAGGGAGAGAGAGAGAGAGAGAGAGAGAGAGAGAGAGAGAGAGAGAGAGAGAGAGAGAGAGAGAGAGAGAGAGAGAGAGAGAGAGAGAGAGAGAGAGAGACTGACAGACAGACAGACAGAGACAAATAGGCAGACAGACGCAGGTAAAAACGATTTTTTTGTCAAGCGATTTGAGAAAATAAGCAAATAATAGGTCTTGATGTCAAAGAGGCGAAGTTTTGACATATAGTACAGTAGTAGACTACCAGTAGCTCGTATATTAACACATTAGTTGTGGTCCAGTCTACAGGTAACAAGGGGTACATAAATCATTTATACATTCACTTACTACTGACACACAACAATGGCCATCGTGTTCATAGGTAGCGACATTGTTGTCACCGTGAGTGACTTTTAAAATGTAAGTGCGTTGCATACGTAGGTAGCTTCGAAGAACTACTCCGCTGGAAGCATACGTACGCTGTAGCATGTACCTATACGAGCAGGTAACAAATAGATGTCATGCTGTCAATACAACAGTCATTGTGTACACTGTAGGTATATGAGCTTCTGGCATTTTCTCTTAGCAATAACAACACCAACACCAATAATATTAAGAATTTGCTTTTTCTTTTTCGGGTCCATAACTAGACGATATCACATATTTTCCTGGCGTCATTTTAAAACTATTTTACGTTTGCTCACCTACGCAGTTTTTCTATTTAAGAATATGTGGCCGTCTTTCTCTAACATTCTCCCGCCTGGTGAATCTATTTGACTATTTGACTATTTCTTTAACTCTTCTACTTATAGTGAACTGCTGTTACCCGCGGCTTCACACGCGAATATTTGACTTTTAATAAGTACAGTATTTTAATATAATGTTTATTGTATATGTCTAGGCCTATATGTCGTTCTGTCAGCTCGTATAACAATTTTGTACTCATCAGTCGCATTCTCTCCAAAGCTGTTTTGAACACTTGTACTAAATTATTATGTTGGTGTAACAGCCTTTGGAGATTTAAAACAATATTTATAAAGTACCCGTTAACTCAAAAACGTTAGGTTCTTTATTTTAAGCGTTTCTGTGTTATAAGCATTGACTATCACATTAAACGTTACGTTTTCCTCAACTATGACTTTTATTTATTTCAGCAGTAAACTAAAAACCAAAAACCGTTGTCACCTAACCTCACAAACGAAAACAACACGTATTTTCGCTTTGCATTAAGTAACAGGACAATTTACAATTAGTACACTTCTTTTCCACATCGTAATATATCGATACAATCGCATATTATATAAAAGATCGAAAACGTACTGCAGGAGCGGATAAAGGTACAGTTCCGATGCCGCTAAATAGCTTTTGTTTATTTACTTGTTACTATGGTAATTAATTCTGGTCTCCGTGTGTTGTTGACATCTTTATACGATTCAACAAAAGGGCATAATTAAAAGAGCTTAAATCTTGTGAACTGAGCAAATATCAAATAAATTTCAATTTAGACAGTGTTTTACCGTGTGTCAAAAGTTACCTGTGCAAAATTTGGTGCCAGTCGGTGTAACGGTGTAGATTTGTATTCAGCAGAAATAAATCCTCAGACTTTGAGTTATATATATATATATATATATATATATATATATATATATATATAATATTAAGTATTACTGAGCTTTCTAATTCTTAACATTTCTTCAGAGGTCTGTAGATTGTATATGTGCTTGGATCGTTCTTGAATTCGGCCCAATTTTTGGACCTTATAAAATTTAGACCTTCTAAAAGATTGTGGGAACGGTCTTACCAACCAAAATTTTGACCTAGACCTACGGTCCTACAATTTTTGCTTTCTAAACATTATCTTAATAGTCCCACAAATTTCATCCCATGAAATCTGTTAAATTTCCTCTAGACGTGCCCTCAACGATTTGATACGTAATATCGTATCGTAGGTATTAAAAGTACAAAATTGAAAAACAAAATAAAATAACAACAATAACAATAATATTATGAACGACGGTAACATTTTTGTTGCTCATTGAGAATACATATATAAATAGACTACTACGAAATGCACTATTTTAAACTACGAGATACAATTTTTTTTAACCAATTTTTCCCTACAAATTAGTGTTCCGTGGTCAGAACTAGTGCATTAATAATTTAATAATTCTTGAACACGCCATGGGCATCAAAATCCAAGAAAACTAAATGATTATATTTCCAGTTTTGTTAGTTTTATTAGCACCCGTCTTAACACCAACTTTGTCACTACTTATTGCCACACTGTCAAGTCAAGAACGACGTATTTACCAGTTTGGCAAAAAGTAGCGACAAAGTTGGTGTAAATGATTATAACTAACGACGTTGAACTACATTATCAAAAAAGATTGAAAATATTGCCAATTAAGACAAATTTTGTCATCATTGACAGGTCTCTGTCTTAGATTTAAAGAAATCTCATCTTGTTTGATATTGTGTTTACATGAAAATCTAAAAGTTACGCGAATATATAATCCACTATAACAGATTTTACAGATGTGGAAAAGCACCAACTTAATATCTCCATTTTCTCACTCAACAATAAACTTCTGTCCATTCTGTCGATGAGCTATAATATCGATTTTATCGTAAAAAATTAAGAGAAAATGAAAAGCGTCAAATATAGTTCTTCAGGTCATTACCAGTTACACAATTATTGACAGGAAAAGGAGTGAAAACGCCAGATGAGAACTAAATGTGTATAATTTCAATGAACACTGTAATGATAACATGGATAACGTGCAACGATTGTAAGAAACGTAAATTGGAAAGCTAAACACAATAAAAACGCCACCGAATCCACCTTGTAAACCATCTCATCGAAACAAACCTTTAACAACATTAACGTATCCACAGACATTAACAACAACATGGAAATTATTCGCGTAGACACGAAAGGCGCAAAACTAGACACACTCTAATAACTGAAAATACACTAACACAGGAACACGCATGGAAACAACATCCTAAACGGACAGTCACAATTTAAATCACACGTACTATTTAAACACATTACACAAGACACACAGAACAACGATCTTTCACACGTCGGCGCCATATCCAAAAACAGAACGGAAGCGTTCCTAGCCACACCCTCTGATGAAGCTCGCAATGAGCGAAAGCTAGTTCAGGCAATAAGCTAAAAACATTTCAAAAATTTGTACCTAAAACACTTGTGTCATGCGTCGGTATAGTGTTTATAAGTTCTTAACAGTAAGGACAATTGAAGGAAGAAGGTGCGTAGAATTCATGGATGGTGTAAAATTGAATCAGTACAATAATGATATAATTCTTTAGAGGCGCGGATCCACGGGGAGGGGAAGAAAATGAGATGAGATGGGAGAAATCCCTCCCCCAAATGCTCACTTCATACGAAATTTTTTCGTTGTTTTGGATTGTAAAATGGTTCCATAGTTGTGAATATGATAAAATATTCATATCATGATATGAAGGTTCATGGCTTTGCTCTAAAATTATTTTAAATTGTAATTGTAGCTCACCAGCATGTTAATTTTTGTTAGATACATACCGTATCATAAACGATTAGTGTGTATTTTAAACCGTAAGTGAATATGTGAACCTTATTAAAAGAACAATGATCTGGCGAACATCGATATGATGTTATACTTGCATGTCAGTAAATTTATTGTGTTGATAATAACAAACTGTAGGCCTATTTGAATCTTCACTAATTCCTACCATTTACACTTTATGCCTTAGAGAATGGTCTAACTTTTCATAATACCCCCCCCACCCACCTACCCAAATTGTTTGCTGGATCTGCCCCTGGTTCTTTATGACGACAACGACGTGATGATATTGGCTTTGCGCAAACTTTGTGTTTATTTTCTGTTAAACGACAAGTATTATATTTAATAAACGTTTTAATGTAATATGCGCTCAATAAAAACTTAACCACTGATAAATAGGAAAATTAAGGTAGGCCTACTATACTCCAACATAACTATCAATCTTATGTGACTTCATTTTGAAACAAATTTTGGATAACTTGGAATTGTGTTGTTGCCCTTCGCTCCAAATACCCAATTATTAGCTTCACTTTTTTGTATGTACTTTTCCAACTTCATATATATTTCAGATCATTCTCACCCTTAACTTTACTGCCAAGTCAACTTTCACACACTACTTTATATCTCCTGTCGTCGGGGGGGGGGGGGGGGGGGGTAACCGTCAGATCCCCTCGGCGCGCCAATGCTACTACAAAATATCGGTATGGAGAACCATACATGACTTACATGTTCTAAGCTTTATATTTAAAATCATTTTCGAAACGAAATATTTCCATAGAAACTACTTCTTTCTTCAGCCTTAACTACACTGTGGTCACTAACGTATACCACCTCACGTTAGCGCATTCGATTTTCACTGATGATGGCAGTCGATAGCACTTCCGAAACGTCTGGTTTTGTAGAAATCATTGGACCACGCCAAACAGCCCGGGAAGGAATTTTAACAACAAACTACTTCTTTGTTGCCGATAACGTAGCACACATGACATATATTAAAAAATTATCCCCTCCCCCTTCAACTATAATTTTAATTTATAGAAAATTACCCCCACCCCCTTCAACTAGCCTCTTCATTTATAGATATTTTATCTACGTTTCTACGGTGGATTATTATGATCTTTTCAGGATACTTTATTTATCAAAATAAAGTACTTCACTCTTGTTAAAACATAAAATGTTGCAGGTAAACTACCCTTTCCCCGTAACCGATCTTCACCAAAATCAATAGACCTTGAGTCCTCTACAATTCAGGGACGTATGCAAAACATTATTTGATTCTGTTTGAATTTACGGCAGTTCGTCATAAAAAATTACTCTTGTTAGAACAAAATGTTGCAGGTAAACTACCCCTTCTCCTTAACCGATCTTTACAAAAAATCAATAAACCTTGAGTCCTCTACAACTCACGCACACATGCAAAAAATTATTTGATTCTGTTTGAATGTGCGGCAGTTATCGATCGTCATAGAACAAATTACCCTTGTTAAAACATAAAATGTTCCATGTAAACTACCCCTTCCACTAAACCGATCTTCACCATAATAAATAGGCCTTGAGTCCTCTACAATTAAGGGATGTATGCAAAAAATTATTTTATTCTGTTTAAATTTGCGGCTGTTATCGTTTGCCATAGAAAAAATTCTACACACAGACATTTTTCGAAAAATGCCTTTTCTTCATGTTTTGAGGGTAGTACAATCAGAATCAGCCCTTATCTCGAACACGATTTTTTTCGCCATCACCATACTTCCATTTCCTTATGGAACATGAAAGTAAAAATACAGAGAATGCGGCGTGTTATGCCGCAAACGTAGTAAATTAAACAATAATTGGTTTGTTATCGTCTCATGATTATAATACATTATCAGCGGCAGGAGCAATGACGCAAGTTGAACTAAGTGGGTTAGACGGGGTTATTTGATGTAAATAATGTAACCGCAAGAAAAGTCGGCGCTGTAATCAACGGGGATGATGGCATTCGCTGTTTCGCTTCATTGTCTTGTCTGCCACATAAGTGAGAGAGACTAAGGAACGATCCCAAGGGTAACACGCCAAGGAAATTGTTTACAGCGGAACCTCAACCTCCTTGTAAACGCCCACATCTTCTTTGGCGAATTAATATTATACATGTATTAGGCAATTTATATGTGTGTGTACAGGAAATTACTACGACGTAAGCCTTTTACCTTTTGTCGCGCACTTACAATAAGTATTACCGACGTAATTATAAATTATTTAGGTTTCATTCTTGTAATAAAATAAAGGCGAATACTTAGCGTACAGAACATAAGAGCGAAAATTGGACTACAAGAAGATCTACTAATCCACATGTTATTAACATTACTGTAACAACTGTCTATAACATTTTTGCAGATATTACTTATGCTGATATGACATTTGTTATGTATAATGCTTATTGTAATTATCCCAAACCACCACGACCACCATCACCATTATTATCAGAATTTCTTTGATTAAATAACATATCATCCGAGAACCTTGGGTTTGAAAGACATATTCCATCTATTTGATTTCTTTAGTTTTTAAAGTCTGATCATCTGATCTTCTTCTTCTTTTTCTTTACCCAGTTTTTCCGTATCTCAAGGTCGGGTTGTAGAGAGACTCCGTTCATCGTCTCCATCTATTCCTGCCCACGCACATAGACTTCATTTCCTGTAAACTCAACCCACGGTGTCCTTTCTCAATCTTTCAATATATGACTGATATGTCATCGTTGGCCTTCGTCTTGGTCTCTGAACCTCCGGCTCTACTTCAAGAAACTGTTTTATTTTTCTTGCTTCATCTGCTCTATTTGCATGTCCCAGCCGCTTACTTCGATTGTTTCGCCTTCGGCAAATTCTTCAGAGGCTTTGCTCCAAAATTTCGTCTCATCGCCTCATTTCAAATGCGATCTTTCCTTGTGTTTTCTATTATTCGTCTGACAAAACCTCATCTCTGGTGATGTTTTTCTACTCGCGTGTTTGTCAATGGTAATCAAACTTTCTGCTCCATACATTATTGTTGGTAGGTAGACCTACACAGATATCTGCAGGTTTCTCCTCGGTTACCTACTGCCTTATTCCTATGTGTTGTTTATTGTATAAGATCGTTACGACGGTCTCACGGATCGTCATATTGTACAGTGGAAACAAAATACAGACACAGTGAAGTCACTAATTACCTGTTTTGATTAGTTACAAATAACAACTTGTAATCAACAAGGTACTCTTATACAGTAATTCAAGTTAAATTTGTCCACACGCAATAATAATGTCAACTAGTAGAGTTCCACACTAATTGTAATACAATAATTACTTTCCACTAATCGGCAACAATCAGTTGATCGCACTCTACAATCTCGCCAGGTGTAACTAACTTCCAAGCCGGCCGCTATTGCTTATAACTTTTATCGTCCCCGCAGGTGTTCCAGAATAATTTTCCATTATTTCGGCGGCGTGCCAGCATAATTTGCGTAGTTAAGAGCACTCGACCCCAATCTGGGAGGTACTTTAGTACACGGCCTTGACACAGACTGTGCACCTGCCGACTGCACCTGTGCGTTACGTAATTTCGTAGCATAGGCTGTATAGATTATACTTGCTTTCCTTACACGGTTTGATCTTTCCTATCTCCCACTGTCTGAACGCGCTGTTATTAAACACTGCTGGTGAAGATTTCATAAGATATCGTCCGTGTACTACTTCTTCTGCGTTTGGAAGTTTATTTGCTGTAGCCTGCGACGTCTGACTTAATTGTTTGCGAAATATTTTGTACAAAGTCTGAAAACATGTTTTCCTATAACGGTTTCCTCTGACACTCCTGACGCCATTACTACTTTACGCAGACGGAATCAAAACTTTTGGATTCCACACAAAATCCTATCCGTTCGTGTTCGAGTGCGTGTACAGCTTCTGGTGTGTTTCTCTGGTGTGTTCATGCTCGGCAGAGGTCCCTGTCGTTTCATTCTATCAACATTGTAGATCTAGTATTTTTCCAATTTTTTCATAGATGTCCTTTCCAGACGAGCTCCTGTGTCTATCTCTTTGCCTACCTCTATGTGCAGCCAAATTTAACAACTCTGTTAGCCAACGTTCCTCAGACATTCGTTCCACGATACAAGACGTTTCGTATTTATAACATCTAATACTCTTCCGTCCATGCGAATTTCCCTCGTGATTTTCCATTTCTAACACAATGGAGCCTGGATACACCACACAACCTTCGCACTTCCGTTGCATGCAGACTTCGTTTGGAGTTTTTTAAATTTATCTCCCCAGTTTCAGAGCCATACACTACACTTACGCTTAGATGCCAAAGAAAACTATACAAAGTGATTTCCCATATTCATTTAAACTTTCTGGGATTTTTGTTAATGTTTTTTAGGTAATCTGTTACATTAATACGTACTTCAATGGTCTAAAAATATCATAATAAGAAATCTCTCTCTCTCTCTCTCTCTCTCTCTCTCTCTCTCTCTCTCTCTCTCTCTCTCTCTCTCTCTTCACTGTTTTTTTACCATTATTTTGGTCTTTCAGTGCCTAATGACCTCTCCATTCCTACTTGTCCTTCCTTCTCTCAAGACAAGCTAGGACTCTGAAGTACTCTAATTGAAAAATGAAAGAATTTTATAACAAGGAGTAGTTCTCGGAAACGGGAAATAACTTACTCTCAAACGAAAGAAGCATACTCGAGCCTAGAGAGTCGACACTGAGATGAAAAAGATTCATCAGAAGAAGCTAGAATCTGATAATAATTAAATATTATTGAAGGAAGTTATCTCCAAAACAGCAAAGAGGAAGGGAACGTTGGTGAAATACATGCGAAAGCGGGTATTTCTTACATAATAGAAAATGTATTCAGCCGGTAGTAAAATAAATTTTGCCGTAAGTAAAAATGATAGGTACAGAAATTAATTTTGTTTATTTTCTTATTTTTACGTCAACTTCCAATAGACCCGTAACTTTATATTCTCTACATAACGTATTAACAAAGTTAAATAAAATATACAAATATGAAGTTGTAAAGCAAACGAGTATTGATATAATATTAGAAATTTTCACCTATGTGATATTTCGTAAGATACAATGAGTTTAGCATATAATTCTTACCTATTTAAAAAAAGCAATTTCTGTAGTAAAACATTCAGCATCATAAACATCGTGGACGTTACAAATGTTGCCGTAAGGCAGACGGCGTGGTGGTGCTCGTGTCATCACAACAAAGGGCGGTTATAAAAACCACTTGGCTTAATTAATTAGACATGAAGAGGAAAACATTATTTTTCTCGTTGACAACTTTGTAGAAAACTAAATTTACAAATTAGTTGAAATTAGCAAGTACGATCAATTTACGTTTAATCAACATGTCTGGATGAGAAACTTTTTCTCTTGTTTGGAGTGCAGTGGTTACCGTGCCTGGTTACTAATCTAGAAGTTCTGCGTTCGTTTCCCGGCAGCGAGTTTGCCAAAAACCAGTCGACTCAGATTTACTCAGCAAGCGGGAATTAGTATCAAAGATAAATATCAAGAATCAAAATATACTATTACGAAAATAAACAAAATAAACACTAAAAATTAGAAACATTCTGATTTTGGTTGCAGTTCCTTTCAGTCTGACACCCTGCTATATCTTCACAATTTTTTCAAATTTTTGATGTATTTTTTGGGGCCTGGAGTCCAAAAGTTTTTAAATTTCCAAAACTTAATACTACATTCAGGCATTAGTTAAAATTTTCTATAATTTAATATGTCACATGATTTTTTGCGATTTTATCCACTTTTTGGGCTCTGACATCCAAACATTTTTAAAATTTCAAAAATGAACATTACATTCAGACCGTGGTTAAAATTCTTTTTAATTTGGAGCCCCACATTGGTTTTTGCGATTTTTCACACTTTTCACCTCTCACAGTTTTGCCTCCCGCCCCAATAATTTTGGTGGCATCAATCTAAAAACCAATCGAGTTCTGTAGGGTAGAAGCATGGACATGCGTGCCAAGTTTTAAGAAAATCGGTTTACGCGTTCAAAGGTTTCGTGAGACATACCACAAACAGATAGACAGACTAACAGATAGATAAACAGAAAACTGGCAAACGGCCGAGTTGAAACTGAGAGCTAGCTTCGCTAGTTCAATTATTGTTATTGTTATTATTACTATTATTATAGTTTTCGTCATCATCATCGTCGTCGTCACAACATCGTCATCAGCAGCAGCATCATCGTCGTCGTCATCATCGAGCAATAAGCGTAAGGTTTGCAGCTTCTTGGTTTCGTGCGCACAGCTTTACGTCTCCCCAAGCAATATTGATGTAATTGGTATGGAGACTAGCAGAACTGAGTACGAAGACTGTTTCTGTGTATGATTTGCACGGACTCGCACTAGAAATATATATTTTTCCCACAGCTTCGTGACACTCGATTTTAAATTGCGTGACCACTACTTGCGTCACTAGCGCTACGAACTGACTTATTTCTCCGACGACGACGATGATGATGATGATGATGAATAAGAAAGTCTACAACACAGCCACTGTTGGTGCTGCTGCCAGTATTAGAATCATTAATATTACTATAACTATTGTTATTAATGTCTTGGCCACCTCAGTACCGACACGTTATTTAATACTCGCTGTTATTTCGTGGAAATTGAAATTAAAAAGCGGCCTTGGACTGACTTATAACATTTCACGAACCGGCGTGCTATGAAGTGTAATTAAAATGGGAAACGATAAAACAAAGATAAAAACGCGCATATCGATAGATTACATAAATCAGTAAGCCGTCGTCAACACGGCGACAAAACAAATAAATGAAATTACAAATAACTGATTCAATTACTCTGTCTAAACAAACCTGCGACCAAATATAAAAATCTTTTTTTACGTTTTTATCGAATCACAATTTTTTTTATTGTCGAGCGTTTCAAACGATCAGAGTAGCAGGAGTCAATTAACTTAATTGGTGTTGTTTTTTTTTATTACTGCTACGCTTTCGATTCTTAGGCAGGTGTCAATCAGGATAATTGGTGGTTGTATATATTAAAAACGCCGGTGTCACTTTTAACACTTTCATATTTAGATAACTGACGCGTTTCATCGAAACCATGGATCACAGTACACAGTATTTCATTTAATGACATTTAATCATGCGATTGGTAATCAACGGTACAGAGTGCGAAAAATGTTTGCAATATTTGTTTCCCGTCAGGAAATTGTTAAATGAAAAATCGAAGTGTTTTTATTTAACATTGTGAGGCAGAACACCGAGTACTCACGCACGGTAAAAATACAGATGACATTCACATAGTCTTATTGTAATTTTATCGTTGAGCTATGCTCACTGAAAAATAATTCTCTTACTTGCATGTTACGTAGTAAATGAAAGTACAGTGTTATATCGTATAGGCACTAAAATATAATTGAAGCTACATAGATAGAAATGCAACACTCTCCATAGTCATACAGTAGGCCTACAATAGAAAACGAAATAATAGATTCTTGGATTTCATTGTCCATGACGTGTCCGTTAATTAACTAAATATGATTAAATCACTACCGACTCGGAACACAAAGTTTTTTATGGGTTAAAACGTAAAAGTTTTACCTTATAGCCTGAAGCAGTTTTCGCTTTTAAAAAGCTCAAGAGCCTCTGAAGAAGCTTTTTAAAAGCGAAAACTGATTCAGGGTATAAGGTAAAACTTTTACGTTTTTACCCATAAAAAACTTTGTGTTCCGAGTCTGTAGTGATGTAGGCCTATTCATATTTAGAAATAATAGACTTTAAATTCCCGAATGTGTCCGATATTAGGTGGCCATCACCATCTTCACATCACGGCAGAGGCAAGGCGCTGCTTGTTTCGCCTTCAAAGATCATCCAGCCATCTCTTCCTTGGTCTACCCACACACCTGTGTCCTATATGTTTGTATTTACAGACTTGTTTCGATAGTCTTGAATCTGACATTCTTTTAAGTGTTCTTTCCACCGTTGTTCACCGATCTTTTAATCTTTCAATCAAGTTGAACACTTGTAATTATTATTTAATAACTTCAATCTCTAAATGATCCAGTTCAGAACACCTTTTAACTCCTCTTAAGAACGCCATTCCTGACGCCTGTATTTTAATTTCTTGTTTCTTCGTAGTTGTCCATAATTCACACTCATAGAACAATACAGAGACCGCTATAACTTTGTAGTACTTTAAGTATGTCTCTCGATGTACCTAGTTTCTAACGATACGACTGATTGTACCACAGAACGTCTGAAACTTGCCTAACACAACATCAATATCATAATTCTTGTCATAGCCAATGTCATTTTTCAAGTAGTTAAAATGGCTCACCTGTTATATAATCTGATCATTACTTATTATTTGTCTTCTTGTTCCTTGCCTCGAAATGCCTTACCTTTGTTTTTATAGTAGAGATTTGCATATTTTGTCGTTTCCAAATCTGACGAAGCTTAAAACAAATTTTGTAAAGCCGATTCTGTATTGTGAATTACAAGCAAGTCGTCAGCAAACAACAGCACATTCAAATATCTGTCTCGTGATATCTTAATACCAGGGTTCACTAGTTGTTTCCATTTCCTTACTAGATCGTCGATATAAATGTTAAAAAAGAGTAGGTTATATACTGCACCCTTGTCTAATAACTTGACTGACAGATATTTGTTGAGATATCCTACAGTTATTTTTAATAACTACTCTTGTTCCGTTATAGTTCGTATAAGTTGTATAGTTCTTGTATAGTTTGTATAAGTTGTGGATATTCCCGTTCTTCTAATGTTTGCAAATTTCTATCTACTCTATCAAAGGCCTTCTCAATGTCAATGAAAGTGCCCATCGATAATAGAATATTTGAGCTGATTAATTAATTATTGTAATTATCTTAGAAACTATATTATTTATGGCTATAATAGGTATGTCGATATCAAAATCAACCAATTTATGTTAGTATATGGAACTATCCACAGGACCCTAAAGCATAGGCATCGGAAGGGCAAGAAGCTGAAATTTTATAAGATAATGGCCAAAATTTATGGGAGCTAAAGTTGGACGTTGGCAGGAAGGCAAGGAAGATTAATAAATATTACTAATTAATGTTAAAAAAAACTCAAACTACCCTTGTTTTCAGTGTTAATGAGTGTACATTATACAGCACTGGATTGACTCATAAATGTGGATATACGAGAAAACGTAGGAACCAAAAGTAGGATAACCTAAATACCGGAAGAAACGGAGACAACGCTCAAGGAACGAATTCCGATAGCGGTACCTAATGAAATATAAACCTATTGGGCGAACAAGTGTTGGAAGACCCTTTGAAGAGTGAAAAAATAGCCTTGTAGGAACAGGCAACATGTCCGATCCCTAAAAGTGTACAAGGAGAATAAATATATTTGTTAACACATAAACATATATTTATTAATAACAAACAACTCAACGTCATATTTCAATACAGTTAGGATAACGCTTTCTCAATATAAATCAAACTAAATTTTTGGTCTGAATTTAGAAAGAGATACATTTTTTCCAGTGATTACTTCTTAAGTAGGCTTTCTCTATTTCCTAATTTTCTTGAAGATGAAAAAAAATCCTTCCATAATGCTACCGGTTTTATTATTTGGCATTAATACTATTCAAATAATGTTTTGTTTAATCAGTGCTTCATATAAGTTATTTATTATATTTAGCAATTAGAACTTGCTAAACAAACGTTTACGGAATAATAAAGCGAATTAATATGCTAACCAGTAACATTACGGACTTAGAATCTAGGACGACGTTTTTACCAAACGATTTTATTTCTCTTGGCTGAATTACGGAAGTGAAACATCCTGAAGGCTGTGGATACGAGGGTGTGGGTAAGGACAATAAAGACAAGTTGGATACAGAGAACAGCAAAGGTTTTAATTATAAAGGAAGTAAAAGAGGACAGAATACTTATAGAAAAGCGAGATAGTCTCTAGGTCATATGCTCAGACACAGTGGATATACATTGAATTTTTCGTAACGCAAACTGTAAGGGAGAGTTCGATCGGGAAGAAAATACTTAAACAATGTGCGGTTGATGATATGAGGTGAAATGAACTGGGCAGGACGGAGTTATAACAGCAGTTTACAAAAACAAAGCCTAAACTTGACATGCTTAATGTTATTTATTATTTACCTTGCCTGTATTTACTTTAATTGAACAAGTTTCTTTCATGTTTTCATCCAGGGGTGTGTAAGCAATAATAACTGATACTTTCACAGTCCTAACCGTATTAACTGAGACACGAACCCACGGTTCTTCTAGACTGGAGCAGTACTGAAGTATTGTCTTTGATAACCCCCCCCCCCCCGTATTTCACGATACTGATACCGAACATTTTCCTCCGCTCTCTCACGCACACGTATACTTAGACACACAAGAGCGATTATTTTCTCCCCACGTTTTTCCGCCTCACACTCGCAGCAGCCATATGAGCAGGCAGCAATAACGTTTTGTCAGCATGCAGGTCACGTGACACATTGCGTAATGGAATTGTAGTCACAGTTGGATCGCACCTGAGACTATATCAGCGTGTGACTCACAGCCACTGCCTCCCCTAACTACAACTTCGTTATCAATAACGTTTTGTTTTCTGTTACAGTTATAGTTTTATTACTTACGCAGTTTCGATGTCTCCCCCATATATTTTGTTATTCACAACGTAACTAAAGTGTTTACCAAGGCTGAGCTTTTGTATTAAGTCAACATCAGATAACAAATAGGTGCATCGTTTTTAGGTTAATAGGCATATAAAGACTTTAAATACAAATCTTCAGAGTCAAATATTTTCTTTAAATTTGAATGAAAAAAACGAGAGATTGTGAATGTTAAGAAAATCACATACGTGTTGTAATTCTAAAGTGAATTCTTCAAAAACACGTTATTTTGGACGTATATTGAACTCAATTAGATATTAGGCCTAACACACAAATTCCGAAAACATAAACAATATTCACCCGTTTTGTTGAAGTGTTACTCTAAGCGAGCGTTTTGCGTTGCATATTTGTCAGAGTGAAAACCCAGTCTATTCTTAGAAAGTGGTCAGAAGTAGCGAGCTCAGTTGTTATCTAAACACTTCTAGACTTTCAAGAGCAAGTGTGAAGCGTAAAATACTTATCAGGGTTGAAAATGGCCACAGGAGGCCCAACAATTATAATGAAAAAAAAGGTTCTTCATACTTTCAATTAGCAGAGAGTCACAATTAAGTTCAGGGGAAATATCCACAGTGTGCAACATACGCCTGATTTTCTCAGAAATTTCATCTGGAGACTGCAAGAAATCTCTGAGTGCCTGAGTGGTTTCCCTTTCACTTAATTTGAACTTTTGAGATAAGTAGCGAACTTGTTTCTCTCCAAACAGAATGTGTATATACGTATATCCTTGAGACGGCACGGCGATTCTAATCCGTTCCAATTTTTGTTGCAACGATGATTAACGAAAGGTGAATTAAGGTGAAGATATCAGCTACATTGAGTCTCATAATGTATTGATAATTGTAATACCGAAGATGTTTAGAGAGCCACTCGACATGCATGAAAGTGGTGCAGCCATCACTATGTTTAAACCCATCATAACAATGTTTTACCGAGGCACTCGCTCATTTCACAAGACAAATCGTCCTAAGAAATACTTTAAAAAATGCCACATTGTAAAATGGGTATTGAAATGTCACTTTATATATGCCCTGAATTTAGGAGCTGAGTACACTTAAATGCATAATACATTCAAACTATTTACAGCTTATCACTTCAGCTCTTGGGGCAAAGCATGTTCTTTCAACAGTCAGGATGTCATAACATTTCTTATATATCCTCATTTTATAAACGTCAGATCTTCTCTTTCACGGGGGTTTCCACTTATAAGTTCGGTTAAGTGATCGCTATTCCAACATTCTGTTAGCTTACTTCAGACCTTTTTTGAGTTCTTTCAATTACAGTTTCCTTTGAATTCATAATTCATCTGGTTTCTTTCCTCCCCGTTCGGTTTCTTTCCCGTTCTTCATATCATAGCACTCCTTCTTACATGGTCCAAATCTATTGCTCTTAACATCCTTATAATGTAGATTACCATAAGAGAACCTCCATTCAACTATCACTTGCCCAATTCGCTTCTTGATTTCTTTTTGAATGTTACGAACCTCCCGCAGTGAATTTAAGCACGCTATATAACTTCCCGATTTTAATGGATCCTTCGTCTAAGTTTAGTTTCACCAAGACCACTTTTTGTCGATGCAGATACTTAAGTGTATTAACTTGTTTTATTTTCCTATCATTGTCTGTCAGCAGTTATAAGAAAATATTTCACTTAAAAAAAATGTTAGCACCTGTTTTGTAACTAAAATTTCAATACCAAAAGAAACAGATGACGTAAAATTTGTCAACGTTCTTGCATTAATACAATAACATTAATTACATTATCCTAACAAATATATGGAACGCAATATAGTCAATAACTCTTTCCAAGGATATCACTATTTTTATCAATGTTAGTGCATGTAGTGATTCTCATTTAATTAAAAATATATTCTATCATAATTACCGCGTGTATTTATAATTACAACTGAAATTTTAATATGTGTCTACTTTTTCTACGGGTTTACAGAGTCAATATGAAGATAGCATTAGCTACCCAATAATATCTTTCATAGAGGTACGTCATACCTACTTTTTAAACGACCATACAGACCTGTGTCATAATTTATTATGGCTTAAAGTAACAAATATTCTGAATATTAGACTAAGACAACACAATATGAAAACTGTAGAAGAATAACAGAATCCTGATAATCCAAAGTAATTTAGATCGGGGAGTGGTCGATGAAATACGTGGGATTCCCACAGCTGAAATTCCATCATGTATTAAATCTATGTTAAAAGAAAGTTACTCCAAAGTACGGTAACTCAAAAATAGACTAATTTATTTTTTGCACCAAGGTAATTTTAGACAGTTTGCATTATACGTATTACATTTTTAAATGAAATCCAAAAACGAGAAAGGAAATATCAGTTTTAAAAAAGAAATTCAATCTCTAGGTTTTACACATTTTCTAACTGCATTATTTAGTTTGGTCTTCTGATTATAACGATAATTTACTAATAGTTACTAATTACTAATTAGGCCTACTAGTTACTAATAGTTGTCAGTTTTTCAAATTTACAAAGTTACGAGGTTAGCTTTGCGAAAATAATCGCCGGACAATAGTAAACAATATAATAATAGTTTTTTATCATGTTATCTATCAATATTGATCCTACAGTTATCTTATTTTCGTATAGGCCTATGTTGTTTTATTAAGACATTAAGACGTATCTAATGTTTGTTTTATTCTTTGTCAATCCTTGTCAATCGTTTACTCGAGTATTTATAAGAAGCTATACAATTACTTTCTCTTTTCTCAATTTATATTATCATTAATTTATTGATTAAATTATTTAAATTTTATTAAGTTTTCTTTATTGATTTTTATATGTCCTTTTTGAGTTTATTTGTAGCTTTCATCAAATGGTTATAACTTACTTAGGGTGCGTTCGGATTACAATTCGGACTACCAAGTTTGCATTGTATTCACGATACCAAGCTGCAATGTTCAATCTTTCCTGACACAGTATTTAGGTTTTGATTTGTCTGTTGCAGCGTCGGTGTGGGGCGAGCGCATTTCGAGAAGCAGCCGCCGAGCAATTTACGAAAATCCAACTTCTTCCATTTTGTAATCGCCTTGTACGATCGCGCCGGCCAGCCTGTCGAAATCGAAAGGACGGCGTTCATCGGCTTCATCGAGAAAGACCAGGTAAGACACGACCATTTAATTATATCGGCAATGTTTATAGGTGTTTTTTTAATGGAAGAAGGGTAAAAATTCTTAATGCATGTACATGAAGCCCTAATTCTTGTCAACATATGCATCCCGAACGACTATTTATTAAAAGGAACTCTTCAAATGTTGACATCGATTGTGCTATTTCCGTGGAACTACTGTTAAAACGCAGTACTTCGCAGGTAAGGTCTAAGCCGTAGCTCTTATTCTAATATGGCGACTTAGATCCTAATAGGCTTATACTAATATGACCGCCAGATCACTTGGTTACAACCGAAGCAATATCACTCAATGAACTTCAAGCGTTCCTAGATCTTCTTTTTCTCCTCTTCAAGGATTATGTTATATAAACCTGTTCCGACACCCATCTCATCCTCGGACGATCCACGTCTCTTGTACTAATGGCTTTATAGTTCAGTGCCATTTCATAGTTTCGGCAATTGATCCTCTGTCATCCTTTGCAGATGTTCCCACTATTGTCTTCTGTAAATTGAAATAATTTCATTTATGTCCTTTACTTCGAGTTCTGCTCTTTGATATCTTCATTCCTTATTCTATCTTGCCATAGAATTTGAAGTTTTCAATATATTTTGCAAATATATGAAAAGGTTCGGGAGTGGGGGCTATCATGTGACCTGCAGGTCTCGACAGGACAATTTCGGAACCAACAGGTGCGGAATCTCGAGAGGGTATAAATTAAGGGTTCGACTGGAAGCCCTTCTCTTCTTTTCAAGACACAGTTGCAGTCGGACACGCTGTCCGTCGGCAGAACAGTTTTATTTTGTTATAAGTCTCATCTACAAACGAATAAAGACGTTTTCAGTAATTATGTTTACACTATTACGGGAAACGTAGAGTACCGGGACCGTTTAAGTCAGCAAGAGTATCTACAGAGAAGCTACAAAGAGCGACGCGAGATGCTGGACGTTAGGAGATGCTTTTTGGACGCCTAACAGCCGAACGAGATCCACCTCGCAGCCGATATTAATTCTCTGGGACGGACCACACACTGCTGGAGAACGACGGGGGACTCTGGACATATCCAGGACCACGCCAAGCCAGGAAAAACGGTAACCCAACGGTGGACAACGCTGGACCCCGTCAATAAGTCGTAAGGTCATCAAAACTCGAAGTGACATGCATAATGCATTTATAAATGAATTTTTTTAAAGAGCTCATAAAGACTATATAAAGAGACAATGAAAAGTTTATAATTAGGTAAATAATGTAATAGAGTCTTATGTAAATGTTTTAGTCGTAAGAATGAGCGATCGCATATAGATAAATATAGAAAAAAAAGAGTTTAATTTTGAGATGGTATTATTTTTTTTTATCAAAGAAAAATAATTGAAATAATTTGATATTTGCATTTTGTAGAAAAGAATAATTTAAATTTTGAATACGAAACAAATGCCAGTCTAAGAGTAATTAATATAATTTTAAATTTATTTTTAAAAAACATTGGTATAGACTGAGCAAGCTGAGGTCAGATCTGATTTAAATGAATTCAATTAAAATAAAACTTAATTACATTTAAATTTTATTTCTTTTATTAAATCAGTTTGAATAAATGTCTAGATTAAGATTATTAACATGTCTGGATGTAAGAGTGTTTTAAATGTGTGTAACACCGTATAGTTTAAGAGATAAACACTTAATAAGGAGTGATATCTTGATCGGAGATTATTAACAATGTTTTATTATTTATAATGCTTTTAAAACAATAAACATGAAATTTTAACTACTCATAAATTTACTACTCTTATTATATTTACACCTGGTATCGTTCTCAACGTTTAAACACCTGGTATCGTTATAACTGTTTACACCTGGTATCGTTATAACTGTTTAAATACCTGGTATCGATATATAAAATTGGCATCCCATGAACGTGGGGCTCCACAAATTTAAATATAACAATATGTATTGTTATAATATATATATATATATATGCCTGTGTGTGATTTATTTAATAAATTAATTTATTTTATTAAAAATACGTTTTCCAAATTGTGAACATTCAAACGGAGTCCAGTTGTAGGGTTCTGACCGTCCAACAAACACAAAGGTTAGGCTAAACACAGACTGCAATCCAAAATACAGTATGAATTCTTTCCGACGCCCCACACTCACATAAAAATAACGCATTCAACCATGGTGAACGATCTTCTCATCTGATCATCTGACTCCACAAAATATTGTTAACTACCTATATTGGCAACCGACCCATCACTGAACGGTTTGTCCTTTCGCATTGTACTTTATTTTTACCAAACTTACTTATTGCTCCTTGAGAGCAGATTGTAAACATCAAAGAATAAAAAATTGAATTCATTGGTTTAGTTTGTAAAGAAATGTAATAGGCTATACGTACATTTCATTAGAACAATAATTGAACACCATCATCAGAACTTGTTGACAGATTCTAAAGTTCATTGATACAACTAAAGCTTAAAATTTTATACTTTTTTTATAATAAAAGTAAATGAGGATGATTTACAAAGAGCTATGTTTCAATTGCAAGAAGTGGCAAGAGGGTATTCACTGGCAATTTCAATAAGAAAGAACAAAACCATGGCCTTTAAAGGTAAATATCCAGTGAGGACTAATATAGTTATAAACAACAGTTCTTTAGTACAAGTGAGCCGTTTCAAATATCTTGGCTGTGCAGTAAGCTATGAATCTGAATATGATATAAAAGAGAAGATATATAAATTTAGGAATACTTGTGGTACAATTCATAGAAATCTTAGAAATAAAACAAGACACAAGACAAGGATTAAATTTTATAAGGCAATAAAATACCCACATTGACATATGCGAATCAGATGTGGGTCATGACAAAAAAGGAATGCGGTAAGATTCAGAGTGCTGAAATGCAGTTTCTTCAAAATACTTTAAATTATACATTGCAAGATAGAATACGGAATGAGGATATCAGAGTAAAACTCGAAGTAAAGGACATAAATGAAACTATTTCAATTTACAGAAGACAATGGTGGGATCATCTGCAAGGATGACAGAGGATCGATTCTCGAAAGTGGCACTCAACTATAAAGCCATTGGTAGAAGAGACGTGGGTGTCCGAGGATGAGATGGGTGCCGGAACAGGTTTATGTAACCTAAGCCTTGAAAATAAGTAGAAGACGAAGAAGGAGGAGAAGAAGAAGAAGAAGAAGAAGAAGAAGAAGAAGAAGAAGAAGAAGAAGAAGAAGAAGAAGAAGAAGAAGAAGAAGAAATCAAAATGCACGCGCCAACACACACACACACACTTTCCACTGATTATTTATATCAATAACCGAATGTATAGCGTATTTTGTTCATTCAGTTTTGAAAAAATTTACTATTTATATAATGTTTGAAAAGCATTTGATTTAAAATGGTGCTACAGAGGTTTATCTTATCCATGGATCTATCAACGGTAGTAATTAAAAGGCGTACGTAGCGTACTGTAAGTGAAAATGTCAGTACACTGGAACGTGCGTTGCAGCCGGAAGCTTTCACTTTTACTTGGAAATTTTCATTTTAAACGCGCGTCGTTCGCTCTCTGCAGCCGCAGTGCTGTTTTAATGTTGTTTTTCAGTAGCAGCTCGTTGTTCCCCCCTTCATCAAGACGAATTCGATAACTAACCAAATCACCCAGCGTGGCAATTAGCGTTTAGTCTCTCTCTGTCTCTCTCCCTCTCTTCATGTAGGCCTACAACAAGGGTGGTGGATACATAAGTAACTGGCGGAGCAGATAAAATTAAACTGAAGATAATGGGGGGGGGGAGCCGTTATCTTCTTCTTCAGTTGCGTAACCATTACTGCGTTACTCCCAAACAATGAACAACGAAGGCAATAAACTGTACAGAACAAAAGTCTAATCTCATCACCCCCCATTTCTGAATGACAATTGGAAACAGAAAATAATTTTATTAATTAATGTCTAAACGAATCATCCAATCAGAGTCAACAATTTTTTTGTACTGTTCGTATTCACTCAAATGTCTAAAAACGATAACTTCTCATACTTAAAATAGGCCTACTTTAAGTTGGTTCTTTTTGTTTCATACACGGGCGGCCGGAAGTAAACATGCAAAAGACAGAATATTTGTCAGAAAAAGACAGCAACAGGACCTTGTATTACAAGCAGAGAAATCATTGAAAAAACAAAGAGCATTAATATCTGGAAGTTAAAATTGCACAGGACGTAATTAAAGGCATAAACTGCGTAAGAAGAAAAACGATTGCAATGCTGAATGATATTGTTTGAGGTATTCAGAACATTACAAAGGGAAACAAAAAAAACACGTTTATAATATTGCCACAAAAATATATCACAAATTATTGTTTTGTATTACCTTAATTTAATCCGTCTTGCGAATTATTGTTATCGTTAATACGATGTTTCGGGAACAAGTTCCCATCATCAGATCCTGAGATACTTATCCTGTCATGAGGACACGTCGGTGGAATTCAAACCAGGCGTTATATAAGTTATTGTACAAACACACATAACACACGACACTACGATAATATATCGTTACGTCGGTCACACCGGATCGTTATGGGTGCAGTGGAAACAGAATAGCTGACACCACTGAAATCTCTAGCTACAAACTTTAATTAGACACAAACAGCAGTTTTAAATTAATAAAAAGCACTCTTATACAATAATTCAAGTTAGAATTTGTCCAACAACTACAATAAATGTCATCTTATTGCAGTTTCGCACAAATTAACACAATGACCACTTCCCATTTACTGAGTGCTTTTTAATATTTCAATTAATTGTTTAATTAATTAAGTCTAAAAAATTAATCGAGATGTCTTAATGGACGTGCCGGGCGTCGGAGATTCCGATCTGATCGTCAGTAATAAATTATATGGGATAGAAAACAATGGACATTACGGCGATCATTATCCAGATAAGAAAACAACTGGAATTAGCGCCGGAGAACTACTTCACCTAATTTAAATAGACACACATACACATGTACGTGCAGGAGAGGGGGGTTGATTTATATTCTGGCTGATGTTTCAAACAGTAGCGACACACGCAACGGAACGTCCTCGGCGCGTGTGTGTGCATTTGCGCGTGTGTGGGTGTCCGACGACAACGACGGGCGAGGCGGAGTAAGAGTGATATTAGGGCCATAACGCCAATGGCTAATTTCATTTATTACGGCCTAATAAATTATTACATGTAAGCAGAGGAGTAGGAGGAGGCATTCAGATATGAATCGTAATTACAACGATGCGGTTTCGATATCTCGACTAATTTGAGTATAACGCATTGTTTAGTCGTCATTTGATTAAGCCAACAACGCGTGCTGAGCGCGAGGGGGGGCGGTGCAGCGAGATCGTTAAGACGGATCGATAGTCGCTCACTCGCACAGATAATTGAATGTATACCTAATTAGGCAAGTAGATACGTGAATTACTGTGGCCTACTTGAGGTATAGGCCTACTACATATATGTTGTGTAATAATGTTATAAAATAATTATTTCCACCCTGTAATTATTATAATTTCCAAAAACTCACAAAGGGTGCAACGAAAATTATATGTTATAACGTATTTATTTTATACCGAAAATACATCTATGACCCAGTGGTGGATTTGAACAACTTGTGGCCCTAGGCAATTTATTCCCGGAGGCTTTTCTTTTTAAACAGGAAAATTTATTAACCCATTTCAACAGATTTTCAACAGTTCTCTATTACTTGAGGCTTTTATTTTCATCTTTTATGTCAGTAAAAATATCTGACAATCATTTATTTAAAAATGCACTTTATATTAGAATTCTTTTGTGAAACTTTAGGCCTATGCATAATTATTTAAAATAAATTAAGGACAACATATTAAAATGTATATGTATGCCTAATGATTTCCTATATTAAATTATTTCATTTTCCCCTAAATAAAATTCCCGTGCGTCCCCCCCCCCCCCAGCGCTGCGGTCCTAGGCACTTGCCTAGTCTGCCTAGTCGGAAATCCGCCGCTGCTACGACCTTCGATATTTATAAATATAAATTGTGTGTGTGTGTGTGTGTGTGTGTGTGTGTGTGTGTGTGTGTGTGTGTGTGTGTGTGTGTGTGTGTGTGTGTGTGTGTGTGTGTGTGTGTGTGTGTGTGTGTGTGTGTGTGTGTGTGTGTGTGTGTGTGTGTGTGTGTGTGTGTGTGTGTGTGTGTGTGTGTGTGTGTGTGTGTGTGTGTGTGTGTGTGTGTGTGTGTGTGTGTGTGTGTGTGTGTGTGAATATTAGACATACACGAAGAGATTATTACCAAAAAGAAAGGGAGATGGGAGAGAGAGAGATAAATTTACCTGCTTTTTGCAAACTGTAGGGATAATCTCTTATTACATATTGAGATACGAGACAATATTTGGACAGGAGTAAACATACTGGAGAATTAATTATTATAGAAGAAAATGTCCTGTCCTATCCTGTCCTGGAGACACGAGTAGCAGGGATAACAGTGTTATATGGGGCCTGTCAATCGGCAGTATACTATATGATGATGATGATGATGATAAAAACGGACTGGATTAAACATCTGGACCAGGTGAACCCACAGTCAGATTACCTTGGGAAATCCGAGTATAACTGGACAATCCCACAAACAGAGAGATAGTGCTTGTGGTGCCTTAGAGCCCGGAATTGTGCGCGCTGTCTGGGTCGTAGCCTGACACTTAGTACACCAGGGAGGTTAGATTGTGGGTCCTCGCTGCCTGCACGACCAAGCGTGTAACTCGGGTATTAATTTGTAATTTCGTGATTGTACTGCTGCTAACCCCAACGTCAGAGGCATGACTCCCTACGTCTTCCAACATTTGTAGTTTCTCTACGGAAATTACAGCCGTAATGGGGGTGGTGGCGATTTTAGGCCGCGGCCGCCGAAGAGAGCCAGCCGCTTTCTATGGGATGCCGTGACTGAGGCCGGCGGCTTTCTCAGAAAGCCTCAGGAGGGCACAACTATGCGAAACCCTGAAACACGATTTATTCCAACAAATATCTTCTGGCCGTCCGAATAATTAATGTCTGGGTATTGTACTGAATGTGTATGTATATAACGTGTATACATTATATTCATAATGTATGAATATTACAGTATAGGTCGTTAGGTTCTTACGTAGGTACTGAGTAAACTAACTTTTGTGATACGTGTAATCAGCAGGTGTCATTTTAATTAATTTTAAAGTCATTGTACTGGTATCCGCGTCACAATTATTATAATTAAAATTTTTTACCTTAATCCGTTACTGTGACCGCTTGGTTTTCGTCTTCTAACGCGTTTCGGATTAGATTTAATCCATCATCAGAGTAAAAATTCGTCAGTTGACTTCGTTAAAACATTAAAACATTAAAAAGACACTAAAATACATCTATGTATATGTTGTACAAACACAGCGACGTACGCGGATGTGAGTGCGCACTCGACACCGGTTGACGACGTAGTACGTCGTCACCGGTGGCAGTACGTCGTCAACCGGTGTCGAGTGCGCACTCACATCCGCGTACGTCGCTGTGTTTGTACAACATATACATAGATGTATTTTAGTGTCTTTTTAATGTTTTAATGTTTTAACGAAGTCAACTGACGAATTTTTACTCTGATGATGGATTAAATCTAATCCGAAACGCGTTAGAAGACGAAAACCAAGCGGTCACAGTGACGGATTAAAGTAAAAAATTTTAATTATTTAATTAATTGGAAGGAAGTCACTTAAGCGGCCTACACACGATCATTGCGGTATGTCGCACCGAAATGATCGTGTGTAGGGACAAAGTGATATGATCTCACACACCATAAGTGTGAACGGAATGATGAAATCGCATCAAGCGGTGTGTCACATAGGCACATACATCAGGAAGAAGTGAGCGTGTGTAGGAGGCAGCTCAGTTCAGTCCTTCACACTAAGAAACTAAAAGACCTAATGACAACTAAGGAACAGATGTGAAAAAGTGTGTTTTAATTACTAATAGTGGTCTCGGTCAACGGTTCACGCCACCGTGCACGTGTTTTTCAGCTAGATTACGTAATACATACATAATTGCGTTCATCACAGGGTAATGACGCGTGGTTCGCATGCAACGGACCCCGTCCACCGCAGAACCAGCGCACGACATCGAACGCCGACCGGGTCACGTCAGTGTCTGTCACACTGACTTACTTCTAATTTATTTTCTCATACGTTTTGCGCTGTCGGAGAGAGGTGGCCACCACGCTGGTCCTGCGTATGTGAATACTGATCGCAGTAGAAGAAGGTATAGGGTTAATTTAGTGCGCAGGGAGATGGGACTCCTGTGCGAGATGAGGGTAAAGATTTTGGCTCTGACGCCACGAGCTTGTCAAAGTTTGATTTGGATGTGATCTGTCAAGCTTAGGCGACTATCAATAGCCACTCCCAAGTGTTTCGCCGACTTTTTCCAAGTGATAGGTTTCCCATCGAGGGTTAGGGGCTGGCATGCGGTTCGTTTGCGCGTCATACAGATCGCCTCGGATTTCTGGCGCGTTGATGCGCCACTTACGCAGCCAGGGAGGAAGAAGGTCTAGTTAGCGTTGTATCACTGTGCAGGCATCGTCTGCAAACAGGGAAAGAGTGACATTGTTGTATACGGGCAGATCGTTCGTGTACACAAGGTACAGAACGTAGCCGAGGAGTGATCATTGGGGAACGCCAGCGTCTATGGGGCGATGCGAAGAGAGCACCCTATCTACGCTTATGTGAAAAGTCCAGCCTCGGAGATACGACCAGACCAGTCTCACAGTAAATGCTGGAAGGGGAGTATGTGCCAGACACGGTCGAAGACCTTACTGACGTCCAAGAGGACGGCTGCGACGTATAGCTTATTTTTGAGAACTGGGTAATGACGCGGACTATTTGAAGAATGGTTGACTGTTCCCTGCGAAAGCCGTACTGCGAAAACCATCAAGCAGCGGGGCAATGCGGGGGTGCAGGAAGCGCTCAAATACCTTCGATATAACGGGCAGTAAAAAGATTGGGCGATAGATTTTGGGAAAAATACGCGATTTCCCTGGTTTTGGGATCATCATTACCCTTGCAGTTTTCCACAGGCGGGGGAAATAGTTAAGGCGGAGGCATGAGTTGAACACGTCCAAGATGTGGTCTGTGACAACTGGTGGGCGGTCGCTCATATTCTGTCCGGGCCGCAGGCCCATTTAGGATTCAGCCGACCGATTGTGTGGACCATATCGGCTTTTTCGAAGGGCAGTGGGGGTTCCGGTTCAGGTCGGGCAAGATAGTCCTGGAGGAAGTTCTCGACGTGTGCCATGTGATCCGCGTCGAAGACGCCTCTCTGTGGGGTAAATTGTTCCTCGACGGAGTTAGCAGAGACCTCAGCCTTGCCCTCCGGCGAAGAACAACACCCGACGGGAAGACCACGTGTTTGTGTGGGCGACAGTTGTGTGGTAACGGTTACCGTTACTATGACGACGTGAATGAATTCCTGTAACGTAATTGGCGGAGATTCTTATACATATTTTTACGGTAGACCTAGTAAAACCGCCACACTCATGTCAAGCATCAGAGCCGCTTACTGAACGGCTCGAGTCTAAGAGCTGATGGTAAAGATTTAAAGGAACAACAAAAATATAGAAAAACAGCGAACTGTTGCTAAACAACATTTTATAGGGCAGGAGTCTACAGTGGTATGCTTTCATTAAAAGGTTGTCAAAAAGAGAAGATGGTCAAAGAGATGTTATAATAGACCCCACGAAGAACGAAATATTACAGATCGTAGAACGCTTGAACAATTGACGGGAGAGGTTTAATAGAAACCGATTGTTTGTTGTTCGCATGGCGGGAGAGAACAACAAACCGCTATGAGGAACGCCAGTGAAGAATACATTATTTTGTATAGGTTGAAACAATAATACTTGTGCCATGCATGTAGCCTTATCCTTACAATATCTACTAACAATTTTTGTCCGAAGTTGTTTTTTGGCTGTAGCTCTCTGGTACCGTGAAAATTACACGATGGAGAAGTGTTATGGAGGTAATGTTTTATTCCAGGTAATCGTCGTCCAGATTATAACGCAGAAGTCCAAAATAATTACTTAGTGCTCCGAATGACAAAAGGTCACAGAGGTACAAAGATGGTAAACGGAACTAACTCCATCTGTTATGTACTAGCGTTAATTTGTTCGCAGCATATTGGGAATATGGATCAACGGTTAACGTTTGCTAACAGAAATCGGTAAATCACGGGAAAACAGTATAGTAAACACAAAGACTGAGAAACACAAAGATTAACACTGAGAAACAGAGAAAAATGTTACACATAAAGGCTAGAACTGAGACACGAAATTTAAAGAATACATACATGCAGGAAGAGAAGACATAGCAAGGAAGAAGGAAACGAGTATATTCATTTTTAAATAGACATACGTTTACGTTTGTAAATATAAATGAAGTGATGTGCAAGGAAGAGCGGAAGAAACGGCGGCATATGGACTCAAGGGCAAACAGGGACGTATGCTGCGAAAGAAACCGAAAGGCCAGAGGTATTGTCTACGTCGATAGGGGTGTGATCAATGTTTGGGAACGGAAAACAAGAAATCGCACGTAAGGACCGGCAGGAAATGTTACACTGAGGAAGCTAACAGAAGAAGAGGTTGGAGAATAAAAGAGGAAGCGAAGAGAAATAATAAAGAATGAAACTGTGCGAACTGTGTGTGTGTGTGTGTGTGTGTGTGTGTGTGTGTGTGTGTGTGTGTGTGTGTGTGTGTGTGTGTGTGTGTGTGTGTGTGTGTGTGTGTGTGTGTGTGTGTGTGTGTGTGTGTGTGTGTGTCATTGCGAGGGTGTGTCGTTGTATGCTTGTGCTTGTGAGAAGAGAGTGAGGGGGGGAGAGATTCAGTAAACGAGAATGCAGGACTCTGTGTATAAAGACAGTTGTCGACTCTGGTTTCATGATAAATGCCCTTGTAAAGGTTAGGCAGAATGCATGCAAGCTACTACTACCACTTCGTACAGAGAGAGAATCGTGCCGCCGCGCCTGCCCGATATTACTGTACTACAGTACGCCGCTGCCGCTGCTGCACCCGCCGAATACATTAGCATACACAGTACCGTTTCCCCCTTCAGACAGTGCCACTGATATCCAGAGATGAATGGACTGTTCTCCGTGCGTGCGCGTGTGTATGTGTGAGCCAGCGAGACACAGGAAGATACCTATCTTATTCTCTGTTATTTCCACTGCTGCAAATGCACCTCCTGACTGTCTCTACGCCTGTTTCTACGTGCATATACGCACACTATCTTTATTATACGGTATACATTTATATATTATACGTATATAATACAGTATAAACACACGTATTATGTGTGTGTGTGTGTGTGTGTGTGTGTGTGTGTGTGTGTGTGTGTGTGTGTGTGTGTGTGTGTGTGTGTGTGTGTGTGTGTGTGTGTGTGTGTGTGTGTGTGTGTGTGTGTGTGTGTGTGTGTGTGTGTGTGTGTGTGTGTGTGTGTGTGTGTGTGTGTGTGTGTGTGTGTGTGTTCAAATTTATAAATTTATTAACATAAATAACATATAAATATTAAATATTTCCAATAAAACCGTCAAAACGCTGATTAAGTAAATAAACATTACAATAGTCTAAAATTTAAATCTATTATTCGTTACTTTATATTAAAATCGAAACAAAAAATGAAAATCCGAAGCGTCCTCGATCTCAGTTAGTCCGGATTATCAAGAAGTTCTACTATATATATCCACAGACGTCCCGTATTCGGGAATACTGGATAGCGCAACATGTTTTCTTACAGAGAAAACCCGTAGTTTCTCCGTACCTAGACCCTCGTGAGGTGAACAATCTGGATGAAGCTTGGGTTCTAAGGCGAGAAAATTTAGGGCGAGAAACTGCTGATTGACTGATAGCGATATCAGTCGTACTAAATCGTTACAGGGAATCCTTGTCAAAATCTCTAATCACGAAGCAAGAACAAAGAGCAACCGACACAAGGCTTTGCAAGGCGGGACGGTGAATTGCTCAAATACTATGGTACAGTAAACTAGAGAAGAGTTCTTCAGGAGTAAAAGAGAATGTCTAGTGGTAAAAAAGAGGAGGAGGAGGAGGAGGAGGAGGAGGAGGAGTGGAGGAGGGGAGGATGATGTGAAGCAGAAGAAGAAGAAGGCGATGATGAGAAGAAGAAAAGAAGAAGAAGAGAACGACGACGACGAGAAGATGATGAGTTTATCATACATATAGTAGCACTTAATAATATGATTAGTTTAGCCTAGATGCTCTCTAATTTTTACTTGTATTAAAACGTATTTAAATCCATCCGGTTTTCTACTGTGAAGATTTTTTTTTAATAAAACTATGGCAGTGTCTGTTTTACTGTATGGATGTGAAACACGGATTCCTACAAAGAAGGTATAAACCAGATTCAAACTTCGGAAATGAAGTTTCTGAGAAGAACAAAGGGTTGCGAGACAGGATCGTCTGCGCAGTGAGGATATTAGAGAAGAGCTACAGGTATTCTCCATAAATGATAATATCCAGACATATCGCAGGGAATGGTTACAGCATCTGGACAAAATGGAGGAAGGACGACTACCTAAGGTTGCGTTTCGATATAGACCCTTTGGTACAAGAGATGTAGGAAGGCCGAGAGTGAGATGGAGAGATACTCTGTGAAGACGGAACAGGCAGAGTGAGGTGAAGAAGAAGAAGAAGAAGAAGATTAAAACGTTTTTAAACAGATTAAGCGTGTACACATATACGATAAGTTAATGTTTTATAACACGTTACGTGGGTTAGTTAAGTACGAAATGATAATGTGTTGCAAATATTGGTGAGGAAAGACAGACGCTCAAGTATGTAAGAAGAAGGAAGAAAATCGTCTGGGCACTGGACAAAGCGAGTGGCTGTCTCTTGAAGGCAGAAATCACGGGAATCGCGGGAATGACGTAAGAAAGAGAGAAAGGGGTGGCGTGGGATGGTGAAAGAGAAGGAGGGTATGAAACCACAAAAAGATGTTGGTACAGAATCGGGAGACATGAAGGGCTATCGTGTTAAGGAAATGACAGGGAAAGGCTAAACACAATTGATCGACTTGAAAACTGCACTTTCTTACACACCCAATTGTTTATAACTAATTTGTAGTCTCACGATGATCTCCCAGCTTTTCAAAATTATATAGAAGAAGGTAAGTGTTGCTTCCCTATGTGTACCGTGTTCCTCTTACGTTTCCTTGCCCACTACTGAATAGGTTAAACAAAAAACAGAATTCTAAAACCATATCCACGATCAAATAAAATTATTTCTTTTAACAGATTGTCATCTTTAACATTTCTGAGTATTGTAATATTTCCGCCATTTACGGAAACTATCACGGCCGGAATCACTACTTAAAGAATTTATAATTTCCGAGCCGTTGGGCCGTGGTCGACTGTGATGCCATTTGTGAGACGTTTCGGCCACAGACCAAGAGACCTTCTTCACTAGTAAGAAGTAAAAAATACTTCGACAAGGGTCGAACGTACCACAAGCTGAGGTGAACGCAGTAAGTTCCCTATATACTTATATAGGGAAACACGGTCCCCTATATAACTTACGCTGAGCCACGGTAGCCAGTCGCAAGCAGCGCTGCGCCTTGGTGTCAACAGCGAGTTATACAAACAACGCGTTGAGGTACCAACTCTTGTCGAACTATTTTTTACTTTTTACTAGTGAAGAAGGCAGAAACGTCTAGTGAATAAAAAAAGATGACATCACAAACAAGCGATCGCCAACGACCCGGAAACTGTAAATTCTTTAAATACGACGTCATTATTTTGAATTTTAAAGTGAACAGTAGTACTATTTTGAGTGCTTCGCAAAACAGGGGATACTCAACGAGCATCATACTTCATTAAACAATACAGGCCTACTTGTATACTTCAAGTTTTCCGGGCTGTTTGGCCGTGGTCTATGGTTTAGTGTCAAATTAAACGTTTCAACAGCTCCAATGGCTGCCATCATCAGTGGAAATTTAAAGAAATCCTGAACGTAGGGTGTTCACGTCAGCCTTTACCACAGTACTGTGGGCCTGACGTGAACACCCTACGTTCAGGATTTCTTTAAATTCCACTGATGATGGCAGCCATTTGAGCTGTTGAAACGTTTGGTAGACCACGGCCAAACAGCCCGGAAAACGTTACGTATACAACTGACATCGGCCGTGAAAGCCTTAGGACAATGTTAATACAGGCCTACGTTCTTACAAACCTAACCTGACGATATGGTATAAAAGTTCCGTGTGGTTTCACGGTAAAGAAGAAAGTGGTGTAAATATCTCAAAATTGTGTTTCAAATGATTTCGGCAAAAAATGGAAAAATTAAAATATTAAATATAAATTTTAATTGTATATTAATCTATCTCACATTATAAAGTATATACGTATTGAAATTATCTTCACGAAGAAGAAGGCGACTTTGCATACATGAGTTTATATAAAATATTCTGTCATGTAACATTCAATTATACATAACAGTCGTTTATCGCGTACATAAATCACGGCTGCGATGACCGGTACGCAGTACATTATAATGAATAAACATTTACTAGTAAAAGATAAACATTCCACTAGGCAAGAAGTCAGATATGTACGAATTTGCGAATTCAACGGCGTTAATTAGGTATTTAAAGAAGAAGAAGAAGTGCTAAACAATTAGTAAAAACCAGATACAACAAAAAAAATTACGGCGTAACCAAAATGTTTTTATCTACACTATAAACCCTTAAAATGAACTGTCTGATCGTTTACAGTGAAAATTCTACAAAACATGGTTCTGCTTATGTCACAAAACCTGCGTATTTCTACACGTAAAATTATTCAACTAAAAACAATTTTGATATTGGTTGTAGTACTACTCTTATCTCTTTGGGTGTGTGTGTTTCTTAGAATATGTTTTCAAAATATATGCATTTATTTTATTTTTCTTTTATAAAATTGCTAAACTGCTATAATTGTTTTTATTATTTAGACAAAGCTTTTCGTCATTACTGACATCTTCAGGTCTTAAACAACCAACAACAACACCAGGTTGTTTAAGACCTGAAGATGTCAGTAATGACGAAAAGCTTTGTCTAAATAATAAAAACAATTATAGCAGTTTAGCAATTTTATAAAAGAAAAGTAAGGATGGCTGCTAATTTAAACAATACGAAGAATTTATTTTATTGACCTTGGCCTATCTAATGTGCATATTATTAGAATATTGTCTAATACTGTTGTTTTTTTAAATTAACAGTTTTGTTGTTAAACTAATTATGTACAGTGATATAAAAATATATGTACCATATAAATACAATGTTAATGTAAATAATATAACAATAATGAAAATAATACATAGTCTAACATTGTACAATTTTAAGTCGAACATTTCTACAAATTTATAAAGAAAAGTCTACAAAATTTTTGTTGTTCTGGTCGCACGCGCGCGCGCACACACACACACACACACACACACACAACTCTAAATTATTTTTTCTTTAAAAGTTGATGACTGAATGTTTTAGTTGAAACACATTACATTTTGAGGTACAAGAAAATGAATTTGTATAAAGCCCGTTTTACATCCAATAACATTAAAACACTTTAAATAAATAAATAAATGAGGTAGTCCTATTACTTTTTAAAAAATAAATATACAACAAGGTTTTTTCAGATTTCAGCTTTGCCGTTAACGAAACATAACGCAGAAAAACTAAATATTGCCATATAAGCCTTGGTTTACAATTATTTCATGAACATCAGATACCCTATTAATTCTTGTACTTTCATAATACTATTATAAAAGCCACTGAGTCTCTAAGAATTACTTTTTATATTAAATTATTTTATATAAACTATCAATTCACATAAAAACGTCGTAAAAGTGAAACACACACGGAAACGCAGTGTCTGTAATTCCAACATTCAAAACAAATCATTTTACAAAGGAAAATATTTTGTTACATGAAACACAGACCTATATTAAAATTTACTAAACTTGATCTATACTAAAGACCTTCTGTTATTTATTTACTTGTTTGAAACAAATTCAAGAATATTATCACATACAATAAAATTAAAATTATGCTACGGCTTTTAGTAAATCATGTTTTTGCTTCCTGAATATACGATTACGCTAACACAGAGAAAGATTCAGACACACGCTTGTCGCTTGGTGCTGCGGGTCTGTACCTGTTCTTAGAATTGATTCCTTTGTTGTAGATGGTACTAGGCAATTCGCTTTGTTTTGTGCGTTGAGCCCGTAACCGATCTAAAATCTCTTTAAATTATTTGAAACATATTTTATCTAATTATGATATATTCAGGAGTTTTTACAAATTCCAAAGGAAACGCTATTCATTTTCATTTAGCCAGAAAAGCATTTGAAAATTTAATTTCGTATTTAGTTATTTTACTTCTTTTATAATAGAATCTTCCAATAAGTTGACCTTGGCTTAAATTTGCTACTTGAATTTTAATAAGTTATGAAATTTGTACGTTTCGAAAACGACCATAATTGTATTAAAGACCTACAAATTACTTATAAAGTTACGTTTTTTGTGTATAGGCCTAATTATTCATTACTATGAAAGTCTTAATACATAACATTAGAATTCGTACACAGAAAACAAAGAATATTTCGTATTACTAATGAAACATTTATAATTTGTCAGCTATTTTATCTATGTTAGCATAACAACTTTTTCGTATTTTGTTGCTTCTCTGCTATGTACAATTTTCCCTCGAACGAGGCCTTTCGGTTTCGCAATCATTATCAAGTTCTTACTACAACTCAAGTTGTAGCAGAGAAGCAACAAAATACGACAAATTTATAATTTGTACAATCGCGTTACTTTACGGGTGGCCTCTCCATAGCTGCGCGAAAAGTGGGGGGAGTGGGGAGACTCAGTGTGCTCAGTTGTAACACTTCATTTCAAAAACGTCCGTCTTACTGTTGCCACAGCCGGCTTTATGGGTGCCATTAACTATTTAATTATTACAACTTGGGTTTTACACATTGTTGACATTTCCGGATTTCATTCAACTAACTACTATTTATAAGTCTACTCAGTAGGCCTATAACTCGAAATTGTATCAAATACGTATTTCTAGTACCAGAACAATGTTATTTGTTACGTAATGTAAATAATAAATAATTACTAGTGTAAAGCAAGCAAGTGGAATACTAATAAAAGAAATAGAGAAATATAAATCTAAAATGACCAGAAATATGCTTTATGCAAGTCCTGCTAAAATAGGACAGAAACGAAAAAAGTGGGTAAAATATACGTAACCACGCATAAAAATAAATAAAATCGAGCCCATTAATTTTTCTTCCATTTAATACAATTATTAATACAAATTTTAAAATTAATATGTAAGTAATGAATGTAAGTAACTTACCGACTTATAAAGAAGTATATACGAAGTCAGAATGAACTTCAGTATCATTCTCCAAGTCCGGCGCTGTTTCTCTGTCCAAAATTGCTTCAACACCGGAGATATAGCTGCCATCATCTGAAGAAGATTCAGCGCTTTATAGACCATCGTCGTCGTCATCGTCATCATCATCTTCGTCTAAGTTAATTACAAGCCTATCTTGCATTCCATCTATTAATCCTTCTCTTTCCAAATATTCGTTTTCAATTTTTAATTACATGTTCACACACTGATGTCCATTGTTGTTTTTCTATTGATTGGCATGCTTGCCTAGTTAAATCTATTATGTTTTTATTATCAAAACTGGTGTTGTTTTTTGCAACAGAATGTTTAAGTTGAGCCCAAATAAGTTCTATGGGGTTTAGGTCAGGATGATACGGAGGTAGACGAATAACAGTGTGGCCGTGATTTCCTAAAATACTATCTATTTTATAGGGTTTTTCTAACGGTTTATTCATTTTTACTAACTTATATAGCTCGGGTTTAAACATATTAGGTGTAAAAGGAATTTTTTTATTAGATAACCACTTCATTAACTCACTTTTTGAAGAATTTGATGTGGGACATTTTTCAGATTGGTAATTGTGGTATGGTGCATTATCTAATAATAAGACTGAGTATTTTGGTAATCCCGGCTTTTCAACTACCCACTTCTCGAAATTTGCACTATTCATATCCCCATGATAATCACCTGTTTTCTGTCCCGACTTAAAAACCAATAAGGCACCATCGATGAACCCTTGATCTGTACCCGGGTGAACTATTATGAATCTGTCTCCTTTATTAACGGTACACTCGCGCCTTCACCACTTCGTACCACGACTTTTTTACTGCATGAGACGTGTGTATATACGTCTCATCTGTGTAAACGATTGGCAGGTTTTCTGTCCTGAATTGTTTTATTTTCCTAAGGTATTCAATTCTTTTTGCCCTTATCTCTTGACGTTCATTTAATACATTTCTGTTATTTCTAATCTTCTTCCACTTAAACCCTAAGTTTATAATAACTTTCCTTAAACATGATAAGCTACCTTGAAAGTTTACTCTAGACTTCAAAGTTAATGAAGTTTTTGTAGCGTAGGATATGTTTTTTGTGTTGTCGTAAAATTGTAAATTGTTCGTCTTATCACACATTTATCAAATTACCAATATTAGATTTTGTTGACCTCCTCTTTCTTTCTTTACGAGGTGTTATAAAGTGTGGTGACTGTCCATTTTCTATTGTTATCCCCTCACTTTTAATACGGCGGATCGTTCTTTCAGAAACTCCTGTTGCTGACGCTATTCGTTTTTGAACCTTTTTTAGTGGAATACTAATTCCATTTTTTTCACTTTCCATAAATTTACACACATTAGAAATTACTTCCCGAGCTTGGCTATGCACAATCTTTTTATTACTTAGCAATTTAATAAAAGTAATAGTAAGGATGGCTGCTAATTTAAACAATACGAAGCACAATCTTTTTGCTTAACTTCGATTTAATAGGAGGCATTTTTTCTGATTACGTAATGAAATAAAATGTACTGTAAAAGTAACAATACTTTAAGCAAAATAAAATTTGGTTTAACTTAACGTGATGTCTGAAAACACAACCATAGACAATATTAAATGAAATTTAAAATGTAATTAGATTATATAGCACACGTCACAGTCCCAAACTAAACACTAGTAATGATACAAACTAAATAATTAAATGAAATACAGGCCTACACGGTAAAAGTTTTTGAAAACGCATCAACACTTATGCACTCAGTGAGACGTGCCTTTACACTGACAAAAAACAGGGTTCTGCGCACACTGGTTTCACCAAGGTTGGCGGCCACTATAAAGTACACAAGTAGTACACGAGCTTTTTTCATTTTTTTAGTTCTACCTTAATAACAATTTTTTCTTTGTAGCTGTAAAATAAAATATCTATAAAGTTTCATAATAATTTTTAATCTGTGCGATTAACGTTCTATTAAAAACATGTTGAATACAATAAAGGCATTTATAAAAGTACAATAAAGAAAGTTTTCTAAGAATGTGCATTCTGTCAATTATTACTTATTCAGATAATTGTAATACGACAAAGACATTTATTAAAGATACCATAGTTTTAAACCATTTTGTAAAACGTAATATATATGGTAAAACGTCTTACCGATACATGTAGCAACAAGAATCAAACTGCACAATGGCGAACTCACAACTGAGGACACGAAACGATGTTCATATCTCCGTTGCTGGGCGAAGGCAGTCTGCCTGCTATGACGTGTTTGTTAGGCTCAAAGGTTTATTAATTTCGTTGAATCGACCACACTGAAAGATAATGGAACTGTGAGGTTCAACAACAAAACCTTAAATTGAAATAAATAAATACAGTTCTACTTTCGTTCTCTCACTGAACGATGCTATTAAAATTCTATACATACCTTGTAAATAATATGCGATTCCTTCTTCTTCTTCTTCTTCTTCTTCTTCTTCTTCTTCTTCTTCTTCTTCTTCTTCTTCTTCTTCTTCTTCTTCTTCTTCTTCTTCTTCTTCTTCTTCTTCTTCTACATCTTTGAATCGTTTCGATGAATACTATTATAAAACGTTAAAATTTTGTTTAAACGCAACATTAAGTTTACTTAAATGTTACTATGTTCCAGTGAAGTTGTAACAGTCTCATTACGAGTTTCAAATATTATTATTATTAAACGAGCGAAGAGAATTCTCCGTTTTAATTCGTTTGTCTGTCTGTCTATCTATTTGGGGTATGTCTCACGATAAATATTGAATTCATAAACCGATTATCGTAAAACTTGGCACGCGTATCTGTACTTTTACCCTACATATATATCTAATGTTTTTGAGATTGCAGGAGGGTAAAAGTCAAAAATGTGAGGAGGCCAAAATAGTGAAAATTGCAAAATCCATGTGGGATATCAGATAAAGAATTCTAACTAAAATGTGAATATAGTGTAGTTCTGAAAATTAAAAAATGTTAGGACACAAAGGACCAGAAAGTACAAAAGTTTAAGAAAAATTTTAAATCCATATCCAAATATAACATTTATTATCAAAATTGTTTAACTTTAAGGACACCACGAGCTTAAAACAGAACTCTAAAATATGAAGAAAATTGTAGACGCGTATGCTGGGGATCAGCGTATGAGGAATTTTATTCAAAATACAAACTCCGTATCTTTAATAATTTGACAGGATTAATATTTCTGACAGAATGAAATTAAAAAGATCCGAGTTTGACAGAAGGCGTTTCGTAAAATTTGGACGGCCTTCAAAACGCTTGTAAACTATGATTACAGAAAGCCTTATTGTTATTACTTTGTGGTAGTTACTCTGACAATTGAAAATATCGGTATGGAGAACCATACATGACTTCCATGTTCTAAGATTTATATTTAAAATCATTTACGAAATGAAATGTTTCCATAGAAACTACTTCTTTCCACTTATTGCTTCAGCCTTAACCACAATACTGTGGTCACTAACGTATACCACCACACGTTATCGCACTCGATTTTCACTGATGATGGCAGTCGACGGCACTGCCGAAACGTCTGGTTTTGCAGAAAATATTGGACTACGGCCAAACAGCCCGGGAAGGAATTTTAACAACAAACTACTACTTTGTTGCCGATAACGTAGTACACATAAAAATTATCCCCCCCTTCAACTATAATTTCCATTTAAAGAAAATTACCCCCACACCATTCAACTAGCCTCTTCATTTATAGATATTTCATCTACGTTTCTACAGTGGAGTATTAAGATCTTTTTATCAGGATACTTTATTTATCAAAATTAAGTACTTTACTCTTGTTACAACAAAATATATTTCCGGTAAACTGCCCTTTTCCCGTAACCGATCTTCACCAAAATCAATAGGCCTTGAGTCTTCTACAACCCAGGCACATATGTAAAAAATTATTTGATTCTGTTTGAATTTACGGCAGTTATCGTTCGTCATGAAAAAATTTCTCTTATTACAACATAAAATGTTGCAGGTAAACTGCCCCTTCCCCTTAACTGATCTTCACTAAAATCAACAGACCTTGAGCTCTCTATAATCTAAGGATGTATGCAAAAACTTATTTGATTATGTTTGAACTTACGGCAGTTATCGTTCGTCATAGAAAAAATATCCCATAAAAAGTTGCAGGTAAACTACCCCTTTCTCTTAACTGATCTTCACCAAAATCAATAAGTCTTGAGTGCTTACAATTCAGGGATGCATGCAAAACAATATTTGATTCTGTTTCAATGTGCGGCAGTTATCGTTCGTCATAGAAAAAATTACCGTTGTTAAAACATAAAATGTTACTGGTAAACTACCCCTTTCCCGTAACTGATCTTCACCAAAATCAACAGACCTTGAGCTCTCTATAATTCAGGAAGGTATGCAAAAAAGTATTTGATTCTGTTTTAATTTACGGCAGTTATCGTTTGTCTAAAAAAAATAACCCTTGTTAAAACATAAAACGTTGGTGGTAAACTACCCCTTTCCCTTAACCGATCTTTACCAAAAACAATAGATCTTGAGAACTCTACAATATAGTGCTGTATGCAAAACATTATTTGATTCTGTTTGAATTTGCGGCAGTTATCGTTTGCCATAGAAAAAAATTACCCTTTTTAAAACATAAAACGTTGTAAGTAAACTACCTCTTTCCCTCAACCGATCTTCACCAAAAACAATAGGTCTTGAGAACTCTAAAATATAGTGCTGTATGCAAAACATTATTTGATTCTGTTTGAATTTGCGGCTGTTATCGTTTGCCATAGAAAAAAATTACCCTTGTTAAAACATAAAACGTTGCGGTAAACTACCCCTTTCCCTTAACCGATCTTCACCAAAAACAATAGGTATTGAGAACTCTACAACTCAGGGATGCATACGAAACATTATTTGATTCTGTTTGAATTTTCGGCAGTTATCGTTTGCCATAGAAAAAAATTACCCTTGATAAAAAAACGTTGCTGGTAATCTACCCCTTTCCCTTAACCGATCTTCACCAAAAACAATAAGTCTTGAGTACTCTACAACTCAGGGCTGTATGCAAAGAATTATTTGATTCTGTTTGAATTTGCGGCTGTTATCGTTTGCCATAGAAAACAAATCTACAGACACTTTTCGAAAAATGACTTTTTTCATGTTTTGAGGGTAGTAAAATCAGAATCTGCAATAATATCGACCACAATTTTTTTTGCCATCACCATACTTCCATTTCCTTATGGAACATGAAGTAAAATTGATCTATTATTTTTTATTTATTTATTTATCAGGTTGCTGCAACTACATCGGTCATTTGCGACCACAAAAATTGCAAAAATTAATTTATAAATCATAAAAAAATCCTCATACAGATGCAGTAAAATTACATATTAAACTAGAAGATGCTAAGCAAAGATAAACATTGCAAGAATAGGCTATACTGAGGAACTTGTACGATTTATAAACTATATTACATATTAGGTTAAATATTAGCAATTAAGTAGTATTATAATGCAAAATAAAATTATAAATATTGCCCTATACAATACAAATATTATATATACATAGCATGAAGATACATTATGATCTAATATTGAAATTTACCTAAAAATAAATGTATTTCGTTCGAAATACTGAGCGAATTCTGCAGATCGTTGAGCTTACTACTAGTTTTAAATACAAAGGGAAATTATGACATATAGATTTGATATAGAACCAGCTATACCAGATATCAAACCCGGATTGAATAAGGTAAACTGACATTGAATTGAATGTAAACGATTCGATGAGGATTATCTCTCCAAATTGAACTACCTAGACAAACCTTTAGAGTATTGTTTCGCTCATTGAAATTAGTATTACACTTTACAAACCACTCAGGAATTTTTAATACTTCGTCATCATAAACTATATAGATTAGACTACGTAGCCACAGTTCAGATGTTACAACAGCTGGTCACTTCATGTTCTCCTTGACTGTCGTTCTATATAGTCGTTTTTTTACCAACCGCTTTAGAACTCCTATTAATCCTGGGAATCCTATTACAAATCATTCTGTCCACATCCTCTTTCCGTGCCTCTGTACACTATTCGGTTGCATTAAGTTTACCATCTATCCTCCAATTATGTCGAGTAACGTCACACCTTATGTGATCCCTCAACGGTTCTCCTAATATTCGCGTCTCTGTTGTTTCAGTTCGTTGGCACTGATGTGATGTGAAGACCTGAATGGGCATAAAGCGTGACTATAATTTTGTCAAATTTAACAATAGTGTTCCTCCTTACACTTGCTGTAACAGTTCTTTGATTATAAAAACTGTCCTGAAATCGATAGCCTACAAGTTTTCTTAAACATCTACCGTTTTTTTTTTTTTTTTACATGATCCCTAAATCGTTATTAACAATAATAACAATATAAGGTGATGGAGGTTTCGGAGAATCAAAATCACGTCGCTTGGCACATGAGACGCTTTATTGTTGTTAAAGCGTTTTAAACTTTCGTATAAACGTTGATGCACTCAATAAATACGTAACTAATAAAGAAGGGAAAGAACAAATCTTTGGTGCCGATTACAGAACATTCGAGTTTCCTTACAACATGCAACGTAATGTGTGCCGTCCTCACGCATAATGTCGGCGCTGACTAAAAACCTTTCCAGTCAGACGAAACTGTGGGGTATTAGCGTGATGACAGTATCGTCACTTTCACAGATTAGCGTAAAGTCCTTATAACATATCAGCTGTTCCACCTAAAAGACCCATTCAGCTACTCCGTGGATCTGCGACTACGTAACCTTGTCAGCCGTCAGCATCCCCCGATTCATCAAGTTGAATCCGGAAATAGCTATAAAGGCCTCCGAGCCGAGTAAAATCAGCTTTAATGGTTTGCATTTTGGTGGCTGACTTTTGTGGTATTACCTTGCCAATACTTACATTCGAATGGAACGCGATACCACCCAATGGACCAAGGTATGCCAAAAAGAGATTCTTGCAAGATATTGGGGTTTAACGTCTCCAAAGTCTTCTGTTTTTAGCCTCAATTGGTCTCTGTTCATCTACACTATATGTCTTCTTCGACTTACATTGTTTCTTGTCCATTTTTACTCTACACCTTCTTTTGGGTTTATTTTTGTGTGAAACGTTGTTCATTTCCAGTTATATGCGAACCAATATTAAGGTAACTTTTTGTACGCTTCTAGACCATCTTGGTTAATTAATCAGTCATTAAGTTATTTCTTCTACTACAATGGCGAAGACCCCAAGAACTTCTTGAGTTCATTCATCTGGTACATCCGATATTCGTTCTAGTCACGATCTTTATCCGGCAATCTCCAAAATTCCAGTAACTTTCAGTAGCCAAACTAGGTCGCTGAAGGTCACTTTACATTACGAGTGCAGAAATTTTGTACTATGTATGCGCGCGCGTAATGTAGAATTCGATTTTTGCTGGTTTTCGTAATACAATTTTGACAATTATAACAAATTAGCTGTTGCCCGCGGCTTCGCACGCGAATATTTAACTTTAGTAAATATTTTAATATAATTTTTATTGTCTATGTCTATATGGCCTTCTGTCATTTCGTATAACAATTTTGTACTCCTTAGTCAAATTCTCCCCAAAGGTATTTTCAACACTTGTACTATTTTAACTTGTACTAAATTAATATGTTGGTGCAACAGCCTTTGGAGACTTAAAAGTACCTGTTAAATCAAAAACGCTAAATTCTTTATTTTAAGTGTTACTGTGTTAGAAGCATTGTATAACACATTAAACTTATGTTTTCCTCAACCGTGGCTTTTATTTATTTCAGCAGTAAACTAAAAACCAAAAACCGTTGTCACCTAACCTCACAAATGAAAACAACACGTATTTTCGTTTAGCATTAAGTAATAGGACAATTTACAATTAGTACACTTCTTTTCCACATCGTAATATATCGATACAATCGCATGTTATATAAAACGTCGAAAATATACTGTAGGAATGCATAAATGTACAGTTTCGATGCCGCTAAATAGCTTTTGTTTATTTACTTGTTACTATGGTAATTAATTCTGGTCTCCATGGTGTTGTTGACATCTTTATACGCGTCAACGAAAAGACATAATTAAAAGGGCCTAAGTCGTGCGAACGGGGCACAATATCAAATTCTAAGTTCCAGTGTTTTTCGCCTTGTGTCAAAGGTTACCTGTGCAAAATTTGGTGTCAATCGGTGTAACGGTGTGGATTTGTATTCAGTACACATAAATCCTCAGACTTTGAGTTTTATATATAGGCTATAGATGTTCAATGAACGTTTTTTATATTATATTCCATAAAAAAAAAACATAATTTTCATACATGTTAGCAGCTTCAGTAACATTCTGAAACAATTTAACACTTCTCTGTGCTAAATGTCGCCCGTAATATGAATCAAATTATACGTTCAGTTGCGGTGTTATGGCCTGTCATAAGAGGATGACACTGTGCACTTCAACATTAACCAGCGCTGTGCATATACACACACTCACACGGCGATAATTATTATGATAATGATGACGCCGATGTTGATGACACATTAACAGATTGATACGACGGGCAATAATAATGGTGGGTCTCACGTCCGTGACGTGCGTGTGATGTATTGCTTCACTGCCTACTGGATTTTAATCGCCGCTACTACTAGGTACTACTCCTACGCACACGTTACATTTATACATCTCGATGAAAGAATTAAAATAAAAGTGTATTCAGATAATTCAAATTATAGCATATAAAATCTAATTAACTTATTACTTTTCAAAGTTATTATAATTTGTTAAAAAAATTTTACGACAAAAAATTGCATATCTAGCCAAGCAAGAAAAGTTAATAATAAAAAGAAACCTCATTCCAAACAAAATTTTCGTTTCTAAATCATCGTGCGTTACGAAATCCGAGCAGCAAACGTGATCAACGTTGTAACCTAAGTGACGCACACGCAATTACGGAATAGCTAATGACGAATGTTAATTTCTACGTTAATGAGTAGAATTATTTTAAAAAATGAAGAACATAAATGAATTTAAAAACAACGTTTCAAGTTGAAGAAACATTTCATGGTTTATTAAAAAAAAACCTCGTAACTGAGTAGAACGTTAAATTAAAAGCCAGAACAAGGCATCATTCTGAGACCTAACAGTAGACTAAATGAACTCCACGAATAAATAGATAATTTTGGATTTAGATAAATAAAGATTTTCCATTGGAATCTATCGATAGAGTCTGAGTTAAGTTGCTTAGTACAGCTCTAAAGCAGTATACCATAGTTGCATAAATGCTTTTTAATATATACATGCATTTACATACATTAAGTATATACATACATGTATAGAATAATTTTACTTTGTAGGGATAATTTTGACTTTCAACTCATCAACCAGAACATTTCTCATAGTTTTAAGTTTAGTTGCTGACGCTTTATTTAGACAAGCGTTTACTAATTAACTTTACAAGAATTGATTGTACCATAGTTTAACGCTATACGTAACCATTTGTTTGCTAATAATTTTGTTTTCTTGTTTGGTTTCAGGAAACGGAATCACACAAAACAAACAACGGCATCCAATATCGGTTACAATTGTTATACGCAAATGGTGAGTACACGCTCAGTTGGCAACAATGAATATTGTATTAATTTTATGGCGCCCAACCCAATGTTTGGTCCGACATGTTACTTCCATACTCTTTTGAAACTACTTTTTGTCAAGGTATTTTAATGTACAGCTAAAATAATTAGACATGAAACGAGTCTCTGGCTGCGCTGTGTCAAAACATCTCACTGCGCATGCGTAGCTTTGACGCGTTGTTTTCCGACCAATTTTGTGTGTTCAGAACACCTACATTGTTGGCGTGTCACATGGTTGTCTGTCATGGCTGGTCACCTGACACCCCACATCCTTCACTGCCTACCTTGCTCCCATTTCGATCTGCGCGAACCGTTCGTTTCATGTCTTACTATTTCATCTGGAACAGGTTTCTAGACAGTTCTGTTGTTGTTGCAAAGAAACTTTACGCTTTCATAACACTTTAGCATATGACCTACTCCGTGGTAGAGTGGCTAACCTTATGTGCAAGAGGTTGCACAGCAAGCTTCCCCTCTCCGAGCTTATCTCAGAAAGCTCAAACCAAGGCCGACAATAGGGCTGTCTCGCTGGAGGTTTGTTTATTTAGTTAAATACTCAGCATATAACATTCATCAGTGTCATCATATCATAGTTAAACTACCTCATGAAACTTACGAAGGCAAAATATGTGGTGGTAATCAATAAAGCGTTGGTCAATGAACATCAACAGCACACTCCGCGCGCCCGCATCCACACACACACACACACACATATTAAAAGAATTAGTAAGCTCAAGAACAACCAAGAGCTGCTGTTGAAATGTATAAGAGACCAGAAATGGCTATATAAAAATAAAAACACTGGTCATCAATAAAAGCCTGAATACAAGTTTGAGCTTCCGTATGACTTTTCGGTCATACACTGGTATGACTTTTCGGTCTTAGTCTATAGCACAGAGACTTTAACGCTTAAGAAATACAACGTGAATAGACTGTGTCTTTTCAATTTTGGCTATTTAGAAATCTCGCCATTCCCGGAGTCTCACACCTTGAGAATACGGATGTGGCAAGACCGGGGTGCCTAACTGAACTCACTTTACTTCAGCTTGTACGAGTTCAGTTACTTTAGGGTAGCTTCAGGGTAAGGTCCTTACTCTAATCCATCCTGTCGGTCTCTCTTTGTTTTCGACACCGACTCGACGGTTAGTGGTCATCATTTTCCTCTTGCATTCCTCTTTATCGTTTTTGGACTTATTAGGCCAACGGTCTCGAAGGTGGAAGAGGATTATCTCAACAGCAGAAAGAGTCTAGGGGAGTTAATCCAGAATGAAAATTATGCAAGTTCAGAAGCATTAAGGTGGCAGCCCCACCACTGAGGTATCTCTTGCTTGGCGCCCGTGATGCAACCGGGGGAGAATGTATTACTGGAAGAAACTAGATTAGTTGTGGAACTAGGATGAAGCAAAACCGTCTTCCCTGAATCCCCTTGAACTCCAGACCCAGAGGTCAGCGAAGTGTGGGACGTCCGAAGACAAAATGGTTTCCGGAACAGGTAGTGCAGCCTAGGCTATAAAATTGAGAAGAAGAAAAAGAAGAAGGCTTCTCAAAATATCGCATATGCCGAGAGTGTAGAAAAGTATTTAAAATACCCAGGAAGGTACTTTGGGCGATCAAAATCCATTTGGGAGTAGGCCTACTTTGGAAATAGTTACGTTAGGCGTTAGTAGATTTGGTCAGGGTACCTGACATAATGATTGCCAATCTCTGCCGAGGTACGCATCGTAAGAAACATATCCCTATCACAACTGACGTGATAAAGAGTCAGGAAAAAAGAAGTCTTACATAAAATATTTAACTAATTCGGCGGATTTTGTTTTATGTAACTTCTGGAAGGGACATGGGCTGCGAGTCTCTGCGTCTAAATCAAATAGCATGGCTTTCTTTGTAAGTATTCCTCTGGACCAAGATAATTGTCGACGATAAAACGTTAAAACGGGTTTGTGATTTTTGCTATTTGGGATGCAGTATCTCATTTGACTGCCATAATTTAGGATCAGAAATTATCAAGGTTTAGAAGGCTCTGTGGTGCAAATTATAGTACTTTGAAGAACAAAGCTAGGATGGACACCTTCATAAAGTTTTATAATACACTGGCTAGCCTGACATTACTTTTATCGCTGTGAGACGTGGAGTCTCGGGAAGAAGGAGGAAAGGAAGATCCAGACTGCAGAAATGAAGTTCCTGAGAAGTGTTCAGGCCTACTCCCTCCTGGACAAGAAACGGAATGAGCAGACAAGATTTGGGGATCCAGTTATTAACTGAGATAACGAGATCGTCAAGGGGTATAGAAGGTGATGGTGTGGACATTTAAACCACATGTCACCTAAAAGGCTCCCAGTAGCAGTCTTGGCGTCCTAGACGATTGGAGTGTGAGACATCAGAAGACCGAGGAGGAGATGGTCCCGGAACAGACCAATTAGGACCTTAATTGAATATGTTGATAATGGTGACTAATTAGACCTATTATGCATAGGTAAAGCGAAACTACTTACCTACAGAATACTGTAGTCCGGTAAATGATCAATATAGTGCGTGAGTACTCTGCGTGACCCAGAACACAGCACAATTATTAAACACATAAGAACCCTCCAAGGGCGACCTACTTGTTATACTGGTTTTAGGAGAGGAGGTGGAGAATAATACCTCCTCCCGCCCTCAAGACTCGGTAAATTTAAGGGTGGTTCGAACAAGGATGTATGGAATATACATGCTTTATTTGGCTTATGCAATCATGACTGGTAGTTACAAAAGCAGCTTTCTATAATCTGACTTAGAACCATCATCTTTCTGCTAGTAAGTCTTGCATGATTTTTGTAAATTAGTGTTGTAACTCGCACAGATCCTTAGCTGTTTTACTACGAAAAGCTTGATCATTTAAAACATTAATCACATGCTTCGTTACTCGGACCTCTGTAGGTATGTTTCACCTCGTCTTCGCCTTTCTGTTTTTCGATTGTTTTGAGCGATGCAGTAAGTAATGGATTATCTCTGTTGATTTTTTCAGTATTAGTTTAGCTGAAGATGGCTATTGATTTACTGTGAGATCAAAATGTCTCATTTCAGTTAACCGTCTGATAGCTAACTTTGGGTTCCAATACGAATGAAGTCTAGAGATAAATACAAATAAAAATAAAGAACCGCAATTACACACACACACGCGCGCGCACACACACACACACACAACTCACTCACATATATCGCTGAATTGCGCGCAAATAAAAGATTCTAGGTATATAATATATATTTTACTAAATTCAACGGAACACATCTCACTTAAAATAGTAAAATCGTTGCCACTGCCACATGTATTTTATCCTACCGGAAGTATACTTAGATCGTACAAAACGTTTTGGCACCGATTCCGATACAGTAAAATATTAATACTGAACATGTATTTATGGAACGCGAATACAATTTGCATAGTAAAGGGTTGCAGAATCAATTAATTACTATTTGTACAGGGAGGGCTGATCCCTTAAGACAAGCGTAAGCTCTGTGGACCGCCAGCTTATCAATAATATATTTAAGACGGTAATCTGCTGATAAATCTATAGGGCTTAACTGGGCAAGCACTGCGGTCGTCGCACAAAGCGGCCTAGGCTTTGCCGACTGACCGAAACAGCTGATTCAAACGCAAACCCCCCATCAAGCAGGCGTCGCTTACCTTTCAGCGGAACACTTAATATTGTGATTGCCGGCACATTGCTGATTGCCTTTCGGTGGCGGTGCCGTGACCGTTGCAATCGATTGGAACGCATCGACTGTTGTGTGACACTCCAATCATCGACGGTGATCAATTTCGCGTTGCAACTTCAGTTTTGTTATGTACGGAAAATTTACGCCACACAAGCGTCACAATCTTTGGTAGTATCAATTTATATTTGGTGATACGAGAAACTTTAACGTTTATCGTTTTCTTTGACTAAATTACTAGACAACGAACAGCGGCTTCAAAATGTTATTCACATAATTTTAATAAGTGGGACTATGTAATGACACTTATCTTTACGGATGACGAAGTGATGATCTCAAATTGCAAAAATTATCTAAACAAATCACTGTAGGAATTAAAAAACATAGCTGCCGGCCTCGGAACGTAATACTACGGGTACTAACGGAGCTAATACGTGCTGCCTCTGTAACAGCCACCTAAAAGAAATCAAATTCCGTTTTGAACCAGTCCGCATGATAGAAGCTTCTAAAGAAAGCACGGTACTTGGTTTACCACGAGGAAGATTCCTTTCCCAACGAACTTTCTACACAGTTCAGGCTTGTTATAAATGTACGTCTCGCAATTCATGTCATAACAGAGTCTCATGAAGAGGGAAAAGTACATACAGTAAAAACAATTACAGTACATAACTCTATACTTTAGCAAAACTAATAGGTTAAGATTTTTTGTGGAGGGGGTTTGCCTGTGCACTATCAGGGAGCTTCTTGATATACTTGATATAGAGGACTCGTACCCACTGAAACCCTACTTACTTGCTCGTAGCAAAACAACTATCTCGGTACTAAGTAACAGATCGATAATAGTTTAACAACAACAACAATAATAATAATAATAACAATGAATCCTTTTTTTTACTCCACTGAAGTAGTTTCGGAAAGACAGACAACGTATCGGCTATCCTAACCTGTATGCGTGCTAGGTAGACAGTGTTGTAAGAAACATGCTACAGCCCCCATTATCACTATAAGATGTTAAGTCAGATGCTCTTTTTCACATTCTGAATCGTCCTGAGGGAAGGCTGTGTCGCCTAGAATAGAACTGATAACTCTAGATTTATAGCCAGGCGATCTATATACTTTCTCTTACAGGATAGTAAGTAGTATAAATTGTTAGTGAGAGGTGGACAATCAATTGATTGTAGAGGAGTAAATTTACCTGAAAATGGCCGCAGATTTTAACAGTTTGAAAGTGTATTGGATCACTAAAACCTCAGTGAAGATCACCTAGGAGACACAGATTACGTTTTAAGACAACTGATTATAAAATTCATGATCTTAATTTATAATCCATAAAATTAGCATGCACTCTTGGAAGCTTGCGTACAATTTTCTACAAAACACACACATTCAAAAATGTGGTTCCTATTTTCAAAATCAGCTTTAAAATGTTCTATAGACTTTCTGATCAGTACAACGTGATTACAACAAAGGGCTTTTTCATGTTTATAAATTATAGGCCTACCTGTAGTTCTTTATTTTCCTCAAAAGTCACATTTCGTAGTTTCTTTGTTATTTTTGTGCAGTCCCACCTTTTTTCCTCAGTTATCCATAATATAAGATTCCCAAACTTCACACTTCCACACCTGGGCTTCATTCTTTATCTTGGATTACATTACGTATTACGTAATACATTGGATTATTATTTAAGTAACAGTCTCAAGAACATGCCTAAAATTTCAAAAATAGAGATTAGATGGGTTCTCTGTAAAAAGTAAATAAATATATAAATAAATAAAATAAAGAACATATACGACACCTCCGAAACACTCCTTTCATTACACAAGCACATAGAATTTATAATTATGGGTCAATAACCTAAGAAGTGACAGTAATATTTTTATTGTCTAACAAACAGAATTTTGCAATATCATAAGTTTTTTAATTAGGCCTACATTACAATATATTTGACACGTCTGTAACATGAGACTTACTGTAAGGGTACGGCCAGATTACAAGCAGGTTCAGGCAGTAAGCTGGTTGAAGCAGCAATGGGCTTGTTAGGAGGCTGACACAAGTAATGTTTGTTAATGGCCATGGCCACACCAAGAGCAGCACATGCTATGCAGCTCAACTGCTTACTGCTGCAACCTGCAGAAATACAAACTAGTTTGATTTTACCTGCTTACACTCTCGCTTCGGTATTGTCTTTTCGTAATTTTAAAAAAATTGTTTACCATGGTGTTCAATAACGAGACCTTAATATCAGCTGTGTTCAAATGTACAGTACTGTGGGATGTGCCAAATACATATTTTAATAACAAAAAGTGTCAGCTGCTGGCAGTGGCGTACGCATAATTTTGTTAAGGGGGGTTATTATTAAAATTGTTTACAATTGTCATTATAGGTATTTTAAATTTTGTGTATTATTATTATTATTATTATTATTATATCATGTTACGGTATAATATTCAAGCAGCAAATAGTGTTTCAGATGTGCCACGCTTGTTTGTTTAAACAGGATTAAGCTAAGAACGGAAACAGTATACAACAATTAGTATTTAATACGGCAAATTAAATAATGTTAACAAAATACTGTTACGACAGCACAGAACAATCTACGCTTTTAACTAATGTGCCAGAAGGATCTCGATGTAACGCGTGTGGCGTACGTGCTACTATACGCATTTTGCGAGAATCTTCTCGACTGTGCCGGGCTTCGCTCGGGCGCTCGGTCTGTGTCAAAGCCGTAGTAATTACGTAGTTCACGAGAGATAAGACGCAGTGTGGAAGCTTCTGGTGTGTGAGCGTGACTATAAATCAGGTAGCGGCCTTAGTTTTCAGTTCAATGCGAGATATTGGATAGTGTGGTTCGAGAGTATTAGTGAGTAGTGAGGTACATTCAAGTAGTTATTAGTGAAGTGTTGCGTTTTATAATCAGACGGTATAATTGTAATACAATTGATTTTTAATATTAGTGGACATTTTATTGCGTGTGAACAATTTTCATTTGATTTGGTGTAGACACTGTGTTGTTAATTACGAACTGTTTAACTGTAAAAAGTAAAGGTGTGATTAGTGACTTAATTGTTGTCTTGTACTTATTTTGTTTCCACTGTACCTACGACGATCGAGTAGACCGTCGTAACACTGGTGTCAGAAGTGGGATAGAACGTTTAACAGTGGAAACAGTGAACACTTTGTACAAGACGACTGTGATTCGTAATTAATCGGTAAGCATGGATCCCAGTCAGATGATGGAAACTTTACAAACACTGCTGCGGCAGACACAGGAAGAAGCAGAGAAACGACAGGATGAGAAAGCGGAAGAAGCAGAAAAACGACAGGATGAAAAACGCAGGCAGGAAAGAGAAGAAGCTGAGGAACGTCAGAAAGCACTAATGCTAGAAACAGAAGAAAGACTAAAAGAGGAACGTAAACGTGAAGCAGGTGACATCAAAGCGTTAATTCATGAACAAAAGCAGATGCAAGAACATACTACCGCAGAATTGGGTCTCCTACGTGGTGACGTAGGTGAATTACGAGGTGAGCTAACAATCAGATTACCAGAATATCTGACGTAGAAGAATCCACGTCAAATAAAATAGCTAAAGTAGAAAAATTTGTCTTGACTGTGGAAGAAGTTATGTCAACAAAAATATCTGCAGTAGAAAACTCAATGGCAAACAGAAGAGAACAAATTAAAATTGAAGTTGAATAGTGCATGAAGATTCAACCAAAACAAATTTCTGAACAGACTGTACCAGTGATAAAGAGAGAAAGAGACACAGAAAATAAGTTAATAGAGAAAGTCACTTTGCCTGCAGTAGGGACAGTTCATGTCAAAGCTCCAACCTTTGACGGAAGCAGTCATTGGGCAACGTACCTCCGCCAATTTGAAGCTGCTGCATGCGCAAATAATTGGACAGAGAAAGACAAGGCAGTCTCACTTGTTCTCGCATTAAAAGGACCCGCGGCAGAATTACTACAGAAAGTACCACTTGACAGCCAGAACATCTATGCCGAGTTGATAAAAGCTCTAGAATTACGCTACGGTGATAAACATTTGCGAGAGGTGTACTACGCTCAGTTGAGAACAAGACGACAACGTTCCGGGGAAAGTCTTCAAGAATTTGAAACAAGTATCGACAGATTGATTAGATTGGCCTATCTTGAAGCACCAGAAGACTTCCGAATAAGGTTTGCGGTGCAGACATTTATTGACGGCATTGGAGATTGTGAACTTCAGCAAGTGTTACGAATGGCAAGACACCGAGATAGCTCGGAAGCTCTTGTTCACGCCCTAGAGTTTGAAGCTGCCAAGTCAGCGTCCCGCTACATTAATGGGTTTGTGCCATCAAGCTGCAGTCAGAAGATCCCTGTATCACATTACCGTTACGATGGGTGCAGAAAAACAATGTTGTCGGACAAACAATTCAAGAGTTCAAGAGAGTCGCAACGATTTGAAAAAGACAGAAGACCGAAATGTTACAACTGTGGAAAACGTGGTCATCTACAGGTAGACTGTTGGGAGAAGAAGATACCGAGAGAAGAGACTGATCGCACCAATTGGAGAAGTAAAGCCCCAGAACAGCACACAGTTTCCACGCTACATAAGATCAGTGGAAACTTGATTGTTAATGGATTTGCGGATGGTAAACCAACATCATTTACAGTTGACACGGGCGCAACAGTGTCCATTGTGCGCCCTGACTTAGTCTGTAACCGCCATCCTCTAATTAGCTCTTGTACAATACAGACTGTGACTGGAAGCCCCGTCAAGGTGCTAGGAAAGGTAGACGTACGTGTACGCCTGGGTCTTCTTGAGTTTAGCCACCAAATGCTCGTTGCAGACATTGTCGATGAAGTGATTCTTGGCACGGACATTATGAATGCCTACGGATTCGTTGTGGACTTAAGAGAGAATGTCCTGAAAGTTGGCCAAGAGAAGATAAAGCTTTGCATGGCTAAAATGACAGGGTCTACAAACCATTCGATTAAGCGAGTGGCATTAGTCGAAGAAAAAGTCAACAAGTCTGGTCAAGAGGAACCCTCCCTGTTGCAAGCGGAAATGGAGGAAGAACTAGCAGAGGAAGTCTAATAAGTATAACGGCAAAAGAAGTGATTGGAAAGTCAACTATGGGTGTCGAGACAAAGCTCTTGCTTGTTCCTGAGCTGATAGAAGCGCTCGAGGGTAAAGTGGCTGAAGATGAGGTTACGCAAGAGGTTGTTGACGAGAACCAAACAAACCTGGATTAGCCAGTGGTATTTAGGTCATCAGTACATGACGCAACGGGAGTGATTCCAGCGAAACTAGTGGTTGCGCGAAAGACTCGCATTCCTGGGAACGTGATGTTCGGATCACACGAGACTGAATTCGAAGAACGGTAAAATTATCCTTCGCAAGGACGTCCACCTAGATCGCCTGGTCGAGTATTACATCGGAGACGCTTTGCCAGTTCGGGACGAACAGGTTTAAGGAGGGGGCAGTGCTACGACAGCACAGAACAATCTAGGCGTTTAACGAATGTGCCAGAAGGATCTCGATGTAACGCGTGTGGCGTACGTGATACTATACGCATTTTGCGAGACTCTTCTCGACTGTGCCGGGCTTCGCTCGGGCGCTCGGCCTGTGTCAAGGCCGTAGTAATTACGTAGTTCACGAGAGATAAGACGCAGTGTGGAAGTTTCTGGTGTGTGAGCGTGACTATAATCGGGTAGCGGCCTTAGTTTTCAGTTCAATGCGAGATATTGGATAGTGTGGTTCGAGAGTATTAGTGCGATGTACGTTCAAGTAGTTATTAGTGAAGTGTTGCGTTTTATAATCAAACGGTATAATTGTAATACAATTGCGTTTTAATATTAGTGGACATTTTATTGCGTGTGAACAATTTTCATTTGATTTGTTGTAGACACTGTGTTGTTAATTACGAACTGTTTAACTGTAAAAAGTAAAGGTGTGATTAGTGACTTAATTGTTGTCTTGTATTTATTTTGTTTCCACTGTACCTACGACGATCGAGTAGACCGTCGTAACAATATTTACAGTTTCATAGCAACGTGTTTTTCAGTATTCAAAATTTTTGTGTTTGATTTACACGTTTATAATTTAGGCTCAAGATAAGGCTGTATAATGATAAGTTCAAGATACAAAATTTTTAAGGCAATCGTCGCGGTAATGACCGTGGGGTTTGCAGCCTACACTTTGGACAAATTCTGCTGCACTCACCACCGGAGCGGTCATTACCGCGACGATTCCCTAAACAACATTCAATAAGATGAAATAGGTTTTAACCGTCGTTTGATATATCCGATTGAAAAGAAACTCTTCTCGTTATTAAACCATACATACAGTATCTCACATTTTGACAATTAATAAATATCAATTGATCACGATCACAAGGTCGTATCAATTGTATTTTTTCGTTTCCTTTCAGTCTCTTTGCCTTTCACGACGTAAAACTGTACTCACTTAAAAACAGAAGACGTCGTTTATAGTAGTATAAACGTTCAAGGTGGGGGGT